>PVJO010001131.1:0-187497 GCA_004026905.1 Hystrix cristata
GACTCCCGCTTTCAGGTTGAATTATTTCTACAGAAGAAGCAACCCAGACTCTTAATTTGTATTTTTCAGCAGATATTGCTCTCTCAAACCCAGCACAATGCAAGCTCACTGTCAGGACACTAGGCATAACTTCTTACTCTTTGAAGTAATCCAACCCTGTCTTTTTCCCTAAACTAGTTCGATTCCCTTGTTAACTCTGCATAAATGTTCTCCATGGAAACAGTGCCTTGCTAGTCATACTGAGACAAGAGCAAAATTATTCAGCTACTGAGTATATCAGTTAGAATTACCAGTAGAAATACTTCCCCTCTTCCCACCTTTAAACTAGAGAGTTTGATGGGATCAAAAGGGAATTACAAGTTTATCATGGAAGCTGTTCTATATGGGTAACTTTCCCATGAATCAGGCCAAGATCTTCTATAAGAATTACATAATATGTGTTGCTCACTTTGCGAAGGGTATTTCTCTTTTCTGTGACATGAAGCTAAGCTGGGAAGCAGAAATATTGCAAAGAGGAGGGTAAGCAGAGGCCCTGAAGGAACTTTCAGCTGCAAAGGGAAATTGACTAATCTTAGAAATTTGTTTTTCCTTCCTGGTCTTAGGCTTGATCCAACTGGAGGAAACTGACTGGCGTTTCATTATTTTTCTTCACAATAAACTGAGAGCAAGCTGCAGAGGAAACTAGGCAGGTCGGAGCAAAAAGGAAGCTGCCTTGCACCTTCGTCAGTTTCCTGTTGCATCTGACTGATAGCAGAAGGAACAGGATGTGATGTCATGGTACTAGGGTTGGGTTCTCAGATAGAACCGATAAATACCTCCACCTTCCATTGAGTGGCTAATGATTTGCAGTTTTCTTCTGACCAAATCAAGGTTCAGATTTTAAACCCTGCCTCTTAAAAATCCCTGACTACCCGGATTTTTAAAATGGTTATATTCTGTATGATATGGAAAGCCAAAAGTTAAAACACATTCTTTGTAAACAGCCCTCTGATGATCTGTAGAGCTCCAGAAATACACCAAATCTGTTTCCAGGGAAATTAGTGCCTTCAGACTTCGTTCGGCTCATCACGGACATTTCCATGGGGAAAAATGTCTTCTGATTTAGTGGGGAGTTAGGAGTATACTAGAGACATTTTACTGGATTGCATTTCTCCAATATTCCTAGTAGAGCATTAAGTAGCTCTATTAGAAAAATTGTAATGACTTTCTCTTGATTAAGGAAAAAAGTCTGGTTTATTTACAAAGAATTTTAAAACCTTATGTAATTTCAAAGCACTCTAGTCCTTACCTATGTTTCCAGACTTGTCTCAAACCACTCCACCCTCTCTGTTTTACAGTCTACGTACGGTGTCCACAGCTTTAAGAGCTTGACCTTGAGCCAAACTTCCACCCTGAATATACTCAGCGTTTCTGTTCTCCTCTCCCAATTGTGTCCCTAATTCAAATCCACTCGAAGTTGCTGTCCCTCTATCAAGTCTTCCTTGCCTACTCTATGCAACATACAGAATAGTCTTTGATTCAGTAATACTTATTTTTAATTAATTTATTAAAAGCACAAGGTACTAAACAAGAACAAACACAACCATGTACAAATTTAACTGTAGTAAAATGATCTAGCACTGTAAGAGGATAATCTTTGGTTTGGGAGACTGAAATAGATTAGGTTCTTACAGGCTTAGACTTATAATTTTATAGAAAATGTCTTGACTACTTTTATCAACCAATCAAGCAACCTACTGAACAAAAACAAACAAAATCTCTTTTGAGTTTGGTTGGTAATGACATAGGTTAACTGACAATAAATGGACTACTCTGGTGTGAAATATTAACAGTGGGACAGGCTATACGGGGTGTTGTTGAAAATCTATCTTCTGCTTAATTTTGCAGTGAATTTAAAACTGTTGCAAAAAATAGTCTATTAAAACAACAACAAATTAAAAACCTGAGCATCTGAACATCTACTGTATTGAACCCATGTATGTTTCACACTGGATCACTCAGGAATACCTGATCGCCACCACCAACCTTGAGCTATTGGCCAGACCTCCACCATCACGGCTATACAGAAAAGTGAGCACCTGCAAACAGTATTGCCTGATGGGGAGGAACCGCAGGATGTGTATTCTGGCTGAATTTTTTCCCTAGTGCTGGGGATCAGTCCTGGGGCCTCTCACAGGCTTTGCCTTTGCTCTCCCCATGAGCCCTTATGAATAGGTTTGAATGGACCCCTGAAGGCTCTGTCTTCACCTAAAGTTCCAGGTACAACTTGCTAAAGGGTCAAGCAATGGACTTGAACCAGTGGGAAATGAGAAATGGGGAGGATCCAACAGATGAATTGTCCTTCATCCCATCGCTGGACCATTCTGAGGTGTTCAGGTTTCCAGACAATTGGCCGTGCTTCACTGTGAAGATGTGGCCAGCAACATAACGGACCCCCTTGTAAGGGTTCTCCTTCCTCCCTCCATTTTTCTCTTTATTCTCTGTTCCCTGGGATTGCACCCCTCTCTCAAGCAATGTCTATATAACCCCGGGCTCTGTTTTCTAGGGAATCGGAACACCTAGAAAACAACAAGCCCTGTGCTTACTGTTAGGGAAAAGACATTGCATTCTCTAGTTATAAATGCTCTTTACATATTTTATTTGTTTTCTTTCCTGAGGCTCAGAAAAGTGAAGGCACAATAGGGTCTCCCTTACACACATGTTCCCCAGTAGGCCATATCTCCTGCGTCCTGCTCCCCTCCCATTAACGCATCTTGGACATTGTTTTGTGTCGATACATTAAAAACTTCTGGGATGTTTTTGGCTGCACAGTATTCCCATGTGTGGGTATAATTTAATTTACTTACTCGTTCCATTATTAATGAAACTTTAGACTGTTTCACTCTAATTCTACTATGAATAACAGAATGATTAACATTATATGTAAGTTGATTTTTACACATGCTTGCATATCTATAGAATACATTTCTAGAAAGGATATTGCTGGGTCCAAAATATGTAGGTGTGCAGAAGAGTATCTGTTATTATGTATCTTACACAACACGGGTTTTGCTATTGGCCCTTTTGGTTGGTGAAAAATGGTGTCTTAGCATAAATTTAAGTCGTACTTCTCTTATTAGGAGTGGTTAAACATAATTTCTGATGTTCAAGAAGCATTTGTTTTTCCTTTTCTGTGAATTGCTTGTTTTTGAAGAAATCTTCACCAAGGGAACAACTACTGGAACCTCTATTTTTAAAATCCTGTGCACTGTGTCTCATAGAAAATTAAATTGGGGGCTTTAACACAACTCACTATCACTACTTGAAATGGCGATTTATATCATCTCCTAGATGTAAAGTTTAGTCCCCACACTCAACAGCTCTACAGGCTACCAAGAACTCCGGGTCATGAGAAGCCAATTGTTCCAATTATTATGCCCTAGGAGCATGACAGCCCTACGATGGGGGCTAATGTGGTACCCAGAGGCTCTAACTGAGGGCTGGGTGCACCACCGCTGGCATCCGTAAGCAGTAGCAGAGTTAACAGGGGCAGCATGAAGGGCAGTACCCTGGTTCTTAGAACTCCCTCAGGTGAAGCCCAACTTAAACCGGCAATAGGAGGGGTTGGACAGGCATGGACAACTCTCCAAGCTTTGCAGTAAAGGCATTTACAAACTATTATGCGAATACAGAGAATAGGAAGGATTTAAATACCACTAGAAGGCAGAAAGGGAGATCTAGAAAAGTCCACACAGATACGAATTTTTACCAAGGATAAGAGAACAAAGTGGCCCTTATATGCAAATAATAAGCAAAACTATGGAGGTCTGAGATCATTTTTTTAAATAAACGTTGAGTGATGCCGGCCAGGGAACAGGGAGGGCACAAGTCTGCATGTGTTTGTACACAGGCAGGAGGCATGAAAGATGGGCAGAGTGAGAGATGAGGTCACCCTTAATTAAAAGCCTTTCTTCCTTAGGCGTCTCAGCTGAGCTCAAATTTTCTTATAAATTTTATTTGGCACACGCGAAAAGCACAGCCATAGATATGAATTGGGATGATGTATCAACAACCTATTTTAGGGAAGACAGAGAAGCCCAACAGGTCAGAGAGTTGGTCCCTATTAGTCACAGTCCCTCTTATTTTCTCTTTAAAAATCAAAAATAAATCCCAAGGTTCAGCAGCTAATGGATATACTCACAAGGACAAAGCAGCACAGCATTGGGGGTGGAACAAAGCAAAAAACTTCTCTAAAAATGAGGAAATGCGTATCACTCTTATATTTATGGCAATTAGGTCTATTGGAATAAAGAACAATGAGAGCATAGCTGCAAAGAGAGGTCAGTGAGTGAAATTAGCTGCCTTACGGGACCCTAATTCTACTCACTTTCTAAACGCCCAGTAGAATTTACTAATGAATACTCCAGAGCTGTAACCATTTAAGAAAATCTGCTTGGCTTTAACAAGAAAAAGTACATGATAATTATTTTTTCAAAGAAATACTGCCAAGGTTTATCCATGCCAAAATGCTGAGGGAAATTTTAATGTGAAATGAGCCACAGAAAAGAAATGATAATGAGGAAGGCTCACAAAGGCTCTGTCATCTGCACAGGCACTGGCGTTCTCTAGTCTTCTTTCAGCTCCTCCTCAAACTGTTCTTGCCTGCTCCTTGATGTTTATATTATCCACCCCCTTAAAATCCAAAACTTAGCAGACTCCAGGGATAAAAAAACAAGAGTCGAATCCCCGAATCTTTACATAAAAGGTAAAATTAGCAGCAGAGGCTCAGGTGGCCACACTAATGTCCCACAGCATCCTCCAGCCTTGTCCTGCCTGCCATGCCTGTCCAGGCAAGGACCATGTTCAGTCTAGGGTTATTTTGTTTGGTTTTTTTGCAGTGCTGGGTGTTGAACCCGGGACCCCGTGCGTTCTGGGTGAGCATTCCGTCACTGAACTACACCCCTAGTCCAGTGGTCTGTCTGTAATATCTGTCTACATCTTACTTCCTTAAGGCCTCAGGGTAAATCTGGACAGAATTGCCCAGTGGAGGAGTAGGGAACGCGGGTTACTTATGCACTGAGCTTGGAGTTCCAAGAACTAGTTGAGAAGCAATCACGTAGGACTCATGGCAAACACTCTGAGCTCCCTACTCACTTGGCATCCACCTTCTTGCCTGCTGCCCAAGCCCCGTCTTGGTTCAGGAACACATGCCCAGCACATAGGGTGAGTGAGGCTAGATCTAAGCCACCCACAGTAAACTCATCCTCCTCTGCCAGTGTTTGGTGTGGGAGTAGGCATGTGGCCAGTACTGACCAATGCAACGTGAAGGAAATTGGTCGCAAGGCTGTTGGAATGGTTTTATTCTCTGATGAAAGAAAAGGGAGGAGAAACCTTGTTTGCATCCCTACTGTGGGTTCCAGCTTGTGTCCAGTTCACGTGCTTTTGTGTGTTGGGTGTTTCCTAAGGTGGTGACAGTGATCTGAGAGTCACAGGGGGAGAAACTGCTGACTCACAGGGAGAATTTGCCTTTTGATAATGTTGTTGAATTACCAAACCAACCCTGAAGCAAGCTTCTGGTTGAGTAAACAGTAAATATTCTTATGGTTTTAGGCCATTATTTGTTAGGTTTTCTGTTTCTTGTCGCTGAAAAAAAAAAAAAGCATCTTCTACATGGTAGAAACTGAGTCAATAACCAGAGGAGTAGCAGCAGGGTGAGGACCAAAGGGCGAGGTGCTACAGAGAACAGGAGGGGCGGGGGCAGAGGACCAGAGCGCAGGGCGAGTGGCTCAGGGGTGCAGCTCAGCAGGAGGCTTCCTTTTCCCCAGGCATGAGGCCCTGAGGTGCATGCCAGTACCACAAAAACACGCAGTGTGGGAACCAGCCTGGGAAAAGCAGGCTGGGAAGATGTTAGGGTTGGCAGTGAGTTGGCTGAGGTTTGGAGGCCTCCCTCCCTCACACTGCTGTGTGGGATAAGAGTTATACCCACAGTCAGTGTAGGGCTACTCATCTCCCAGATCTGCTCTTCCTCTTTTCATTCACATGGCATGCTTGAATCCTGATCCTGTGCCCTGGTTTGCAATCTTACCCCTCTCCTGGTTGATTTCCTGCTTTTGGTGTCTCCATTCTCTGACCCACACTGGACACGATAGCCAGATTAATCACCAATCGTTTTTAAAATGCACCTTCCAATTTTAATAAAAATCTATTTTAAAAATTGTAAATAAAAATCTATGAAAAAATTTTAAAAAATGCATCTTTCTTGGCCATATATGTAAAGCCCATCACCTTCTTGTCACTTGTGGCCATCTCTAACAAGGCTGTATAACTTGAGGACAGTTCTATGTCAAAACTTTTTGTTTCATGTTGTTCTTGCATGCAGTAATTGTCAATACCATCATCACAGATGTACTGGTTTTTTAACCTTGGTTTTTACTGTGTAGCTTATTTATTATATTGATGTTGTTTCAACATCCAATTTTGGTTATTGACAATAAAAATACTCCAATAGACATTTTGACTTCTCTCTCCTAAGATTTTGGTCTGCTGCCAGTGTAAGCACCCACTTTCCTAATAGCTGTAGCCTTCTCTGAATCCTGGATCTCTAAATCTACTTTCTTCAAATATCAGAGGACATCTCACAAAATTCTGTTTCTTTGTTATAAAGAAGAGTTCCTTTTTCTCTCAGTTTCTCTCATCTGTCCTTCAGTGTCTCCTCCCTACCGCTTTATAACACAAACGCCCACCTAATGAGTTTCCCCAAGAATTATTCCCATATCTTAGAAGTTAGAGACCAGGTCATATTATCCAAATTCAGATCATAATTTCATGTCTTTCTAGCTGCATAAACTTCAACAAGTTTATTGTGAGGCTCATCTTCATCTATCCACGGGGAACAGTAATTGAAGGGTTATTACAGGGATCAAATGATGTCATCGTCCACACAAAGACAGTGCTCAGCCCTTGGAAGCATTCAGGGAAAAAATGCTGATTGAAAGCAAAAGAAACTCCCTCAAGTAGGCAGAAGGGACTTTGCATTCAATATGCTAGTAAGTCCTAGAACGTAAAGCCCAGCTCAGTAACTAGGCAAAGAAGAGTTAAGGACCAGGGTGACTTTGGGGATTCAGACAGGCAGAAGGAAGTGATATTTTTGATCTTTCTATTCCACTGCTCAAGATTCAAATTACTGGGAGCAAGCATTTGATTGGTCCAGTTTGGGTTGTTAATGAGGCAGCCAGATTATCTCCCATAGTGTCCCAAAGCAAACTTGGCCTACTGTCACCAGAAGGATTGAAGTGAAAAACAAACAAGCAATCTAACTACATTGGTTACTCTTTCTTTGCTGCAGTATGTTCATAAAACAAGGATTATGTCTTATGCATGGCATTTCCTAATATCCTTAGCCCACCATGATCAACAGTCAGGGTCTGTCGTTCGGCTTTCCTTAGACAAGTTGACTTGTAACACTGATCATTTGAATTTTTAAGACAATCCAAAAGAAAATACATGTTCCTTTCTTTTTTGTTGTTGTTGTTTTTTTTTTTTTTTTTAACTGAGGAAGTCTGTCAAGGATAATTTTGAAGGGCTATAACATAGCTGGTATTAAAGGGAGGGAACAGTGTGAGGTTGTTAATCAAAAAGATATGGATATTAAAGAAAAGTAGTGGAGCAAACCCTAGACAATTGAAGACCTAGCTATTGGCCCGTTTTGTCCTTTTTCTGAATTTTGCCCCTATTTCAGCCTTAGAGAATGAAGTAAAAAGGGAAAGGAGAAATTGGTAGGAAAACATCTCAATCGTCCAGTTGGGTCTTTTTGTTTAATGTTCAAAGCGAGTGCTTATTTGATCTCAAGCCTAGTCAAAAGGAAAGCTGCATGTTGCATTCATAGGCCCCGAATACCAGTTGGGTCCACTTTCCCTTATAAACATTTTCCCTGCAAATCCATTGCTGTCATCAAGGACAGCCTGGAAGGCAGTCACCCTGTGGTTGAACTCCCACCACAGCCTGTCCCCCAGTAACTTAGCCTCCCTCCATTCCATTCTGTGAAATCACAGAACGAGTCAGCTTCCTCAAGCATTATTTTGGCCTGACGCCTCTCACATTGTAAGTAAGCTCCTGGTCCAGATGTGAGAGCAATCTGGCTGAGACATCTGTCGCCCTTTGTTCGTCAGCGCTGATTCCCTGGATCTGACTGGTGAGGCAGATGTCCCCCTCCTTCCCCGTGGCTCCATGTGCAGCTTCCCCCACAGCTGCCCACATGGACACGCTGGCCAGCAAACAGGAGAGGAAGTCGTGGACCTGGGTGAGGTTGTATCAGGAAAGAGAAGCGAGTAAGAGGAGAGGGGCCTGGGACTCAGTGCAGTACTAGGAGGACTAATATTAGGAAATACCACGGGGTGGGCATGAGCTCTGAGGAAGCAGAGAGTCAATGTCAGAAAGGCAGAAGGGAAACGTAGTGTTGTGGAAGCCGAGGGAAGGAAAGGTCTCAGAAAGTAGAGAGGCGGCATAAACAAAATATGCCACAAACAAACAGCAGCACGTCACTCTATTTTAAAAAGGAAGGAAATCCTAACACGTGGTACAACACGGGTGAGCCTTGAGAACTTTATGCTAAGTGCAATACCTCAGTCACAAAAGGACAAATTCTTATGAATTGTTTGTATGTGAAGTACCTAGAACACGCAGACTCAGAAACAGAAAGCAGAACTGCGGTAGCAGGGCATGGGGGGAGGCAGGTGCTGTTTAGTGGGTGCAGAGTCTCGGTTTTGGAACATAAATCACGAGCCGGTGATGGGTGGAGGTGAGAGCAGTTCAGCACCATGAACCCCCTTAAACGCTGCGACTGTGCCTAACGGTGGTTGAGATTGTAAATTTTGTGTTATGTGCATTTTCCCACAATACAGAAAAAAAAAGAGAGAGAGGTCACCTGAGTCAGACGCTGGTGAAAGCTGAGGTGGGAAAAAGAGCCAAGGTAACCCTTTCCTGGGTATCATCGGTGTCACACGCCCGTCAACCCAGAACTCCAGGAGACTGAGGCAGGAAGAGCTGCAATTCTTAGTGACCTAGGAAGACCCGGCTCTAAAAAATAAATAAATAAAAAGGACTGGGGAGGGATCTCAGGGTGAAGGTCTTGGGGTTGATCTCCGGTACTTAAAACAACAAAAAACCGCCCTTGTGTTTAGTGTCATAGAAACTGCTGGTGACAAGGGTGAGACGCATCTTGCCTGCCTTGTGGGTGACTTCAATACTTGCATGTAAAGCGAGGCAGATTCAGGTCGTCCCTTGTCGCGTGCCTCGCCCGTGCCTCCTGTCTCTGCCCCCACTTGGTGCGTTCTGTCCTCTCTGGTGCTCTCGACGCCCCCCACGCACATTTCGTCATTCTCCGTGGGAAGCTGGCAGGCCTGTAACCTCCCTGCTGCCCCGAGCAGGGCGCGCTCTCCTCTCCGCTAGCCTCTGCCCCACCCCGCTTCCAGTCAGGAGACCCTTCGCTCCTCTTCAGCTTGGTTCCTAGATGACGCCGTGCAGCTTTGCAGCATCTTACCGCCGTCTTCATCTCCATTACCCACTCAGAATTTTTATCTCGTTGAGAAGAGTAAGATGCCATTTGTCACTCATTCGGCAATCACCTAAGGAATTTACCCCACAAGCACAGACAGCCCCTCTGTTATCTACGTGGCAGGTGCAGTGACAGCTGCTGGAGAATAGGACCTGCCTCGCTCAACTCAGAGTCCAATCGGGAAGAATCTCTCTTCTGGGTCTTGGACAGAGAAGCCTTTGTCTTGATGTTGAATTTAAATATGTGAATGGCCAAGAAAATAGCATCTTTTTACAGAAATATTTACATCTATTGTGGGGAAAGAGTGTATCATTACGATTTCAGCAGAAAGGCCTTTCCACCCCTGAGAAGTAGAGTAGCTGTAGCATCGACATCCCGCCCTGGCCGGGTTCACGGCTGCAGGGGAAGGTCTACGGTACAGCCTTCCGTGCTGGCTGCCTCAGCTCCCCTGCACATATTCTATGTTCCACTGTAATGGAATCCCCTTATTTTTCCATTTCTAAAATACAACTGATGATTATAAGACACATCGCCAATTAAGGAACATTTCAGGGAAGAAAGGAAACAACCACCATGCACCCAGATAGTAATTATAAGACACATGCCAATTATACCATTTCGGAAATGTCAGAGTGGGAGGCGGGGGTGCGAGGGTGAAGTGTGCGTCCTATCTCCAAAGATACACAGTGTTTGTTGCTCTTGGAAGACGTTTTGCATTTCTTGGGCTCCAAACATTTACCTGTACTTTTCCTTCCATTTAGGTTCATGTCTCTTCTCCACACGCCTACCTACAACGTGTCCAGTTTTTAAGGATTCCTTCTTCAGATGAAAGCTGTCCTGATCCCACCGACCAAATGTCGCCTTTCATTTCTTTCTTGGTCCTTTCATCCAGTGTATGTATTGAATGTCTGCTCTGTGCTCTGGACGCTAAGGATGTGGCAGGCATGACAGGCAGACATACGATCCTGCCTGTTTGGAGCTCGCGATCTACACAGGGAGAGAGGAGAAGGCAAGTCAGTCAACGGCGACTTGGAATTCTAAGTTGTAATAAATGCTGTGATGAAACAAACAAGGTATCAAGACAGAGGATTACGGAGGGGAGCCTCCTCTATAACATGTAGTCAGGAAAGCCCTCTAAAAAAAGATGAAACAAAAGCTGAGCATTGACGGGGGAGGAGGGATGGTAGCTGCAAAGTTGGGGAAGCACTGGCCTAGCACAGGGAACAGCATGTGCAGGACCCATGAGGTAGGGCTGAGTCCGAGAAACTAGATTTGGTCTTTCTTTGAGCCTTATGTATCTCCATTTGGGACTCACACTAGTGACTTGTTATTTTCTTATTCCCATTTCCATACCTTACTGGTCAGTGAGTTCCGGAGGGCAAGAATTGAATCTAAGCTGCACGCGTTGGCACACACCTGTAATCCTAGCACTCAGGAGGCTGAGCCAGGAGGATCTCTGCAAATTCGGGGCTCTCTAGGCTACACAGTGAGTTCAAGGCTACCCGAGACTACATGGTGCAACTATCTCAATTTAAAAAAAGAAGAAGAATTGAGTAATTCATCTATGTTTTCGTTTACAGTGCCAACGACAGTAACTTGCACAAAGCAGATGTTCAATAGCTATGTTTTGAATTCCATAAAACCATAAACTGAGGCTATATTTACGGAGTCCATTACATAATTTTTAATTGAGCTACATTTTAATTGTATAGTTTGAGTTTTCACCAAAGTTTGCCACATCAGCCATATTAAATTCACTACAGTATTTTCTATAAAATGTAATTGAAAACATTTAATACATCATCAAATGTATTCCCTGTGTGTTCCTTTTGAAATTCCGTGCTAGTAAAAATTTTACTTCTGAACTGGTTTTCTTCGTTCCTTCCCAGGATTTATATAATGGATTGTGTTTCACTTACTGTTATGGGTGTTAGAAAACTCAAAATCAATTCAACTATTTAATTTGAACAGTTAAATGCACACGTTTATCCATATGGTTATAATGTTTGTGTTTTGTGTTTTTCTTTTTCCCAGATCCTGACATTTCTCCATATCATGATTAATATCACAGTTCACAGTTCATTGGGCTCTGTGCCAAGTGATTAGCACAAGCTATCTCATTTCATCTTCACAACAATCCTGAGTTTTACAGAAAGAAAAAAAAAATAGAAATTGGGGTTCAGAGTAATGTCAAACAGTAAATACTAGAGCTTGGGTTAAACCCAGGCAGTTTGACTATGCTATGCTGTGTTTTAATATCTTATCCTGTGGGGTATTTAAAATAATTTCAGGAATAAGGAGGAAGAAAAATAATATATATGTATGTTATATTTACACATATGTGTGTATATTTGTGTAAGATCATTTGAATTCAGATATGAAAGAAATACACAGATATCGATGGCCTATCTCATACAACATTATATTTGGTAGTCATTATGAAATATACTGAATACACTGATTATTTAATACAGGTAAGTAGGACCTAAAGGACATTTAATGCCATTTTAATACATAATTAAATCTAGGATATAAACAATTTTATCTAAAAATTTCATCAGAATACAAATTTGGATAAGGAATCACTTGAATTTTCAAGTTCAAACTGTGGCTCGACCCATTGCAGTAGATTTCAAAGATAGCATTCCCAGCTGCATAGCAATAAAATTCCTTAGATAATATGTGTCATGTTTTAATAGAAGATTGGCTCCCAAGTGGGAATCGGATCATGGATTCCTGGCTCTTTCAGACACTGCAGTTGAGCTCATCAGAGCACTTTTATATAATATAACACATTAATAATTCTGCATCCCTTGTCAGCCAAGATGGGTTTTACATTTTTATAGAGATAATTTGTGGAGAGAAGTAAGTTATTGGCACTTATTCCCAAGGCAAATACTATGCTTTAGGGCAGTATTGAAGGCTGTCTTTCTTCACTTACAGCAAGAGTTCACTCCCTCACTGGTCTGGAAATGGGACCACTAAGATACTGAGAACTGAAAATTTGTTTCCCTTCACCTCAGCTAGAGGCAAGAAAGCTCAGTAAGAGAAGCTGTTTCAGGAACAAAGCAGGAAATCACAGGAAATCCTCCCGGGGCATTCACACCCATTTAGTGAGAGCAATAGCTTTTCATTTGCAAGAAGAACAGGTGTTCCCCAGAAGAAGAAATAACCCTACAAAATCACCTTGCCAGCCAACACAATTGGAAAATGACGAAAGCCAGATTACCAAAGCACAATCCAGAAAGGAGGTAGAATACAGCACGGTAGAATATGTTTCGCTTCTCTGTCACCAGGATAACCTGATATTATTACTGCCGGTTTGGCAAGGGGAAGGAGGTGTTCACAACTGATCAGAAAATTCAGCTCTTCTCTTTCATTTTGGAGAGAATTATAGAAAAAAGCACAAAGTAACTGCAGCCTACTATCAAAGTGGTCAGAAATCAAATGAACAACATTTAGTACAGTCAAGAGCAGTGGAAAAATAATGCTTTCTAAAGATAAGAAGATGATGGCATACAACAGTTGCAAGAAGACTGAAGAGGCAAAGGAACCAAACGAAATGCCTGAGTCAGCACCAGAAGGCTGTGGCTCAGGCCTGGGCTGGTCCAGACAAAGGTTTGCCTCGCAGGGGTGGCGAGAAGGTTCTGCCCGGTGTCCAACTGGGTACTGTTGGTGGGACAGGGGTAGAGGCACAACTGATCGGGTTTGTCTGAATATTTTCTCTTGCAGTGTACTTTCAACAAGTCGTTTCAGAACCTCACTGGTTATTTTATCACTCAACCGATGCTTACTGGGTGCCCACTAACTGCCACACACTGTGCTGGACTGGAAGGCTACAGAGATGAATAAACAAGGACTTCAGAAAAGGAAGGGGTGCGATCAGATCTCAGAAAAAGTGTCTCATACCGGTTAAACCCCTAAGAGCCTGTTTAATGTGAAAAAGATTCATCAGCTTATAATTCAAAACTGTAAGGACTTGGGTTGTGAATTGAGATTCTCCTCCTGATAAACACATAATGGAGCCTGACTCATGACGAGAGTGTGTGGGAATACACAGTTAGAGCCAAGGGAGCCAGAATTGTTTGAAACGTGTAACTTTCCCAAAGAAAATTTTGCTCATCTCTCTTTAAATTAATTCCATCCCACCGCCAACATCCCATATTTACCCTTTGGCTAGGAATCTGCTTTCTCTGCTCAGCTACATCTCTGATTCCTTCACATTAATGTAGTAACCAGGAGCAAGAGCTTTGGCATTAAGGAGACATGGGTTCATAGCTCAGCTCAGCCATCAGCTGTGTGAAATTGGGCAAACTGCTTAATGTTTCTGAGCCTCAGATTTCTCCTTCGTAAAATGAAGGCACTAATACTACCTGTCTCATAGAGTTGCTCTGAAGATTAAATGGGATAATAATGTAAAACAGCCTGTCCAATTAATTACACTGTGTCTAACATACCTATTATATCCTGATGTTACATATCTGTTTTCACATCCAAGTGGTATATAATCTTTTTTTTGTTTTGTTTGGGTGCAGGGGATCGAACTCAGGGCCTTACGCCTGCTAGGCAAGTGCTCTACCATTTGAGCTAAATCCCCAACTCCTAAGTGGCATATAATCTTTTTGACTCCTGCTTATCTCATCCTCTCCAATAGTGTTTACTCTTAATTTGCATTTCATGTTGATCCTGAAAAATAATATAACAGCATTATGAAAAAACAGGGGTAAAATTTTCTAAAGGAATTTTACTTTGTGAGCCCCTTTTGTGAACTCTGTGACCTTGAATTATTTGAAATGGTTAAAAAGTTAACTTCTTTAAATTAAAACTCCAATTGCAAATACAACTTTGAGACTATAGTGTGCACACAGTGTTTGGCAATGCATCTGGTTTTTCTGCTTTGATGAGGAAAGAAGCGCAACACATCACTGTGAGTCATGGCTTTCTGCATTGCCTTGCACAGGGCATTAAAGTCCCTGCCAGTAGTGTGGAGAGGAGTTTGCCTATAGCTGTACAAGTCATCAATTTCTTCTAACCCCAGAGTTTGACTCACTGGCATTCGAAGAGATTTTTGTCAAGAAATGAAAGCAGTATATGAAAAATTATTCATAGGAATTCCCTCCCAAAATAATTCTACAGGGAAGCAAGTCATTTGTGGTCTGATTTATTGCATTGAATGAATATGGTAAGGCTTTTATTTCAGCATGGATCCTGAAGTTGCCATTTTGGAAACTGACCAAAGGGAGAAAAAAAAAAAACAAAACATAAGCACCTTGGCGAAGTTGCCACTGTGGAAGAGGAGACTGGATTGGGAAAGACAAACACACAAAACCTTTCCCAGGCTGCTGGAGTTCTCCTTGGCTCCATTCAAGAGTGATGAAACATGTCAATTTCTCATGAGACAGAAATCTACAGATGCCTGGAAACCCTGCAAAATACATCAAAAGACGGGTGTTAACCATTTTCTCCTGGGTATGGACAGTATTATTGATAGAGACTCCAAAACTGACACTTGAGCAGAGATGAAAACAGAAGAAATGATACAACTGTATCAGTTTAGACTCCTAGAGAAATCCAAGGCAATCTACCCACTTGCTACAATGTACTTTCATTAATCTGGATTTGTTATCACTGGTTGCTCTCAAAATTAAAAGCCAAAACTGATAAGCTATCACAAATGACAAATTACCATGTAAGAGTACGCCATAATGTCTTCTCTTCAAATCAAAAGTGGCAGTCTTGATATTAAAATTTGGTTTGCAGGAAGAATTTTGATTTTGTTTTTTTCTTTCGTATTTGCACATATTGGAATCATTTCAAATTGCTTCATATGTGTGAATAAACAAGAATGAGGGAAAGAAAATTTCTAAGTTTTTTTTCTCCTACGTGAAGGAGATCGATTTCTTTTCTTTTTTGGGGGGGGGTGCTGGGGAGCGAACTCAGGGCCTTGTATTTGCAAGGCAAGCACTTTAACCACTGAACTAAATCCCAGGCCAGGAGATCAATTTCTAATGCAATAAAGTATGTTCCAAATTGCGGGGAGGGGCGTAGGTGTATTTTTGTGAGAAAATGATCCTTATTTTTCATCAAATCAAAACAGCTAAATAATGCCCCCCCAAAATTAACTGCTGATCTAACATGGCCATTTTATTTTATGGTGAAAAAGTGGAGTACCTGGAACATGAAATATTTACAGAAAGTCACAAATTAATAAGTGCTAGAACAGGAATTTGAACACAGTTCTCCTGATCTAAGCAGACTGGACCATGTAGCTATTATGTTTCCTGAATGAGACATGCCACAGTCATATAAGAAAGCTCTTTGGAACCAAACTAAACCAAACCGAGACAAGATAAAACAAAACAAAACAAAAGCCAACCGACCAACCATACAATTTCTGTGAAAATGAAGTCTTTTGTTCCAAATGTGTGAGTGACTATCAACTTTGCCCAACCTTGACTTCCCACCTGTCTAGACCTGCGCTGACTGCCAGCTGCTTGGAAAATCCATCTGCCACCTTTATCATCTTGGTCCAGCTTGATTTTCTTCTTTGATGACAGATGTCCCAGTTTGAAATCCACTAACAGATGTAAGCATCTTGAATAACCAAAACTTGCCTGCCCCCGTGTGTGTCACTATATTCTAAACCCAAACCTTGGCTTTTGCCATTGTTTGAACTCTGTATATAATGCCTTATGCTAGAGTTTAGTGAGTCCTCTGGGCATATGTTGAAATGGACCCTTTGCCTAAAAAACAAGAAAGAGACAAAGACACAGACAGAAAACTAATGTAAAGCTTTTTCCATTTTAAAGTATATAAAAGTCATATACTTTTTTCATGTTTAATTTAATGAACCATCTTTCTTATAAAAAGAAAGAAATTTTGAGTTCAAGAATCTTTCTCAAGTTGCTAATCGAAACAACCAAACACAGCTGAGATTTCTCACTCTTTGTCAATAGTTGCTCCTTGCCATTTGGAAGACAGGGTAGACCATTCGAGTTAAGACTGCTATTGGTATAGAAACCATCAGATTCCCTGCAAGCAGGAATCTTTAGGTTGGAGTAGCAGCTAGCGAAATCAAGGCAGGAGATTCTGGAGAATAAGCTAAAACAGAAGTCCTATATAAGAAGGTGGTAGCATCCAAGGAAATGGTGGCAGAGGCAGCAGCAATGTGGACAGACTCGGGTCTAGAGTCTGGATGTGCAACAGCCCCCAAAAGCCAACAAGCTGAAGGATTGGTCCCCTGCCTTGGTGCTGCTAGGAGATTAAGAGGCAAGGCTCAGTGGGAGATCTTTGGGTATCAGGGGCACAACCTCAAAGGTGATTGTGGGATCCTGGCCTTTCCTCTCCTTTCCATCCATGGCCATGAGGTGAATGGGCTTCCTTGAGTACATGCTTCCACCATGATCTACAGCACCATAGCTCCAAGAGTGCCCATCAGTCAGGGGCTGAAGCCTCCAAAACTGTGAGCCAAAGTAAACCTCCCCTTTTTGTAAGATGATTATCTTGAGTATCTTGTTATAGTGATGGAAAGCTGACTAATGTACTCAGCTTGCCTGAAAATATGGTGGTATCCAGCAATAGAGAAGAGGAACAACATTAACTCTGTGGTGGCTGACTGGGCAGGAACCTAAACAAGTGGAGCACTTCTTCCCCCCAGTGACTCTCAGGCACACTTCTGGAAGACTTTACAGACAGGTGGGAAGGTGCAAGAAACGCAGGCACAGAGAATTCACCAGGCACCCAGCAAATAGGGTAATCATGAAGATGCTAGTGAAAGGAATAGGAGTGTGTGTGTGTGTGTGTGTGTGTGTGTGTGTGCGTGCGCGTGTGCATGCGTGTATGTTCAGTACTGTGAATTGAACCCAGGGCTTTGGCACTGAGATACATCCACAGCCCTGTATTTATTTTTTGAGACAGAATCTCACTGAATTGCCCACACTGGGCTCTAATTTACGATCTGTCTCAGCCTCCTAGAGTGCGGGGATTATAGGTGCACGCCTCTATGCCCAGTTTGGAATGGGTATTTATAACAACAATAAGTGAAGAGCAAATAGAAATATACCTGTACACTGTTAAAAATATGTAAATATGAAATGAAAGCTAGAAAGAAACACCCCAAAATGGTAAAATTCACAGCATTAGAGTAGTAATGATATGGATCACTTTCTTTCATTTTCATTAAAAAAAAAATCTTTGGTAATAGTGTATAATTTTTAAAGTATTTATCAGAAGAGTCAAAAGGAGAAGAGAAGAACCAACACCTTATATTTCATAAGAAAAATAGGAAGTTCTTTAAAATCTAATAATTTAAGTAAACTTTCAAGCTTCTTGTTCTAATTCATTCCCTGTTTTGCACAACACGGATCACTCCCCTGGGGCTCGATTCTTAAATGTCTAGAGTCTTTTGTGTTTTACTGGCTTGGTGTCACTTGTGCAAACCATTCATACTTGTCTAAATCTGTGTTGGAAGTGTATTACCCACAGAAAAAAAAAGCTGAGATAGCCAGCTTGTAAAACAGCAGAAGGCATGAGTAAGATACAAAAAGAAAGGCAGAATTTTCAGGTGAACAAATCAAAAAACTGTGATGCCAAAACCAGAGAATGAGGTGTCCTTAGATAGGAGTTGAGGACTCAATGGCAGGAAAAGGAATAGAATATTTCACATTTAATGGGTTGATAAGATAAACAAACCTAAATTTTTTCCTAAAGACTAAGGATTTGTAGTATGTCTCTAATGTGAAGTAAAATGCTTGACCCTTTTAATAAAAGTTTGGTATTTACCTTAATCTTATCATGTGACTCTAAAGTCATAACAATACCTCATTAATGCTTAAAAAAATTTTTTTTAGTTTTTCAAATATTACCATGCCACTAAGATTCATAAAGAGTGGCCTGTCCCATGTACGACTTGGCAAAGAACTCGAAAATCTCTCAAGATAGCTCGATTTTATTTCTTTTTCATTATCTGTTTATCAAACCACTTATAGAAAGAGAGGCAGCTGCCTTTTATCTCCACAGATAACAGATACGCTGTTTTCTAAAACTGGTTTACTATTACTAAATAATTGACATTTGAAATAAATACATCAAAAACTATAGAAGGAATACAGATAAGCTGCCTGTCTGCAAATTTTACCTAGTGCTAGGATATTTGGTCCAGCTATATGCTGTGTGTGCCATGAGGCCAGGGATGAACACTTAAGATACTTCTACGTTCTCTGGCACTCAATGCTAGAGTTCTAATTAGTCACCCAAAGTACTTGTCGACTTGTCTTATGCAAGCAGTGCAGCCCGCTTTGATTTCTTGCTCTCTGCACGTCTCCTAGCTGGAAGGCCTCCTCTTCCCCTAAGTAACACATTCAGATTGTACCTTAAGTTGTCAGCCCTTTCTGAGATACGGTCACATCATCTTCCTCTGTGGTACTCTCTAAGCCCTTTTAGCACAGACAGTGCCTATGTCGTTCCATTCTTTACAGTGCTTGGCATATCACAGACGTGAAGAAAGACTTGACGGAAATGGCTGTTGAGGAGTAAACATGAGAATTAGATAACTTCTAGTTCCCAGCCCCAAAACTGATAAAGTAGCTCTGATGAAAAAAAATTGCTATGTATAGTTGTGAATGCACTGTACAGAAAGCAGAAAAATAAGAATCTGTGTTCGAGTGATTTGTTCCTTATAAGAAAATCTTTACAGATCAAAAACTACATTTTAAAAATTCATAACAGTTATTATGGGCCCTGCTTATTCTGAATGTTAGGTAATACTAATGTTACGACAGATGATACACTAAGATATAAACATCTATTTTTTGTCTAAATGGGGCTGCTAATCTTCCATCAAAAATGTTTATTTTTCTCCATTTCTTTTTTCTAAACATTGTAGTGCCTCTCCATAGAAGACAGATTATTTCTCTTGAGCATTATAAACTTAGATCTCTGCCTTCTTAGATGCATTTTCACTGAAGTATTTTTCCATGACTTTTATAGCAATGATGTGCAGGAGTGTGGAAAGAACAGTAACAGTCATTCACTGCCTGTTAAGTGCCAAATACTGTGTTAAACCCTTTTATATTTGGTATCTCCTTAAAATTTTATGAAAGTCCTATAGGATATGTCCATTTTACATACAAAGAAACTGAAGCTTGAAGATAAACTATGTTTCTCAGTCTCTTACACCAAATATTAGAGCTGAAGTCCAAACCCAAGTTCATTATATTTTGAATCTCATAGTCTTTCTACTATGGGATCTATCATGCTATAGTCTACCATGCTAAAATTTTTGTAAGCATTTGTACAAAATAAGAAAAAGGCCTGAAATATTGTACTCCATCGTGCCTAGAAGTGGGCAGAAAGTAGTAAGGAATGAAGCATGATGCATAGAGAGGCACTGATGACCATAACCATAGGTCTATTTACAATGATGCGAATTACCTAAACACATAAAATGCCTTTTTAAACAGACTACATTATTAAGTTTTCGACTATGAAGACATTATCTTTTTTGGGGTGGGAGATGCTGGGGATCAAACTCGGGGCCTTCCACTTGCTAGGCAAGCGCTCTACCACTAAGCTAAATCCCCAACCCCTGAAGATGTTATCTTTTAAACAACAACGAAAGCAGTCTTTGTAAGATGTCTTTGCAATTTGTAAGTGTGTGAAAGGTATTATGGTTTACTTCTAAAATGTCCCCCAAAAGTCTCACCATGGGAAGTGGGGCCTGATCGGAGAAAGAGGGTCACTGGGTGTGGCCTGGCTCCTCCTGTCTCTTTCTGCTTTCCTGATTGCCAGGGAATGAGCAGCTGTCCTCTACCGGACCCTCCAACTGTGTCTGTGTTGGAGCCAGTGACTTTCAACTGAACCCACTAGAAACCATGAGACAAATAAACCTCTCCTTTAAATTGTAGGTGTTTGGAATTTAGTTCTAGTGATGAGAAAGTGACCAAGACAAAAGGCTAATAGTGAAATGCTTAGCACTTCTGATGCTTTCCAATGAAACTAGAATTTGAGAATAGGCAATTGTTTGAGCTCTGGAAAACAATTTTGTGACCTATCTAATAGCTTGGAGTATCAAGCTTCCTATTGAAACAGAGTGTCCTAGCCAATGGTTAAACTTGTCCTTACCTTAAGGGAAGGCATCATTAATTGCACAGCTGATTTACATTTCAAATCAGGAGTATAAAAAGAGGAAATATTTATGTTACATGTAGCTCAGTGCAATACATGAAGTGAATAATATTTCAAAATTCTCAGATTTTTTCCATATTGAAGAGTTGGAAGGAGAAGAGAGTTGACATTTATTGTATATTATAATCTGCTTTAACAAGGTGTCCTGGATTTACCAGGTCAATACTTTATATAGGGGCTGAGTCTGGGGATTTAGCTCAGTGGTAGAGTGCTTGCCTAACAAGCGCAAGGCTCTGAGTTTGATCTTCAGCACCACCACCTCCCCAAAAAAAGAAAACAAACAAATTTAAAAAAACCCAAATATTTTATATAGGGGCAAGTCGGTTTCAGGTGTGCCTCACTCACAATTGCCCACCCCTACACTTCTTTATACTGTCAAAATTTGTCCAGAAAAATGTATTTATATTCACAGCTATTAGCCTCTTCATTAGCCCTGCAAGTGGAAACCACCTATGCATTAAGTGATGTGATTTACATATAGATTTACTTACAGAAAGCCTGCATTTTTAAGTGTTGGAAAGTTCAGCCTTGTATAGATAGGCCTGATAATAGTTTCAAATGTCATCATACAATGCAGTGTTTTTCATCCATTTTATCTTTTGTAGCAGTAGTAGTTGGGTATGATTACATATAATGAAGTACATGTAAGTATTGATTTTGATAAGTTTGTACATTAGATATGCACCTATAAAGTCTTTTGGACATCAGCATCTTCCCCATTCCACCTGGGCTGGTGGACCCCTTCCGATTAGAGGGTGGACACAAGACCCAGGTTTGGCCAATCAGAGTTCTCCCTCGGGATTTTCTGAATGGCTCTCCCCCTGAATAAGGAACTGTATTCACCAGCTTTTTGTTACTGTGACAAAATACCTGAGAGAATAAATTTAAAAAGAAAAAAGGTTTGTTTTGGCTTATAGTTTCAGAGGTGTTAGTCCGTGGTTCAGGGCCATGGTTAGGCCCTGTTGCTTTACACCTGAGGCAGCACAATACTGCATAGCAGGAACACATGGAAGAGAAGTTCTGTTCATCATTATGGCTGCTGGGAAGCAAAGAGGGAGGAGAAGCTAAGTCCCAATGTCCCCTTCAAAGTGTACTAACAATGACCTAACTTCCCAATAAGTGCCACCTCTTAAAGGCTACACCTCCTCCCAACACTACAAGCTGAAGACCAAGCCTTCAACACATGGGCCTTTGGAAGACAGATACCCAAACCACTGTGGAAACTAAGATTGAGATTCTAGACCTGTCAGGGAACTGGTAAAGAATGAGGTTGGCACACAGACTGAAGCCCAGAAGAAAGACAAAGCAACCATATTCTGAGACAGACTTCCTGGATCTAGCTTATGTTAAAACCCACTCATCTCTGGCTTTCTGCATTTTAATTAAGTGGCATACTCTGCATCTACTGCCGTACTTATGGTGAGAGCACCTTTGTTGTTTTAGGGGGAACCATTCTTCCCAGTCTCTCTGCATGTGTTATCCAGGTAAAGCGGTGAAGAATATGTGCCACCCATTCAACTTCCTCGGCCACAGGGCTGATAACTCAAGCTGAGCTAATTATAACTAAGGTTTGTGCTACTGGGGATGTCGTTCCTTTTCTTCAAGATTGGAACCCGGAAGGACACAGCTACAAATATTGCAGCCATCTCTTGACCTAGTGGGTGGATGACCCAAGGTTGCCAAAGGCCAAAAGAGAGAAACCAAATTGTGACAAATCATGTGAGCTGTTGGCTGAGATGTTGCTGAAGCACACACCACCCCTGACCTTTTCAGTTAAATACACAATGAAATCCCCTTTCAGTATATGTGTGTGGCTGTTCAGGTTGGTACAGCAGAAAAAGTTGTGATGTCATGCATTATAGTCATTATCTCATTTAATCCTTGCAACCCGACAGGAACATTATAATCCTGAGTGTGCAGATGGGGAAATTCTCAGTTAAGTAACCTACCGACATCTCACAATGGCAACGCTAAAACTCCCATCCAATCCAAAGGATTGCAAAGCCCAGTTACTGTGTAATATTGCTTCAGGGCTATAACCCTGACCTGCTTGGGCTTATGTTTTTTTCCTATTCTTTCTTTCTATTACATGAAGTTTAGCATTATTACATTTGCAGCTTCTTTATTGCTAAAATAAAATCATGTTTAGTTCTTCTCTTCCTTTTGCCTTGTTTCCTACCTTTCTTGACCTTTCTCTTCTTCCCTTTTTTTTTTATTTTTTCTATTTTTCCAATGTCTGAATACCAAATATTTGTTCTAGCCTCCTCCTCTTAAGTCAGATCAGTTCTAAAATGGTCCTGTGGGTCAATGCTGGCATGGGCAAGGCAAAGTTAGTTGACTGAAAACTTGCCCTTTTGCCTAATAGCAAAAGATGAGAAGACTATAAACCAGTCTGATCAACTGAACAGACTGGGCCAGATTTCAAAGATGATCAACTGAACAGACTGGGCAAATCACTGGGCCAGATTTCAAAGATGACAAACCACGAGGCTACTGCTACTCCCCCCGCTTCTTTCATTCTGTAAAAAGACGAAGGGAAAACAAAGGTCAATGTTCACTGATCATTTGCCTCTGGAATATGGCCAATTGCCTAACCAGGGAGAACATCAATTAGCCAGGCCTGGTGGGGCATGTCTGTAATCCCAGCACTCAGGAGGCTGAGGCAGGAAGACCATTCTCAGTTTGAGGCCAGCTTGGTCTACACAGTGTGTTCAAAACCAATCTGAACTACATAATGAGAGTCTGTCTCAACCCCCTCCCTCCAAAAAAACCCAACATCAGTCTAGTTAAGGAAAAGAAAGAGGGAGGGGAGGAAGGAACGAAGGAAAGAAAGAAAGGAGGGAGGGAGGGAGGAAAATCTGTTTAACTGATATTTAGTCTCTTAATAAACCCTTATATGGAGCCTTGGTGGAAGTCTGGAGACCAACACTCCCTAAACATTTGTCAGCATTAGAGAATAATTTCATTTTAAAAGAAAATGTTGGAAAAAATTATATTCTCCTTAACTGCCAGGACTGCATTTGGCTCCTGGATTCATTTTCCTCGTAAGGACACATGACGTCACTGTCCAGAAAGCTTTTCATAATGCTCATTGGCCCGGAACAAATATTTCAGATGTTATCAATTCTGCAGAATTAAACACAGTACTTCGAATCTGAAATTTTATATGTCAATAGGGAAGACATTTCCCTCTCCAAGTCCTTAACTTGTAAGTCTGTGGAGATAGTCTGACAACGATTTGAAGTAGAACTGTAAACTCTACAGTTAATCTTTAAGTGGTTGTCTATGACTGTCATTAAGCAAAAGGGCGGACAGCTGTTTTGCAGGTCTTGGGCTAGTACAAAATATATATAAAAATAAATGTTAGGCTAAAGCTAAATAGTTTGTTTGCAGAGCAGGTTTAAAAAAATTGTTCAACAGTACTCTTCTCCTACCTACATTTTCATTTTTACCAAGTATAAAATTATTTAGCTCAAGTGGTTTTAGGCAGAAGATAGTTGATTGCTACCCTTAGCTTTATTTGCTTCACTTTTATTGCAAACAAAAACAAAGAGCAAAAGCAAAAATAAAACAGATTTCTCTCTATGATCCAGTCTAGTCTAACAAAATAGGAAATGGATCTAGACAAGAAGAACTTTCCCAATTTGGTCAGGTAACTAATTTCTTTAAAAATTTCAGGCACTAATTGGAAACAGTACAGATATTCAGATACGTGGAAATTTGTTTTGTGAGTAGATAAGCCCTATGTGTTGATGTTACAGAGAGCAGCGATTCTCAGACTTTCTTCCATAGTGAAATTGAAGAGGACCTGGTGATACACTTTGCCAGGCCTCACCCTGAGTTTCTAGTTCAGCTTGTCTGGGGTGGGACCCGAGAAATTGGATTCCTAAGAAACTTCCTGCTGTTGCTGGCTCCAGGACCAGGGTTTGAGAACCACTCACGGACAGCAACTGAAAACCAACATGTTTCTTTTACGTATCTTATCTGGATATGTTTCAAATTTGTTTCCTAGGCATGTCACACTTGGAGTACAAATCACCATAAAAACTTTGTCTCCATTCTCTTTTATTCTCTGTCCAAAGTTTAATGACCTTCAAATTCTCTCCTTGATATTTTCAGATGTGCCCTAAATATGATATGGGTTAAGCCATAGTGAAAACATTTGGGGATACACTGATGTCACCGGGAAGAAAATTGTTTTTCATCTCAGAACTTCTCAGAGCTTTAAATATGTAAATGTGCATTGTGACTTTCCAGAAGGGAGATAAAGTATGTGGTGTTTCCCAAGTGGATTTGAACTTGGAATTCGTCCTGAACCCCTCTTCTTCACCAAGCACTAGGGAATATGCATTAACTACAATTTGGGGGAATACACTAAATAAATAACTTCATAGTTTAACTCTATTTTACAATGGAAAAAGCACCTATATTGCAACCTAGTAATAAGACCAACCAACATGCCCAAAATATTTTGTGTGAAATTAAAATCAATTTAGAAAACTAATTAAATGCCCTCATCCATTGATTTTTGTGTGCCCTTTTCTTGATCAAATAATTTATTGAGTGGTACAAAGAACCATTCCATGGCTTTAGCCCCATCATTAAGCCTTTCTTGTTATTACCATCTAAAATAACCCTGCAGACCTCCCTCCTTCCTTTTCTACTACAGTTTCATTGTCTTTAAAACATCTCTCACTAATTATGGATTCTTATGAATTTCTTAAGTAATTTACATGTCTATTGCTTGTTTTCACCACTAGATTAGTTCCATAAGGACAATACTTTATCTGTTTTATTCACATCTACAGCTTCAATGTCTAGCAGAATGCCTGACACATGATGTACAATTAGTATTTTCTCATTGAAAGAACAAATAGGTCAATAAAATAATCATTAAATTCTGATGATCAAATCTATACTATGGTAGGGAGTGGAGAGGATGTTCTTTAGCAGCTTTGGATGAGGCAGTATGAACAGTATTCTTATTTCTAATGGAGTAATTCCCATCTAATGATACGAAGGGGGAGATTATCGATGCTGAAACTAGGATACAATTTTGTGGACTCTGTTTTGGTGATTTTCACTGTTTATTAAAAGACCTCAAAAAAGATATGTAAAAACGCTTAGGATAGAAGTAGATCCTGAACATGTTTCTTTCTTAGAGCACTGAAATTTATGCTATATTATACATTTCTTTGACTTGAACAAATCTAAAAAATGCCAAGAGTGGTTTTTTTTTTAAAGCATGCTTGTTCTAAAGGAGAGCTTGTTATGTATTTTTGCATTCTTCTATGGTAAACAGGAGTACTATGTTGAATATGTAGTATCTTTATGCAGCAGAGCATAGCTGTAGCTAATGTAAGGTTCTGATAACTTGCGAGCCATGGGAGAAGCCTCATTAAGTACGATCTTTGGCTATTACAGTAGTCCCATTCGACTTTGCCCGGGAAAATAAGAGAAAGAAGTCAGCACAGAGTATTTTCAAGACAAAAGGATTCAACGAGGAAGACAATTGTTGGAAATCCTTAGGACATAATAGGATTTGAAATTGCAGGGCCCCCACACCTGTAGTCCCAGCACTGAGGGGTGGGGGGGTGAGGCAAGAGGACTGAAAGGTCAAGCCCAGCCTGGACCATTTATAGACTTGAGTCTCAGCCTCCTCTCCCCCACTTCCGGGTGTTTAAGTGGAAAAACATTTGATATCTCAATTCACAGGTCTTTCATGTGGTTAACGTTTTTTTTTCTTGTTTAGGCTGTCTATATCCGGTTCCTATTTTCTTCTTTCAATATTCTTACTACATTATCTCCTTCTAGGGGTTTAAATTTGCTTTTACTCTTATTTGTGGAAAAAAGTGGGTCAGTACTACTTTAGTTTGTCTTCACTTTCACTCTGTTGTCCATTCCTGGACTAGCGTTTAGCCTCTGGGAAAGAAGAAAGTAAAAACACTTAGAGAAACTGGGCCAACCTCTTGCGGCCCGCCTCCCCCAAGAAAACAAAACCTAACCAAGTGCAACAGTAGTCCTTATGTTCTCCGAGCACCTCCAATTTCCACTCTCACAACGCTCAGGTACTTTGTGGTTTGTTTTTTACATTGTTATCTTTCATTGCAGCTAGACCCTCAGTCCTTTAACGACCTAGCATATCGCGAAGAATATAAGAATACATAAAAACACTGTAGCTTAAGTGAACACACGCCACATACAGCAACGACAGCTAACCGAGCACCCACCCACGCACACGGAGGAGGGCCTTCGTCAGCGCCCGGAGAGCCAGGAGGGGACCGTGGCATTGATTCCCGGGACCATAATTACTTGGATCATCCAAGCAAGAGTGTGGGTTTTGCAGGGAGAAAGACGAGGGGCTGCACTGTTCAGAAAATTTCCCTCTCAGTCGCAGTGGACAGCTACCACGTCGCCTCCTCGGCCCTCGCGCAGCCGCAGGAGCGAGGCCCGGGAGACCCAGGCCCCTCCACGGGCTGGGGGTTTCCTGGGGATACCCGGCCCCGCCCCGGCCCCGCCCCCTGCAGGCCCCGCCCCCTGCAGGCCCCGCCCCAGCGGCGTGGCCAGCAGGGGTCGCGCTGCCCTCGGAGCGCGGCTCGGGCGGGGGTGGGGGAGCTCCGGCGGCCGGTCGCCTTTCTCCGCCGCCGCTGGTTGGAGCGTTTCAATAAAAGTCTTTTTTCTCGCTCGCTCGTTCTCCTTCGGGAACAGGCGGAGGCGTCAATTCGCGGCCGCCGAGTGAGAACGCGACGCACACGCAGCGAGCGAGAGCGCCCGCCCGGCCGCCCGCGTCTGCTCAGCGCCTCACGGTCCAGCCGCAGCCGAGCCGGCGACGGAGCCCGCGCCCGGCCGCCCGCCGCCTGCTCGGTGCCGCCCGCGCGGCCCGCGACCCGGGAGCCATGTTGAGCGGGGGGCTCGGCACCTCGTGAGGCGCCGCGGGCCTCGGAGCTCCGCGCCCTCGGCAGCCCGGAAGGCGGCGGCGGGGAGGCCTGCGCCGCGGAGGCGCTCGGGGCGGCCGCCCGAGGCCGGGACCTGCATCCGGTCGCCGCGGGCGTCGCGGGGCCGCGCTCCTTCGCGCCGCGCCCGTCCGGGACGCGCTGCCCGCACTCGCTGGTGAGTTGGCGGCCGGCGACCGAGCCGCGCCGTCTGCTGCCGCCCGGCCGAGCCCGGGCCGAGCGGGTGCGTGGGACGGAGGGCGGGCGGCCGGCGGGCCGGGCAAGTTGGGAGCGGCGGCGCGGCGCGGGGGCTCGCGGGCGGCTGTCAGCGCCGGTCGGCCGCGGAGCCCCGGGCGTTTCCGGGGGTGGGTGGCGTGGGGGTGTCGCCGAGCCGGTGCGCGCAGCCGCCTCGGTGTCCCCGCGGGGAGGCGGAGGAGGGGAAGAGGCGGAAAGTCCCTCGAGACACAAAGGTCCCCTGGCGGGGTGGGGCGGCCGGGAGGGAAGGAAGGGCGCGGGGCGGCGGGCGGCTGCGCGGGCGGGGAGCGGGGGCGGGGGAGCCCGCGCGTGGGGCGCGCGCGAGACAAAGATCGCTCGGCCCCCGCTCGGCGGTCACACCCGGAGTGTCGGTCCAGCGCGGGGAGGAGGGAGTGTGGGAAACCCAGAGAACGGGCGGAGGGCGCCCGGTGTCGTCGCTGTGGTTCTCAGCGTTTTTGCTCCCCATCTGCGCTGGATAGCTCCAGGTTCCGTCCCTCCCATCACCCCCGCACTGCCACTGTGACTTTCCTGTCGCTTTCCCCAGTTCGCCGCCACCCCCACTTTTCACCCACTCCTTTCCGGGTAAGCAGTATTTTGCCTTCAGCTTGGGGAACGTTGGGCTAATGACAGGATGCCTGAGCTTGTTCTGACCCTGAACTGCCTTGAACTCTTCTCTCTTCCTCCCACCCTTTCCTTTCTGGGATCTATAATGTCACATGGCCATAAACAATTAGCTTTTCTTCTGCAAAAATGGCAAAAGCATTTAGCTGGAATCCGTGGCGTCTCTCCTAATGTTAATATGTCCATCGAAGACTTGGTCGTGTTTTACCGTTTTTTTAGCCAAATTAATTCTTTAGGTACAGCAGTGGCAAATTTTGAGTCTTGGCCGTTTCTAGGATCAGCAAAGTGTATATTCCTCGCAGCCAGACCTGTCACTCATCAGGAAATGACTTCAAGACCAGACAATTCTTGCCGCAAATTTTAATGTTTATCTTTTTGAGTCTTTGTTGAAGGATTTCTTTTTGAAGACATTTGTGCAAGAAAAAGTAACAAATTTGAGTTACTGTGTTGTGACTTTGTTAGCCATTGGGCAGACGAAAATGAATGGGATTTTAAGACCTTTGATTTCTTACATTGACCTAAACCTTGAAGTTAGAAATAAGGCTAAACTCGATTTTAGGGGAAAAATTGCTCCTGGTAATATCACCGATTTTGTTTTGTTCTTTTATGAGTCTGAGTTGGCTTATTTATTAAACGTTGAGCTGCTGCTTTGTTAATGAAGTAATTTCAGTCTTTGTAATTTTAATGTCTGCATACTTCCGTAAACAGTGGGTTAGAACAAAACAGAAAACTGTGCATTTAAGGAATATGCTTTTACTTTTTATTTTTTAATGTTATGAGAGAGAACTCTGGAATGTAATGACTGTTCGTTATTCTTTCATCTGGCAAACCATGTCATGGGCCAAAAGCACTAACAGTTTGAATGCTGCGCTTCCAAAAAATATTGCTGTCTGTGAATTTAAGCTGTTTTAAAATTACTACGCAAGTATAATTTATCATTTTTACAATGAAAATAGAAACATTGCTGAAATATGAATGGGAAGAAAATAAAAGTAAAGCCTGTTTGATGTAGGGACGTTAATGTTGGTTTCACATTGAGAACAGTACTGTTTTGCTGCTTGTTGCCATTGAAGTGTTGACGCGATAAAAAGGAAGAGATTGCAGTTTAGGGACCAGTGTCTTATTTTCTAGACTCCCTGTCCCACTCCACTACTTAAAACGTTTTAGAGACCTTTGTGAAATTAACAGGTGGCATTATTAATCTGTGTTTTAGATAATGTTTATCACAGGGCCATATTCAGGATGCATTGATCTTTTTTTTAATTGTCTATTTATTCGTGTCTGGTAAGAACATCAGGATGTGTGTCACTGGAAGGCAGTCTACCAAAAACATTAACAAAGAAAGGTTTCTGGATGCCAGGACTTACTGGTGATTAAAAAATGCTTTCCTCGTAATTTACAAATTTTCATGTTACTTTTACAGTAAGATAAAAAAGTAAATGTAGGCTAGGTCATGTTACTATCTTAACTGACATATTATTGAAAGAAGATTTAATGGAATGCACAATTTATTCTCATCCTTGGATTCAGGCCCACAAAGTAATTTTTAGTGTTTGGTATTTAGAATTACGTAGACACTGTATATAGTAAGGAAAGATGGAATTGGACGAATAGTTTCTGTGTTTGGTAGCTTTGTATACCTACTGTCTTTGTAATAACTCATTGGTTTTACAACAGAAAACTTAAATTCTGTTTCTTTTGTAGCATAGGGTAGCTGTGTTGATTAAGCAGATTTTGATGCATGTCTGTCAGTGTATTTAATTATCAGATACTGGTTCAGTCCCCCAATTATAGTGGGAAGAGAGGGCATATAAAATCATTTGCTTTGTCTGTCAAGGCTTGTTGTTCCCCTTATTTTCAGCAGTACATTTTCCCTTATTTCCTTCATTGGTGAAATAGTACTAAATGAGAGACTGTTCAAACATTTTATTGTGAACTATAGAGGCTATAATGGTAACCGAGAAGCTGTTGAAAATGGAAGTTGATGTCTCTTAATATTAAGAGTTATCCACGAACACACATTTTTTGCCTATTTTTTGCCTTTGTTATTTTCTAATAATGTTGAATATTTATAAGGTATTACACTTTGAATCTTTATTGCTGTTTGATAATTTTTGTAAAATTATTGCATCAAGTTCTGCATTCTTCTACATAGCTTTTATACTTTCAGGGTAGATAATTACTTAACAAATTGATTGCTGCACTGGGGAAAAAAGCCATTGTATGTTAAATCTAGCTTATAAAAACATTCTCTAGGGTATTTATTTTACAGATTGTCTTTCCTTTCACATACAGAAAGGAAGAATAATTTTAGGTTCTTTGGAATTTTAAATGTTAATTTTTGCTTACATTTTAAAATAGGAAATAAAGTACACTTTATAAAGTGATTATGGCATTTTGCATTTAAATGCTGAAGGTAAGCAGTAGGTTTATGACTTTTAGTATATGTGCTCCTGAAGCGAGCACAGGTTTATGACTTTTAGAATGTGCTTTATATTGCATTTGTGAAGTTAAAAAACTGCTCATATTAGGAAATGAGTATAGATACAGCTCGCTAGCATTCAACCTGCAATGTTGCCAGTTTTTTGAACTAGTGGAGATAGGACCAGTTAGACTAGATTTTAAGACTTGTTATGGTCATTAATGGATTCTTTGTCATTGTTTTGCTCACAGTATATATAGCTAGTTGGTGTTTACTTTTGATGTCTGCATAATACTGAGAAATTGCCAAGGACCATAAAAATGTATTGAGTGTGACTTCAAAACAAAACAAAAAAATGTAGCTTTCTGTTCCTATCCTATTTTGCCTTCCCTGTTGACCATCTTGGGAATCAGTAGACACCTACGAGTAAATCTAATAATTCTGTGTTCTGCTGTAGTGAATACTGTATTTGAGGAGGTAGATTTATAGATTCATGGCATATTGGGATGACGTGAAAATTATCTTTTTTTCCAAAGTCTCATTTTAAAAATATTTTTTGATATAACATCTTGGTCTAGTTGGGCTGCCAAAACGAAATGCCATACACTGGGTGGCTTAAAATACAAAAATATATTTTCTCACTATTTCTTGAGTCCAAAGTCTGAGATTATGGGTGCCAGCTTGGTTGGGTTCTGGGGGAGAGCCTTCTTCTTGGTATGCAGACGGTTGCCTTCTTAGCCTGCTCTCTAGGCCTTTCCTCTGATGTCTACTGGAGGAGGGGAAGAAAGAGAGAGAGGGAGAGGAAAAGGGAGGAAAAGGAGAGAGATCTTTGTCTCTTCTCCCCTTAAGGACATAAATCTCATTAGTAGTCCCACCCTTTGTACCTAAACTAAACCTAATTACCTTCCAAAAGCATACCTCTAATCTCTAATAACCATCACAGGGGGAGGTTGAGGACTAAACATAAATTTGGGTGTGTGTGTGGGGGGTGCTCAGACATTTAATATAAAGTATATGAAAGAAGTTACCAAGTCACCTCTTCTGCTAGGCCATTGGTGGCGAACCTATGACATGTGCTTCAGGGGACTGTTCGTAGCATTGAAAGCTCTAAAAGGTTTGCCATCACTGTGCTGGGTGCTATGCTGTTAAGTCTTCATGGGAAGCTCATCATACAGGTAACTATTTTTAGAGGAGGAAGCAATGAAGGCCTTAGGTTAAGTAGTTGTGTCAGGGTCCTACCACTGTTAGGACCCTGAGATTCCAGTTTAAACATTCAGATCACTATGCCACAAGGCCACAAGGGATGGAATACTAAAAAGTTCGGTGTTAGTGTTTGTCCTCTGTAAATGGTGGTACATTAGGAAAGCTTGTCAAAATTAAATTTAAACTGCATTGAATAGGTTTTAATACATTAATAAATTAAACTATACAAAACATGTGAGATATGACATGTTTGTCATTCAGTGAATTCTAAGCAAGTTGTTTGTATTAGTCAGCTTTTCATTGGTGTGACCAAATACCTGAGAAAAAGGAGGAAGTACTTACTTTGGCTCATGGTTTCAGTTAATGGTCGGCTCATGCTCCACAGTGGAAATATCATGGCTGAAGGACAGGACAGAGGAAAGCTGTTCACCGCGTGGCAACTACAGACAGGTAGGCCCCGCCTCCTAATAGCTCATTCAGCTGTGGACTTATTAGTGGATTAATTGTTAATTAGTGTCTTCAAAACATGAATCTTGGGCGGGTATGTCATAGTTAAACCATAACAGTGCTAAAAAGATATTTAAAATATTTTTAGATTTATTTCAAGTCACAGGTTTATCGTGCTTCTTTGAGTACAAAATCAAATGAATATGGATGCTGAAAAGCAAAAAAGAAAAAGAAAAAAACCTTGGCATTGTGATACAAGTACATTCTTTTTTTACTTACATTTGCTCATTTTGATTTTACATGTGCAAAATTAACTTTCATCATTTGCACATATACCATCAGTGGGAAGCGTGTCCAGATGCATGATGACATATAGGTTGTTCTAGTAGTGGGAGAAATTTTTGCCTTAAGGTAGATAAATTTTAGGCACACATATATGCCTACCAGTTGACTTTTGGTGTCAGTACTATTCTAAGTAAGGTATAAGTTTTGAATTTATGTTTTTATTCATATGTACCTATATACCACTGAAAAAGAGATATATGAAGCCAAACTGCACATTTTTTTATAACTTTTTATATTAAAAACTGTCCCTTGTGGCACAAAGTTTCATTTTTTGTGTATATAACTGTCCTTAAGTCAGAGCTACCTGTCTCTTAGTATTTACTCTTCAGATGAGTATTCTTTTTTTTTCCTCAGCACTTGAACTCTTCAGATCTTTCTGCTTTGAAAGTTCTTTAAAAAAATTAAACTTAATATTTTTAACAGAGAAATCTTGTTTCCTCTAATGCTCTCTCCTTCCTATTTTGCTACTATTACCTCTTCTCTTACAGGTAAATTTTTCCTTTAGTATCCTGCTTGTACTGTACTTCCTATGCTGCTTTTTGCTTTTTGAAAATATAAACATATGTATTTTATTCATATTTTTCTGTATATAGATCTATTTCTCTTCCTCCCCCACCCTCGTTTCTTTCTTTCCTTCTTCCCCCAGTGCTGTTCAGGCCTTGGTGCTGAGCTGCATCCTCAGTTGCTCCCCTACCCTCCATTTTTTTAAAGACAGAGTCTTGCTGAGTTGCTCAGGCTGGGCTCAAACTTGGGATCCTTCTGCCTTCATCTCCAGACTCCTGGGATTACAGGCATATGCCACCACACCTGCCTATGAAGATTTTTCTTTTTGATAGCTACGTAGAATTTTATTTTGTGGAGTCCTAGTACTTTGGGAGGTGGAGGCAGGAGGATTACAAATTTGAGGCCAGCCTGTGCGATTTAGAGAGACCTTGCCTTCAAATGAAAAGGGCTGGGGATGTAGCTCAATGCAGAATCCCTGATTCAGTCCCCAGTACTGCAAGCAAGCAAGCAAGCAAGCAAGCAAGCAAGCAAATAAATAAATAAATAAATAAATAAATAAATAAATAAATAAAATTTCATTAGTCATTTGATCCTATGTGATCTCTGAATTGTTTCCTATCTTTTGCCTCTATGGTACCAGATAAATCCATCTGTCTGTCTGTCTGTCTGTCTATAAAATTTGTACCTGTTCAAGTGAATGTGTGGTTCAGATTCTGAGGATAAGTGTCTGTAGGTCATACATTTCCTTGCTGTGTCAGCTGAGAGGGCCCAGAAGCAAAGACACCTTAGCAGCAGTAATCATACCTAGTATCCAGATTTTAGTTTCCAATGCCATTCCCCAGTTAAAGGAACCAGGTTTTTTTTGAGAAATGGCTGATTCTAGAACTAGGGCAGGAAATAAAAATGTAAGATGAGCCTGGAGCATCATGTAATGTTGGGATGTAATAAATATTCAAACAAAAGCAATAAAGGGATACAGCCAATGGGAAGGACTCCCAGTGGCCAATATTGGAATAATTTAGGTAACAAAATGAAGTTGTATTGGGTTATAATCCAAAGTGTAAAATAATACCCATGAGTTCATATTCATATAAATGACTGACTAGATACATAAATACATAAATGGCAAAGAATAGACAAATCTGTGTAGAAGATTACTAAGTAACTTACGGAAATACATAGTCTTCAGTGAATTATCACATAACTCTTCACTCCTTAAGTGTAGGCTACACAAAGTCACTTCTTTCCAAAGAGTATAATGTTGAAAGTTGAGAAAAGAATAACTTGACGTAGAGGAAACCTGACAGAGACTTACTAATGGGATCAAAATGAGCATCAGTTATAAATCATGTTGCAGGTATGATGTGATAAGGGCACCTTACCTCTATGGTCTTCCTCCCCAAGAATCATAACCCCAGTCTAATGAGGAAAAAAAGCAGACAACTCCCAATTGAGGAATGTTCTACAAAATGCTTAAACAGTACTCCTCCAAACTATCCAGGTCATCAAAAACAGAGAAGCCAGGGAGACTGTCACAGCCGAGAGGAGCCTGTAAAGATGTGATTATTATAATATAATGTAGTAAACTAGATAGACTGGAGTAGGAAGTACACGAGGGTGCAAACTAAGGAAATGTGAACAAAATATGTACTTTAGTTCATAATGTTGTATCTGTATTGTTTCATTAATTGTAACAAATTACCACACTAATGTCAGATATTAAGAGCAGAAACTTGAGTGTGTGATGCAGGGAAAGTCTGTTTCTATATTTTTTTAAGTCTAAAACTATTTTAAAATGTTATTTCAAAAAGAGATAAACGCCCCTGTAGTTCTGGTAGGGGCATTGCTAAACTGTCAGTTTGTACTACTACCTAAAGGTGTCAAAGGTCTGTTTTCCTGTAGCCTCACGGGCCGCCTGTGTTGTCAGACTTCAGCGATTTTTCATTTGATAGATGAAAACTAGTGTAACTCAGGCTACTGTGTTTCTCACTTTATCATGATGGGTGTTTTTTCATATGTTTAAAGGACATTTCACTTTGTTCCCCCTTCAATGAACCCTCATGACCCTTTTTTTTCTCTTAGGTGATCGGTTTTTCATGGTTTCAGGAGTTTTGTATAGGGAAATTAGTCCTCTCTGTGGGATATGTGTTGTAATTTTTTGTATTGTGTTTTTGTGTGTGTTTGCAAAACTTCGTTTTTATGTAAAACTTTCCAATTTTATATGGTAAGGTAATTTTTCATTTTATGTTACTGCATTTGGAAATAGAAAAGTCTTCATCACAGTAAGGTTTTAAGGGAGTTCTTCCAGTGCACGTGGTTACTTTTTTCTCATTTGATCTTCAAATTTGAATACTTCAATTCCTCCCAATCTTTTCTTTCAAACTATGTCTACATAACAGTATGTGTGGTCTTCTAGGTGCTTTAAATAACTTACAGGAAAAGAAATGTTTATGCCTTTACTCTTGGTGGACATTTCTTTTCACTGTTAAGTTCTTCTCACTTTTCTTTTTACTGTCAAGGTCCCCCACCCACACCCCCCACACTGGGGATTGAGGGATCAAACCTAGGGTTTTTGCAGCAAGTTACATTTCCAGTGCAGCCTCTTTTTTTTTTTTTTTAATGTTGAGACAGGGTCTTACTAAATGCCCAGATTTGGTTTGAGTTTGCAGTCCTTCTTGCCTCCAGCTCCCAGAGTGCTGGGATTATAGCAACACACTCAGTTCACTAAACTAATTGTGATTTTATTTTATTTTTGCAGTACTGGGGATTGAACCCAGGGCCTTTGCACTGAGCTACATTTCCAGCCCTTTTTATTTATTTCAAGACAAGGACTTCATAAGTTGCCCAGGCAGGGCTTGAACTTGTGATCCTCTTGCCTTAGCCTCCCAGAGTACTGGGATTGCAGGCATGCTCTGTCATGCCTAGCTGAACTAAATTTTTAAAAGATAGTTCAGAGCTATCTGGCGGTACTGTGGCAAGTTGGCTTCTGGAAATTACCACAAAAAATAACCTGTTGCTCATAGCAGGAAAGGAGAGTACTACAATTTTTAGAGTTAGTAACATCTGCAGGACAGGGGGGAGTCGCAAGTGGTGGTGTTGGTGGTATTAAAAAAGGATAGCAGAGTGGGAAGGGGCAGCAACATTGGAGTATTTATTGAGGGTGTGGCATCTGCTTTAAGGTAGGTACTATCTCAATGCGAAGCTTGATTAGAATTAGGGTAAGGATTATGATACAATAGTTTAGGATTGACATACATGTATAGCACGGCAAGGGTTTTGAGGTAAGATTTTTCAAAGTGTTTCGGAAAGTGAACAGTCATTTACTGATATTTATTGAAAAACTGATAGTCTGGTGTTGGTTTATATGGGTTTTTTGGAAAGTTCCTGAAATGAACAATGAAGTTATTTACAACTCTTATCTGCTTCAGCAAGAATTTCCTGGAATAGTAGAGTTATTTGTTGAAGAGAGCTGAATGATAGTTAATGTAGGCTGTAACTCAGTGTAGACTGTTTCAATTCTCAGTGTCCATTCAGTATTTATATAAAAAAAATCTAACTCTTAGGCCCTTCTGCAAAGACAATACCCTTTGGGTGGGTGGTTTAACTTTGATTTTTTTTCCCTGAAGAATAAGGCTGAACTTTGACAGTTAAGATGTCTAAGATGCCCAGCTATGCAATTGGGTATGAGTCTGTAGCTCTGTAAAAGAGTTCAGGATTAGAGAGAGAAATTTAGGAGTTACGTAAATGCTGTTGAAGCTGTATGCCTGGATGAACTTGCTAAGGAAGGAAATAGAAGAAAAATACTTAGGGCTTAAGAGTTCTACTACTTAGTGGCCACACTGGTGTATATGTCTGTTTGTGTGTGTTTGTTTGTGTATGTATTTGTGTCTGTGTGTGACTGTGGATGGGAATGAGAGAGTGAAATAGTGGAATAAACCTATGAAGGGGAGGCCAGAGAGGTTGGAAGAAAACCAGGATATGCTTATAGGAAAGTTAAGGAAAAATTTTTTATTTCTCCCAGTAGGGGAGCTTTCCCACTGAACTACATCCCCAGCCTTCTAAAAATTTTTTTTAATTCTTGAGACAGGTTCTCCCTAAGTAGCTAAGTTGCCCAGGGTCAAACTTTCAGTCCTCTTGTCTCGGTTTCTCAAAGGGAAAGTATTTTTAAGGATGATAAGAAAGTGGTGAAACTCATAAAATGGTAAAGGAGAGGTGAAGAAATTGGTGTGGATTGTTAGAGGAAGTTTCCGTATCAAGGCTTCTGTTTTTCGTTTGTGTGTGTGTGTGCGTGTACACACATGCATGCACAAATGCATTCAGTTGGTGTGGTTTGGGGGAGAGGTTATGTAGTTGGGCAGAGTTGGGGGATCCAGCTCAATTGGGAAATACATTGGCACCGTTGAGACTCCTTTTGGTTTGCCAATCCAGACTGCTCTGCTGAGTCTGTTCGGCCGTGCTGGCATGAAGTGTGCCGATGTGGAGAAAGCCTTCAGTAGGTGGGTCAGGGCTGGGGTGGATGAGAATATACAGTCATGCCTCAGTTAATGACAGGGACGCATTCTGAGAAATGTATCATTAGGAGGGGTAGTCATTGCTAGACAACCCAGCGTACTTAACACAAATCTGTATGGTGTAAGTCTCCCTCAATACGGCTTTTCGATTTGATCACAAGACTGCAAACAAGATGTATGAGGTTGCTGCTGGTGTACCATAGTGTTACATAGTCAACTTTTTTTTTAGGTGGAGAGAGTACACTCTAATGATAAAAAGTATAGTAATTATGTAAATCAGTAACATTTATTCTATCAAGTACTAAGTACTGTAAATAATTGTATGTATGCTTTTATGTGACTGGCCATGTAGTAGACTTATTCATACCAGCAAGGTCACCTCAAACACATGTGTAATACATTGCTCTATGACACCAGGAGGTGATGGGAATTTCTCAACTCCATTATAATCTTATGAGACCACCAGTGTATGTGTACACAAAGCTGTATTTATGCTTTGGAATAACACAAGTGTATGTATCTGCTCTTGGGTTTTAGCATGACTGAGACAGAGCAGCTTTGCTGTGCCACTTTGTTTCTGGTGGTGTCTCACGTGGCTTTCTCACTTGTACTTACACAGAACTGCAATACTGACTAGTATCCATCTGTCCGAACTTACTGACTTACAGGTCACTGCACTGCTATGGAAAAGTAAATTAGTTCCTCCCTCTCCCTGGTTTTCATGGGTCCTTGAGATCTCTGATACTGCTTCTGGAAGAAAGGTTTTTGGGCAAAATTATAAAGAAAAAATAAGAGTTTGCCAAGAGGACATAGGATGAGATAAAGCAGGGAAGGGACGAGTTTCTCTGGGTAGAGGAATGTACTTGTGCAAAACAGTGTGGCCTGAGCAAAACAAACTGAAGGGAATAAAAGCTACAAATAATTTCCTTGAGGTGATAAAGCACTCCCTGGAAATGTGATCTCAGATGGGGCTGAGAAGTAACAGGGTCAGCACAAAGGCCTTGTATGCCTAGGTGGAGAAAGGTCTGTTGGCTCTAGTGATGAATTTTTACTTAACAAGTTTCTGTAGAAATAACTTTACCAATCTGGTTCCCATGTTGCACAGTAAGTTGATTTTTTTTTTTTTTGTGGCTGTGATTGGGGAAGGGATGTGTTTAGTGGTGTGTAGTCATAATGTGTGAATTTGATGTTCATAATTTGGGAGTGCAGAATGGCGGAAATAACATTTGTTGAATGCTTACTGTGTGCTGGTCACAATACATTCAGTCTAGTTTATGACTTACAACCTTTTGAGGCAGCTGGTAATTCCTTTCTCTGAAGAGGAGAGTAAGTGTGGCTTTCTCTGTCATCTCCCCACTGTTGCCAGTAACCAAAGGAAGAAATCAAGATTTGAACCTAGGTTAGGCTTACTGTAAAACATGTTCTGTCATACAGAGTGGACATCCTGTATGCTGTAAACCTTTCATCACTGGTGTCAAAGTTACATGGAATTAGCATTTCACCACAGGCGTTAATTAACTACAGGAATATGTTATCTCTCAGCTTTTGAGGATCAAGACTGAACAGGTCATGAGGCATAATGAAGCAAGGAGAGGCCCTAATAGTCAATCTTTCATTAATTAGAATCTATTTAATTCTTTTTGCTGGAAAATTCAGATAGCCAGAAGTATCCTGTTGAAATTCTGATTAATTCAGGTGTTACTGTTTTAAAGTATTTCTCTCTGTCTTCATAGGAAACCTTTTGACCATTTAAAAAAATTGTCATTTGTGATATATATGTGCATATTCTACCATCTTTTTTCTTTATGTTAATTGAATCCAGTACTTTACTGTTCATGACCAAATAGAATTAGTACAGGGGAACATCCTACAAATAATACTGAAAGCCTTTTGAAAAAAACAAAACTCTGGCTATGCAGTTTAGTCAGGTATGCCTTTTCTTCTCACTGTTTTGACTGAAATTTTTTAATCTGGCCTTCGTTACAGACTTTATGAAGAAAGTAGAGTATACTTTTTAATTGGCCTGTTGTTATGTTCCCTCTGTGTCAGGACTGGTATGTGAGCAATTTCCAATTTTCCACTTAGCAAGTAATGTGGAGGATTAGGGTGTTCCTCATGCCAAAAAAAAAAAAAAAATCACAAAAAAAGCATTTCTGGTGATGGTAGCTTTATAGTTTTGAGATTAACTAACTCACCCTTAGACTCTTTCTGGGAGGTATTTCCAGTGTCTTCAGTATTAATTGGTTATATAAGAGTGGTGTTTTTCTTAATGGCCTTTCCCTTTCCCCAAAGAAAAACTTTGCTAGAAGTTTGAAGAGTGCTTGCATTTTTAATGTGTTGCCAAGTCTTCCGCTGTTGCCGAGGAAAGTTGGCCACTATCCAGTAGAATTTGTCTTACAAAGGCTTTAATAAAATGTTGGTTTTGAAAAATGTAATAAGCCTTTATTGTGCCATAAATTATAGAATGACAGAATAGCATGTTTAGTTGTCCAGTTCAGATGTCTCTTAGAGACAAAGGCTAGAAAGTTGCCTATATAATGCTATTTTTCTTTTAAACGTAAGAAAATTCGTATTTACCTTGTGCCAAGTGTGCTAATATTTTCATTGAAACCTACATGAATATTTAGAAAGTGGGATGTTTTGTGAGACTTGTACTTTCAAAACATAAAAGACAATAAATACGTAATATTATTTGGTCAAAATTGAAAAAGGTCTTGTGATATGGATTTAAATTATTTTTGAAGAGAATTAAAATTTCATTCTTATAGTAACTAAAAATGTGTCCTTTAATATATGTAAATGTTATTAATTTTTCATACTAAAATGAAGTTTCAGAAATATTGTCTTAATTTCTTACTGTTGGAGTTTAGGACATGACTAAGAGGGTGAATGATTAACTGGACTTCACAGGATGTCTTCAGATCAGTATGATCATCATGTGTCATGCAAAAATCTTACCTTTTCAACACTGTAGCTTGATGTAGTCTGTTCATTTCAAGGTGATGTAGTACTGTAGTAATTTTTATGCTAGAGGATAAAATGTGTAAATTTAGAAGTACAGTAATGTATACAATGAGAACTAATCTGGCTTGATAAAACAATTCTTTTGTATATGGATGATGTGATGGGGTAGCGAGGGAAGGATTATAACATGGGGAAATTTAGGAAGTTTTTATTTGCATAGCCCACTTAATCCTTGTGAGTTAATCAGTTTAGAGGACCAGATTTTAGATGTGAAGATGAGTTAAAACTAGTTTTAGAGAAATCAGTGCATTTTCAGCCTCCTCGGTCTGAGAACCTCTTTCTACTCTTAATATTATTGAAGACCCTTAAGCACTTTTGTTTATGTGGATTTTATCTGTCTATATTTATTATATTATAAATGAATAACAAGTCTAATAGGAAATTACAACTTAAATCGTAATTTAAAAATAACAAATAGGGGCTGAGGATCTAGCTTAGTAGTCAGAGTGCTTGCCTAGCGAGCCCAAGGCCCTGAGTTTGATCCCTGGCACCACACACACACACACACACACACACACACACACACACAAAATATATATATATATAAATTAACAAATAGCTATTTTTAAAATAATATGAAAAGAGTAACATTGTTTTCCATACTTGCAAATCTCCTTAATGTCTACACCTTACTAAAAAATAGCTGCATTCTCATATCTCAATATGTACTTTTGCATTTTAGTCTTAAACAGCATTCTGTGTAGTGTAAGCTCTGGGAAACTCCACTGTACACTCAGTAGAGAAGTATGGAAAAAGCAAATTATTTCTTAAGATTATTATAAAAATTGTTTGATCTCAGGACCCCCCTGTAAAGACTCCCCCAGACTACACTTGGAGAACCCCTTCTGTAGAGCATAGTGGAATTGCATCGTAGTCTTGTCCTTAGTCTTACTTTCTGGAGTCGATATTCCTAAGGCTATTTCTATTGAGCCATAGTAACCTCACCAAATGTCATTTCTTGTATTTATTCGTAGGTAGCCTTTACTATGAATAAATAGCCTTAGCTCTGTAGGCTTTGGAAATGGCCAGGCTTGCTAGCTGTATGACTTCAGGCACATTCATTAACATTTCAGAGTCTGTTTGCTTCTGTAAAATGGATAAAACAATACTAATTCATAAGGCTTTTGTGGGAATAAAATAATTAAAGCAATACACAGTTGCTGATCGGATCTTACTGTTAATAGGGTTAACAGAAAACACTACCTCAGGTATTGCCAGTTTTGTCATATGCGTTTTGGACTGTTTGATTGCACTTGTAAAATACTGAACACTAAGATTTGTGTCTCCCTTTAAGTTACTTATAAATTTATGGAAGAGTGACTTTTTTTTTTAAAGCCATTTTATTTTCTCCATCTTCTTGTCTAGCACTTAATTGCTATACTTGGGCCTTTCAGGATGTTCCATAAGTAAATGGGTGTTTTAAAATACAAACAGCAAAATAATCCTTTTTCTCTAAGGTGTCAGTAAACTTGCACTTAAACTAGTTAGGAACAATTAGAAAGATGCTATGTAAAGATATACCTGAAGGCTGTGAGTTCATAGTGTGGGGAATACCAGTTCTGTCTAAGTGGAGAAATATAAAAAGAAAGAATTAATTGGTACCTTTTCAATCACTGCTTTTTATATAACCCCTAGAAGAAAGAACAACTTCATCAAGGATTCACCCAGTTCATATTTATTGAGCAAATGCATGTGCTACCCTATTTTGGGTGATAATATGTAGTGGTTGAGTGTATGGACCAGGCTTATTACACTACTTGGATTCTAAGTGACTTGACTGCTTACTTCCATAAGCTTTTGACTGTTCCCTGTTTCTTTCCATGTAAAAGGGGGCTCATTTTAGTAACTGTACAGAGTTACTGTTATGGTTAGATGAGTTAATGTATATAATGTTCCAGAACAGATTCGCACATGATATTGCTTAACTGCTTTTTCTATTACAGAAATACATTAGAAAGGGAAAAGACATAATTGCTTTGACAGTGTTAACTTCTAGTAGTTCCACAGATATATTTTTAAATAATTGCTGAAAAATTACGTAATGTGAAAAGTTCATTTTATCTTTTTTCCTCTCCCTTGTTACTTATTTTTTACTTTTTTTCTCTCTTGTTATTTAAAATACATTACTTTGACTTAAACAAGAGGAGAAAACTGATAAAAGACCAGACCTTTTAGTCGTTAGAATGTATTTTACCTAAATTCATAGCAAAAAACTTTTTTTTAGGTTCTTTGTTTGTTTGTTTTAAGACAGGGTCTTGCTGTGTAGTCTATGCTGATTTTGAACTCACTGCATAGTCCAGGCTGACCTGAAATTTACAGCAATCCTCCTGCCTCAGGCTTCCAAGTGTCACAGGCATGTGCCACCACACCCAGTTTCAAAGAATTTATTGAAGTAGTTTTCCCCTCTTGAATTTATAGCTACCATCTTAGGTAGATATTGTGGTTAGAGAAGTACCTAAACTTAAATCTTACTTGCTGAGAGAAAATTGTCCATTGATATCAGTAGGTACTAATCATTTTCTGTACATTTTTTATTCATTCTTAAGGATATGGTGGCTTGTGTATAGCTTGTGGGGTGCCTGGTTAACCTTTAAAACAGAAGGTTTCCCCAGCACCAAAAAAAAAAAAAAAAAAAATTCCCCTAAAACAGAAGGTTGCCCACATTTCAGTGTTGAAATTAATTGGATATATCTTTGAAGTTGTCCTTGGTATGTTAAATTTTGGGTCAAAAGAAGTGTCAGAGTAGTAAGTCATAAATGTTACTGCATTTGAGGGCGTTATTGAAAGATAGGAGCCTTGTGGAGAGTCAGTGAAAGTCATCATTAACCCTGATCCTTCTTACTGCAGAATAAAAAAGAAAAGAAATTTTTCTCTGTCCTTTGTGATATTGAGGATAGTGGGTAAATAGTAATGTCTGTGAAATGCATGCGCAGGAGGTAAATACATATCTGTGCTCTAAGAAAAGCTTAGTTGGAGTGATAATCTTAAGACAAAAGATTTATGCTGCTGTATTTCATTTCTAGATTGACAATCAAGTCTGTGTGTCAGGAAAAAAGGTTTTGTTTGATCCTTGGTAAAAATAATCCCTATATTTTTGAAAGGAAGTAGAACCCCAAAAGAGAATCTACTTTGGACTCCTTAAGAGGCATCTTCACATCCCTGGGACTTTTTTCAGTATACAGTTGAACCTTTATACTGACTCTAATCAAATGATGATTTCTTCTCCAATAATTGGGTAAAATTAATGAGATTAAATTAGTTCTGGTTTGAGTAATCATAAATTTGTACCCATTTTACTGTCTCTTACTATGTAGGACTTCTTGAGAGCCTTGCTGTAGACCATTAGATTTTCTTTCCTATTGACTTTTGCACACCTAATGACTTACATTTTAATCAGATTCGAAGCAGGCTGTTATGAAAGCAGTCATATAAATGAACATGAAATCGGGTGCCTAGGAGCCACTGTAAAACTTGCCCCCAAAGCATTATAAAGACAGGAATTTATATTCTATCATTAGGTTAAATCCTACAGTAAATATTTTTTAATTTCTACGTAAAATGAGCAGTAAATCTTAGCTGATGCCTACGTGTTTCAATCAGTGTTTGTTGTAAAAATAAAATTTGTTTAGCTTATAATATGAGGTGACATAAAGGACTGTGATTGTAAAGACTACTGTGTACGGTGTTAAGAAGGTGAATGGGGGTGTAGAAGCTCATTTAACAATCTGATTAATGTGTGGCTTTCCCCGTGGGGTATTTAATACTAACCAGTTAGTGGACAGTAGGCTTTTCTCTAGTTTATCCTTAAATTTCTTTTCCTACAGGTTGTCTACTTTGTTATCGTACTTAGGAAATTTAATCAGAGATTACCTAAGCCAGTATCAGTGCACGAGGATAATGATATTTTGTGAAAATTTTGAAAGGCAGGTTGCTGAAAAACAATCATAGAATTAGCTGTAAGGAAGACACCTAAATGTCTGGAAAGATCATACAGATGTAGATGAGTTTGGCATTCATTGTTTTCAAGTTTCCCTTTAGTCTTAAGGAATTCAGCTGGAAATGTTGGAGTTTGTTGGTGTGTTTTGTATAAGGAATTCCTATCATGGATCTAGGCCTTCATCTTACAAGAAAGAAGTGGTCAGTACTTTTGAATGTTTTAAATTAAAATGCTTAAGGTACATGGTGGGTATAGTTTTTTTTTTTTTCTTTTTGTGGTTCCCTGAATTATCCACTTGATTAGTGTAATATCCGTAGTTCACTCACCAAATTCTTACTTTTACTGACTAACCCCTTCTACATCAGGGCATATGTTTTGAGTTCTTGAAACACTTTATCAAAGTTTTTAATATGGATTTCGTAGAAAATTGGAATAATACATTGATCTCATAGTTAGTACCACTTGTAATTTCTAGCAACTATGAAATTTCATACCTAAGTTGTTTCTTTTAAAAAGACTGAATGTAGTTACGTGGATATGGGACCCTCTTATGTTCCCTTCCGGCTTTCTTAGCCCCCACCTTTTTTTAACAGGCTTCTTTTTAAATTCCTTTTCTTGGCATTCCTTTCAGCTGATGCTTCTAAGGCAGACTCTTGAACTCATATAATTGTTTCATGTAGAGATGTCAAAATATTTCATTGCCTAGTGAATATCAGGCTAAAGTGTAGAACACTTCCACCATTGAAATATCAAAAGGAGGATATTTCCTATTTATGTTTATTTTACTTATTATATTACAGAACGAAAAACACCTTTTAAGAATGAGTGGCAATGATACTGGCTTGCAGTCAAATTTTAGGAGGCCCAGTGCCCGGAGAGGGCTCCGAAGCTGTTTTGCTGGCTCCCTCCCTGGAGCAGCTGAGTAACCAGCTGCAGAGCACATTGATCTGATCATGATCGCTTTCATCCCAGAGCAGAGCAAGTTAACACAATTTAAATCAAGAGCCACATTAGAAGCTCCTGACCTCAGGATAACCTCTTTTCCTACTTTTGAAAGAGGGAACAATTCCAGTCACTTCCTAACTTCTAGCCACAAAAATGCATGGGAACATATAACCATATCTAGAGATTGTGACTTCTTGACTTTCTTTTTGCCTTAATGTACATCCAAAATAGGATCTTTTGTTTTGCAGTAAAAGGAACATTAGCCTGAACCTACTGTGCTACGTTGAATAGTCAATTTCAATTCCTCCCCCACTCATTTTTTTCTACAGTATTGGAATCTTCCTTGGTCTCCTGTGGATGCAGCACATAAAAATAGACCTGGCACTGTGTTTGTACATTCAGCTTTTTCCTAAAAATGCATACCAGAATGTGACAACTCTTTTCTGTATTAAATAGCAGACCGATTTTCATATACTCTTTTAAACTTGTGCTTTCTTTTGTAAATCTGGGTCTCCCGTTATTTTCTGAATATCCCTGCAGTCTATACAATAAAGGTTTTACTGAGCTTTATTTTTTAGACATTTCAATTTCATTTCTGTTACACCTCACATGACAGGATAGATAACTGCACATGTGGAGCCCTGTTAGTGTACTGATAAGAGGAACTGGCTATGGTGATTAATTTCTACCTTATAAATTGTAAATCCATTCTTCCATTCATACCGAGTGACATTAGAGAGTGACCCTGAATCTGCTCTAGTTCACGAAGTAAAATTCACAATTTTCTGAATTTCAGCTGTTAGTGATAAATTCAAGCACTCTAAATATGAGCACCAAATAGTGATTGAAGGACTAAACCACAGAGATGAGAGCTGCTATTTTATTTTGTCAGATCTCCCGGGTGCTAAAGGAACTCCCACCATGCTGGAAGTCTCAGGCTTGACTCTTAGAGGACATGTTGAATTAGAGCAAAATAAGAATGAAGAGCAGAAATCATTAAATATGCAAGGAAATGAGGAAAGAAAGGAAATGAGGTCAAAAAAATATATGTAGGTATTATGTTAGTATTGAAATTTTGTTAATATCTTTGTACTCAAAAAATAAAAAGAGATCCAGATATTTAGCCAAAGTCATACACATTTGAATTGTGTACTTTCCTGATAATTGATGATATTGAGCGATCCTTGATCATCTTGATTCATAAGACCACTGATACCTATTTAACATTTCTGATTGCCCATACTTCTGAGTACACTATATCCATAGTTGAAAATCTAACCTATTTTTATAAGGATCAAACGGTGTGTCTTAGCATTAGCTAACTACTTTGTAAAGCATGAGTTTAATGAATTTATAATCTATAAATAATTTACAAGAAATTATAATTTCACATATTTTCCTGGGGCAATTTTTTCCATCTTCATGCTTTTTTCTCCCAGATCTTTTGATAAATAGATTTAATTGTATATCAGATAAAATTAAATCTGGAATCTAAAATGCTCCAAAGTCTGAAATTTTGAGTGCGCGTGTGCTGACGTGAAATCCCAAGGGGAAAATCTCACACCATGAAACTTTGTTAATTTATTAAATTAACTTTGTTAAATTTATTAAAACTACTTATAAAATTATCTTCAGGAATATGAAGCATAATGAATTTTGTGTTTAGATTTGGGTCACATCAACAAGATACCTCATTCTGTATAATGCAAATATTCCAGATTCTATAAAATCTGCAATACTTCTGGTCCCAATGATTTTTGGTAAGGGACACTCAAGCTGTATATGGTAGTAGCTGTGATTTATTATACCTAGAACTAAAGGAACTTCTCATGGATTTTTATTTTGCTTTCCCTTATACGAAGGATTGGGTCATAATGCCTGTCAAAGAAGTAACTAAATTTGCTTGCTGTGTAGGCGGGGCAACATCTGTGTTCATACAATAAGTGGATGTGGCCTAGCTTTCCTGTGTAATGTCTAACATTTGCCAGAACTGTTCTCAAAGAGTTTATAAATAATTTTAAGTAATTTAGATTAATTTAAAAACTATATTAACCAGTCTAGAAAGGCTAGGTGTCAGCAGAAACTATTTGTTAGAGGCTTTTTGGCTTTCTCTATTTCTGGAATCTCAGAATTTAACAGTTCAGGAGTAGTTGAAAATTTTTTTCTACCGCATGTGGAATTGAGTTGGAATTTGTCTTTATGTTTCTGCCCAGGGATAAATGTACACAGACTTGTCAAAGGAGGAATGCTTACAGTCTCCTACAGCAGTTCTAGAGTATATGCTTTGTATAAACCTAGTTATAAAAATCACACACACACACACACACACACACACACACACACAAATCAAATAAGGTGCCCTCAACAGGAAGTAATTTGGTAAGCACATTTCAGTAGCACAGTAAGTGAAATTTGTTTACTTTCAGATAATTTGATACTGGTAAAATTACTTAAAGTGTGGGCTTTATTTTATATAAGATTATCAGTGACCTGATTTACTCTATTCAAGCATATTACCTGATTTCACAAATACTGAGAAGTTTGTGTCTCACTGATAATCTGCTCATCAACCAATACATTTGTAGTTTAGTGAAAGAACATAAGGTTTACATTTTGGCTTTATTAGGATTTACTTAATAGTCTGAAGGACTTGGATTAGTCACTTCACTTTTTATCTTTTTGCTTTCTCATTTGTGTAATAAGCATGAAAAGTGGTATTATTTTACCTCACAAAATTGTTCCAATCAAAATTGTAATTCTAATCAAAATTGTAAAATGATAACTGTGAAGACTATGAAAACTCCATAGGACCAGGTACATAGTGGTGTTACTCATGTTATTTTAATAATAAGTTGATGAATGAATACGTTAAGGCATGTATTATTTTGGCAGTTGGCATAGGAAAGGTAATATACTGTTACCAAATGTCTCATCTTTGACGGGAATGTTTTTTAAATTTAACATTGAATGAGATACTTAAGGCCACTTTTAGACTATCGGGGTTATTAGATTGGCAGAAATATTTTTGATATATAAATAGGCCAAGGTTTGGTATCTGAAAAATATTTCCTCCTAAGTACGTTGTAAGCTCAGTACCTTCCTTTGTACCTTTTTCATATCTCATATTCTCGCAATGATCTCCTAAAGGCCTTCAAACACATTAGAGCTTTTCCATTATACTTGATGATACTGAAAAACCTAATTATGAGCCCTCTCCTTAAAAGGAGGGAATAATTTTCTAGTCTTAATATTTTATTTCAAGACAGTTTTGGAAGTTTGTGAAACATAGAAGAAATTTCTCCTTTTTTAGGGGTAGTGTAGAAGACCAAGCATAATGAAATGATTTCCTGTAGTATTTGCTGTCTTTCTTGGTATTACTCACCTGAGAGGGTTGTTGTAAAAAAGATGTGTTTAAAGCACAAAGTAAAATGGAAAGAAACAAGACAGCATTGAAAAACAAATGGAACATAGCTAGATGATTTACATATATGTAATTGGAGCCATTGGTGAAATTAATGTGGGAGATAGGAACAGTGACTTTTTCAAAAATATCAAAACATCAAACCACTGATCTCAGTGAAGCTCAGTTATCGCAAAACAAAATAAGTAAGAAAATCACACCATGTCATTAACTTTCTTGATATTGAATGGTACCCTTAGTGTCTCAGTAACTTTTCTATAGCACCAGCCTCTTAGCTTTCCTGTTGTTGGGACACAATACCTGACACCCACAACTTAAAGGAAGAGAGGAAATTTGGCTCATGGTTTCAAGGGACTTAGTTCATCCTGGCCCCAAGGCAGGAACATCATGGTAGAAGGCTGTGGTAGAGCAAAGCTGCCTAGTTCATGGTGGCCAGGAAGCAGAGCAGGGAGTAGTGCCAGAGAGGAAAGAACCAAGGACCATATATGGTACCCAAGGTCATGGCTCCACGTCCCACCCGGACACACTGAGAAGCGTGATCCACCAACCCAACCTCCTTCCCGCATCTGGATACCAAAGCCAATCAAGTTGATACTCCATCCTAATGGCTACACCCACTAAACCAAAAAATGACTACCATGGCAATTGTATATGTTCAGTAGTTAAGCGCAAACAGCTTAATAGTGGCATTTAATAAAATGTCTGGCAAATGTTGATATGTTTCCCTCAGCACACAGTTTGGGAATTGTGATGCCAAAATCTTCATATAGGGAGAAAATCTTAAAAGCAGTCAAAGGGAAAAAAGACATGTTACTTATAGGGGAATAACAGTAAGAATTAAAGTTGATTTTTCAACAGACTGGAAGACAGAAAACAATGGATGGATTTCCTTGAAGTGTTAAAAGAAAAAATACTGCCAACCAATAATTATGTACTCGGTGGAAAGTCCTTTAGTAATTAAGATGAAATAAAGATATTCTTGGGTGAACAGAAGCTGAGAAAAGCCATCATCAAACTTGCGCCTCAAGAAATATTAATTCTGTTCACCAGGCTAAAGAAAAATTTCCCAGATGGAAGCTTGAAGAAATGAAGAGCACTAGAATTGCTAAAATATGGTTAGCAAGACTATTTACTACATGAACCAACAGTATTAACAAGGTTTTATTGACTTTATTACTGATGTAGCAGTAAATCTATGACTGCAGTAACAAAAAGAGGAAGTAAACAGTTAAATTGTCAGAATCTATCATTGTTCAGAACATGTAAGTATTAATTTAAGATCGAAAATAATGTTTTTGTATCTTTTACAGTAATAATTTAAAGATTTATGCTAAAAGACATTATAGACCTATAAAATATATAGCATAGAATAATTAAAAATGTTTCTATTAACAAAGATAGAAAGGAAGGAAAACTAAAGAACAATGGAAAAAATGCAGACCAAATAGAAAACTGATAGACTTAAACCCAACAGTTTCAACAATTAAATGCACGTGGACCAACTAAACATATCTATTGAAAGACAGATTAGGGCTGGGACTGTAACTCAGTGGTAGAGTGCATGCTTAGCATGAGCAAAGCCCTAGATCGAACCTCCCTGCCCACCCTGCAAAAGCAAAACCTTATTATCAGGCTGACTGAATAGAAAAGCAAAAATCCAACAATATACTACTTACAATGGAGAAAGGCTCATAGTAAAAAAATACAAAACAGTACCATGCAGCCATTGACCAAGAGAAGGCTGGTGTGCCTATACTGTTGTGAGACACAGTGACTTTAAGCTTAGAAACATCTAGAGGTGAAAGGAAAAATGTTACAAGGGTCAGTTCCTTAAAAAGATATGGCTAATTTGTATGCACCAAATTACATGGCTTCACGATACGTAAAGCAAAAATGCACCAAATTAAAAGAGTAAAGCCTACAAGCAGACAGTTGTAGCTCATAGACTCCTCTGACAAAACAAGTGTGTAGAAAAATAGCTTAAAAAATGAACATTATTTGACTCATTCAGTCAAGTACAGAAAGTAATTCAAAATGGACGGTAGATTTAAACCTAGAGGCAAAACTGTAAAAATTATAAAAGAAAATGTAGGAAAATATTTGTGACCTGCCAATTCTAAAAATATTTGTTCTTTAAAAGACACAAGTAACAAAAAGTCAAGTCACAGATTGTAAAAAAGAAAGAAGTGTAATACATGTACGTGCAACAAAGGACTTATAATCTATAACATATAAAGTAATCTTTTTTTAAAAAGTTACTCAGAAGACAACCCAATTAAAAATGGACCAAAGATGAAAAGACATTCAGTGAATAGGTAATAAGTGTGTGAGAAGGTGATGAGCATTGATAGTCACCCAGAAAATGCGAATTTGAATGACAGATAGCACTCATTGGAATGACCAAGTTTAAAAACCAGTGTTAATGAGGGTGTGAAGCTAGTGGAAGGCCCACCCTGTGGGTGACAATATAAAATGCTACAGCCACTTTGGAAATTTGGAAATTCCTTAGAAAGTTAAATATATATCTACCATATATCCTAGCAGTTTTACTCAGGTATTTGCCCAAAGAAATGAAGACATATGTCCACAAAAAAATTATATGGAGGTGTTCATAGCAAATTTAATTACAATATTTTAAAAAACTGGGAACAACCCAAATATTCATTAACAGGCAAATGAAGAAAATGTGGCGTGTCTGTGGAGTGGAGTATGCTTTGGGAGTAGAAAACAAACCATTGACACATGCAAGAACATGAATCGATCTCAGAATCCTTATACAGAGTACAGAAGTTACATGTAGGAGAGACATACTGTTAGGTGGTTCAGTTATGTGAAATTCTCAGCCTGTTACTGTCTGAAGGGCTGCAGCACAGGAGGCTCTAATAGGGTTACTTGTCTTCTAGCACAGTGAGCTAGATATGCAAAGCTGAGAAAACTGTGTGTAGTTTTTTAAATCAATCTCTTGAATAAGTGGACTGGGGATGTAGCTCAGTGGTTAGAGTGCTTGCCTTGCAAACACAAGGCCCTGAGTTCGATCCCCAGCACCAAAAAAAAAAAAAAAAAAAAAAACCACCAATCTCTTGAATAAGTACTTTATAGAACCCTAGACTTCTGTGGAATCCTGCTTTAAAAACTCTGTATTGGGAGTTTAATTATTATATTATTGCTAGCATTATACAGTATTAACTTCCTTTCAAAACTGGAGGTGACAAGAAATTTGATTAAATATGGAGAATCTGGGACTGTGAGTCACCCCTGTAACTGTTCTTTGAAGTATTTTTTGGAAGTAAATCACACACGAATTATTAATAGTAAGTGTCTGAGGTTTTTCTTACTCCATTCATGCACCTAGGATGCTGAGAAGATACACGTAGAATATTTGATTTATAATGTAGAAGTAATTTTAGTCAGTGAACAACCCTCCCATCCCTCTACCCCGGAGTACATGAGAGGTTATATAAATTCTTCTAGGGGTTGGGGATTTAGCTCAGTGGTTACAGTGTTTGCCTTGCAAGCACAAGGTCCTGAGTTCAATCCCCAGCACCAAAAAAAAAAAAAAAAAAATTCTTCTAAGACTAAAACTTTTTGTTTGGTGTCCCCTAATTAATAAGTAAATATTTTTATGTCCAGTTAATTGTTTTATTGATATGGGAATGTAGAATTTATAAATATAATTCTTTTAGCACATTTAATGAGATACAATTTATATAGTAGAAAGCTCACCACTTGAATATGTACAGTTTAATGTTTTTTAATGTATTTACAGTTTTAATCGCTCCCCTAAAGAAACCTTGTATTCATTTCTCTTCAGATTTCGCCCCTCCTTCCACCCCCGTATTCCTGAACATGACAGATGAAAGTACATTTGGTCCTCAATATCTGTGGGTTCTGCATCTGTGGATTCAACCAACCATGGATTGAAGCTATTTAGGGGAAAAAAATTATGTATATAGTGAACATGTACAGACTTTTAAAAATCATTATTCTCTAAACAATGCAGTGTAACAACTATTTATGTAACATTTACACTTCATTAGATTTTTGTAAATCATATGGAAGGATGTGCAGATGTGTAGGTTGTATACAAATAAAACACCATTTACTTAAGTGCCCTTGAGCATCCATGAAGTTTGGTATCTTCTGGGCAGCCTGTCACCCTCCGCAGATACCTAGGGATGACCTTATTCAGGTCACTCATTTAAAATGAACAGAAATGGGCTAAGATGAATCCTGTGTGGAAAAGGGGGTTTGTTGAGTGAATAATAAGGTGTAAACAAAGTATAAGAAAAATAAAAATATTTATGCGTACATGGAAAACCAGTGTAATAGGTAGCAATTTAAAAAGTTTTTCAATCAGAGCATTTAGATTATTAATGTAAGAGAACTTTTTCACTTTAATGTCTATGAAAGGGCACTTGAAGTAACAGTTTGACTTAGTGATTTTTTTCTTTTAGTGGTTTGTGCAGTAATGTTCTATATCTGATGGCATCTTAAATTTGGTGAAGTGTTTGGAATAGTATGTATGAAATGGTAAGTATAAATCGTAACAGAAAAAGACTCAGAACATTTCAGGTAATAAAGATATGAAAACAAATTATTAAAGGAAAAAGCTACTTATGTTTGAAAGTAATGAAATAACATTAATCTAAAAACTAACATTTCAGACCTTTCACTAATCTACTTAATCTTTGTCGCTGATGATTTTTGAATCTTTAAGAGTTTAAAGTTTCAAAATAGATCCCAAATTTGGTCTTGAGACTTTTTCCCATTTTTGAATTTCCACTTTGCTTTTGTAAGAGCTGTGTGTTGCTTTTGATTATAAAGTACAAAAGGGTTATTCTTTTAAAGTTTAGAAAGTTTAGAGCACTAGTACAAGTACCCGTATTCTGGTATTTATTATTTATATAATTTCCTCAGAATTAATGAGAAAAATCAAACATCCTAGTTTAACTAGCTCTGTAACTCCAGGTATGTAGAAGATCTTAGCTTTATCAAAAATAGAAATAATATCATACAGATAGTTCTTTAGCTTCAAAGTTACCCTTGTAAATCTTACTTTGTAGTGTAGGAGGAGGGATCCTACCAACTTTATTTCTCTTGCAGCCGGATCCATATTCCGTTCTGCCAATAAAAGCTATCCTTGGCAGATAGGAAAGCAAAGGAGAAAGGAAGGATTTTCTCCTTGTACACTTCCTTTTCCATTCAGTATCTCTACAGCAGGAATGCTTTATCCTGGCAGGAACAAGAGTGGCAAATGGTTCCAACGGGCAGTTTTTGTGCACTCATAGAACCATCCCCATCACACCTCCTCAGCGATACCAGCTCCAGTCATCATTTCCTCTAGGAGAGATCTGAGTCTAGGCTTGGCAGGGATCCTTCTTCAAGCTCTTGGCATTTCATGTTGTTCAACAATGCCTCCTTTTCAGTTCTGTATCCTAGTTCATACAGTTTCTCCTTTAAGCCTCTGGGTTTTAATAATTCCAACTACCTTCTTTTGTTTCCCCCCAGCTCGAAGGCTGATAGTTGCTTCTCATATGATCATCTGTGTTCTCCTTTGTGCCTTTCAGTTCATCAGTCCCTGGATAACAGTTCTTGTTAAATTTTCTCTGATAAAATTATGGGTGTAAGTTTCTGTCTTTTGACTAAACCCTGCTTAACTTACTGGCCTTTTCGAGTTGGAGTGCTGGAGATCACATTAGACTATCTTTGTGTAATAGTTATTGAGTATTTCTTATTACAAGGTCAGTGGTGGTGTTTTTAATCTCTGTTTTTAGTTCTTAATGCAAGATTTGTATATACTAGAGGTTTAATGAGTATTTTAATTAATGAACATCTTGTAGACAGTTGCAAAGGGTAGAAATTATAAAAAGTATCTGATGAAGGGAAGGATCTTTGCTAATTTTGGCATCTAGACTGCCTTAGAATGTGGGATGTTTAGTGGAGAGGGAGGGAGAAAGGAACAGGGGGATCAGAGAAATAAGAAATGGAAGGAAAAAATGGAAACAAAGCTTTTGTAAATGGGGGGGACAGGAAAAAAGAAGCAACAATGTATATCATGTACAGGTACAAATCCCCTATGATGAATGTTATCACTATGTACATCTAAAACATACCATTAAAATTAAAAAAAAAAATGTGGGCTGTTTAAACCAAATCTTAATGTGGCATCAAAGATTCTCCAAAAGTCACGTACTCCTTTCTGCTTCAATTGTTTCTGAGATTGAATATGCTCATTTTACCAGCATGTCTTCATCAGTTGTTGTAATACTGTTCCAGAGAAAAATACAAATCCATCTGCCTGTCATGCCTTATTGTTAGTTAAGCCTTCAAGCTTTCCTTCCCTTCTACCTCCATTGTGCCCACAAAGGAAACTGGTTTTTTGTTTGTTTGTTTTTGGTTTTTGGTTTTTTGCAGGGCACTGGGGATCGAACTCAAGCAAACTGTTTTTTGATGTACTTTTATCAGAGGTTCTTAAGAGTATGTTGGATTCAGGTTCACACAGAGGCTTTTAGCTGTACTGATTGCATTATTCTTCCTCATTACACTGATTGTAGTATACTTTTTAGTATTTGTAGTGTCACCTTGTCCCACATAAATTCCACTTACAGATCCCTCCCCCATCATGGGACATGTTACAAGGTTTCACATCATTCCTGTCATTCCTCTCATTATGTCCTTTAGTATAAGCTACCTCCAAGTATAATTCAACTCTTTTAGCTTTATTACTGTAACATAATGCCAAGATATCTACTCAAAAAGAATAAAACTTTATTTCGGCTCACAGTTTTGGAGGTTTCAGTCCCTGGTAAGTTGGCTGTTTTTGCAGTGTCAGTGAGGCAGCACACAGTGACAGGAATGTGCAGCAGAGGACGTCCTCCATCCCGTGACTAACTAGGACAAGGAGAAGAGGGAAGTCTGGGTTGATCAACACTTGCTTTGTTTGTGGGCAGAGCAATGACAAATGTCAGATATATTGGTGGGCCAAAAAGGAAATGAAGAAGGGAGTGTTGATGCATCTTCCAAAAGAGACCAAATTTCATACCTGATGACATCAAGTATAGGTCATTTGTTTTAGGAGAAAAGAAAATCCATGTGACCATAGTCAAGTTTGAAAACTCAGGTGTTAAGCCACTAACCTAAGATGCGCAGCTACTGGCTCTGTGTTCCTTTAATTAATTAAAATGTCACTTATTCCCTTAAGATTTTTAAATCCCCTCTTTTTAATTATGGCTCACTTTTCATTTCTAAGCTTTTCCTACTTACTAATTTTTTTCGCCAATTACACAGAATTGTATTATTCATACTTCATGGTTCATGACATTCTCCTCACTGATTGCAGCATGGTCTGCATATCTATGCTTGTATGTATTTACACATTAGTGAAATACTTCATGCCTGTGAACTCTGCCTCTTTTTGTTTGTTTTTGAGACAGGGTCTCATTGTGTAGTCCAGGCCAGCCTTGAACTCACTATGTAGCACAGGCTGGCCTCGAATTCATGGTGAGCCCCCCTTAGCCTCCCAAGGGCTGGAATCACAGGCATGTGCCACCACGCCCGGCACTCTGCTCACAAACATTACCAAAAATTGACTTCCTATGTTGTTCTTGCTTCTTCTTGCTTCTTGTTATCATCATGAACTTTGCATTACAGTCCTTTGCTTTTTATAAAAGTATACACACACATATGTTTTGTATTTTTGTTTTTATAGAAAGATTATTCTGTGGGTCTGAGACTATAACGAGTTCAGAGTACATGCTTAGTAGAGAGTCCTCATGTTTCACTTGCCACCAGAGATACGAATGATTTTTAAGAGTGAAAGATAATTAGTTGCTAGACCAAGTATTTTTAAAACAGGTCTTTGTATTTTTCCCTGAATTTCTGGTTTTACAATATAAGATTTTTTTTTAAATTAGAGAATTTGGTAAAATAAATATAGCTGGAGTAAAAAAATTTAAGGAGAATTTCATTTATGTATAAAAGAATAGATAAAAATTAATGAAGTCTTACATTTTTCGGCACTCTTTTTGTGTATACTTCTTTTTTAATGGGCTTTTTTCCTTTTGTGTGTGTGACTGTTTGTGTATCAGAATGAGACACTAACTACCTCAAGTGATTACAATTGCTCTCTTGGTTCATTCTGAGTGAGACCATTATCAAAAGCATCAGATGACATTTCTGATAGATGACTTTCTGAATTGGCTGAAACTGAACAGCTGTTTAAAACAAATGCCCTTTTTGTAAGGATTTATCATCTGCAAATCAATTGATGATTATTCATTTTGAGTGATGGTTAAAATCAAGTTTAAGTATTTTGAATTTTAACTTCTTCCCCAACAGATAATTTATGCAAAAATATATTTAAAGGAAGTACTTAAGTTTTAGTAGGAAAATATTATCTTCCAAAGGCCAGAGGATTGGGGGTACAATTTGTACACATTGGTGATTGAAAGGTGCTTATAATCTTGTTAGAAACTTCTCTGTGACCTGTAGGTTTTGTAAGTTCTTATTGAATCCATGAGGTAATGGATGGTGATATATCATACCTGTAGAGGTTCTCATATAGTGAACTGTATGTCTTGATTTCTGTAATCTTAATAAAGTCAGCAAGTTAGATTTTACATGTGTTGTCACACTGGTGAAACAGTTTTCATGAGAAGTGCAATTTGAGTAAGCCATTTGTTGATGAATTTTGGAAATAATTATAAGAACACTTAATATATTAAGATGGAGTTCTTTCACTTGAAGTAGTATAACTTCTTCTTCAAATATAAGTTTATTATGGATGGAGTTCATATCTATTTTTCTTTCTGTCCAGAGTGCTTCTTATACAAGCCTGGGAGTAGGGTCTCTATGTGAAAGTATATTAAGAGAATGAAACTTGTAAGAAGTAAGAGAAAGCCTAACAGAGCATTCAGCATGAAAGTGATCTGAAACTTTGCCAGTTAATATATAATTAGAGAGAGCTCATGTTACGAAAGATGACTAATCCCTGGTGTTGCTCTTCAGTGTCATTCATTCATCCCACAGGTATGTATGGTTGCTTATTGAGTGCCTGGTTTTGTTTTAAATGCCAGAGATAGAACAAGGAATAAAACATAAGTCCCTGCTCTCAAGATTGCATTCTAGTGGAGGGAATAATGGGCCAGTATTTCAAATGTCAGGCAGCAAGGCTATTGAGAAATTTAAAGCAGTTAAGTGGATAGAATGTGACCTTGGTGTAGGGTTGTTATTCTTGTTCAGGGTGACCAGGGAATTAATGTTTGAATAGAACCTAGAATCAAGTGAGGAAGTGAGCTATTAACAGATCTGAGAGAAGTGCATTCTAGGCATAGGGAAGAGCAAGCGTAAAGGTAAGAACAGTGAAGAGGCTGCACAGCTAGAGTGGAGTGGGTGGAAGCAGAATGATAGAAAATAAGATTGAAAAGGAAGGTGTCATCCAGGTCATGTGGAGCCTCATGAGCACTGTAAGAACTTTAACTGTTGAATAAAATCCCAACATGGTAGTTTTGAAAAAGAAAGATGAAGTCATTTGTGGTTTAATATGATTGCTGTGCCTTCTTTATAGACAGCACAGTGTGGGCAGTAGGGCCGGCAAGGTGGTTGTGATGAAGTGGGAGCAGGAAGATCAGTTAGAGTGCTCTCCGGGCCAGAGATGACTGGGCTGGACTTAGGACTTTGGCCATTCATATGGTCAGACTATGGGGATGTGCGGTATTAGATGAGGGAAGAGCAGTGTTAGACCGAACTGAACCATTTACTGGAAAAAGACTGCAGGAGGAACAGAGTTTGGAGGAAGCGGAGATGCATGTATTGTTTTCTACTGATGTCAGTCCCAGATGTTAGAGTTTAATTCTTTTATAGAAGAGTTGCTTCCCAACTCTGGAAATTTGGTACTATGGCGGGAAAAATTTAATTGGAATCTCTAAAGGTGAATTTTAAGACCTGACCCTCTCATTTCTGGAGACTTGGCCCTCACGTTTTTTGAGCTTCTTCAGTGGGCTCCTAAAATAAATTGGTTGCCCCAGCTTCTGTCTGTTGTCTCTTCAACTGTCAAAATTTGTCTCCCCATCTATTTTTTGTTGTTGTTTTGGTGCCAGGGATCGAACTCAGGCCCTTATGATTGCTAGGCAAGCACTTTAACCACTGAGCTAAATCTCCAGCCCTCCATCTATTTGTTTTGAAGCTGCTTTGATAGTTTCTCCTTTAATCACTTGTTAATTATAGCATTCCTGAAATGTTGAACCTGCCCTTTTATTATACATATTCTTCTTGACTTCGCTCAGTTTTATAAGTGTAATTCTCAAGTCCAGAATTTAAACATGGCCTTTTTTCCTGAATGCTAGGCTAATTAAAGTTTCTTCCAGTACTTTCAATCCTAACTTTTTTCTCCAAACGTGCTCTTTTTCCTGTGCTCAGCAATTAAGAATTTTGATTACGATTACAACTATTATTACTAGACTATTAACCTTCCTACTAGATTCTTAATGTTCAGTTTGCTGAAATATTTAGTTGGAATTATATGGTCCATGATCCTGAGACCCTTTCAGGAAGCCTGCAATGTCAAAATTTAATTTTTCACAACACTGAAATATTATTTACCCTTTTTTAAAAAACTAAGTTGATATTTGTTTTAATGGTACATATGCAGTATGTGTAAAATTATTGGCTCCTTCTTGCTAATCATGGCATTCTTCATCAACATGTACTGTTACAAGAATAGAAACCAATAGTCCACTGACTGCCCTTGAGGAAGCAGTAAAATGTACTGTATTAATTCTCCCCTCCTCTTAATTAGTAAATCTCTCCATGAATTTCTTACTCTTCCGTATAATGGAACAGGAAGCACAAAACATTTGTGCAGCATAGTACAGCCATAATGAATAGTAAACATCTATTTAAAAGGATGATATATAGCTAGATTCATTTATGTAAATAACTTCCATGGCATAGTCAAGAGAGAAAGCTGAAACATAATACTGGATGGGAAAAGTTTGTGAGATGGCATGTAGAGCCTGATGTAATTGATGTAAACATATTTGTTTTATGGAATGTTAATATTAGTTTTATAAAATGTTGAAATTGTCAGTGATATTGTCAGTGGCCAGTATATTAAGTCTTAGGGTTTTCTATTTTATTTGCTTTAGCTTTCCAGAATTATTTGAGCTGGCAAAGTGGCATGTACCTATAGTCTCAGCTACTCGGGAGGCTGAGTTTGAGGACAAACTGGGCAGTATATTGAGACCTCAGCTTTAAAAAATTTTGTTTTAATTTGTCCATGGAATACTTTTAAGTAACATATTTTGGTATCTTGAGGTGTCTCGTATTCTACAGATCATTGTGTGAGTGTCAAGATCTGACATTTTGTTGGCTGAAACGTTAATAGTAGTGGGTGGCATTGTTTTCTTCTGTTTTCTGTGTATAGTATGGATTTTGTATGCCCGTTCTAAGACTTTTATATGGAAAATCAAACAGTATTTATCATAAAAAGTTTGTATTTAATCTAATTAAACTACTTCATAAACTCTAATATTTAAAAAATTATCATCTGAGTAGCAAAGTAAAAGCCAGTTGATGCAGATTTTTTTTTCCAGTCAATATATTGATGCTGAAATTTAACTGTGATTTTTGTTCTTGGTTGTGGGTCACATTTTTCTGTTTTAGTCTGTAATTTCTAATTTCATGTCAGACATTGTTTGAACAAGAGCAGTGCAGAACAAAGAATTCTGTCAGGGGCTGAGTAGTCTCATTGGAGTTGGAACTCTGTTATGGCTGTAGCGATACTGCTTAGCTCTCCACTGGTACCAGATGTTTCAAGGGAAGAATTGGGACTTTCCCTTCATTCGGGTTATGGGATCTGAGTGCCCGTGAGACTCGGGAAATTTCTCTATCCTTTATATCCCAGCCAGCAGTTTGTTGAACCGTGGAAGTTAACTTCCCCTCTCTGCCAGAGCCCAGCTACTGGCATTTTCATACTACACTTGATCTTAGGCAAAAGTCCGAGAAGCGTGGTTACTGGCATTTTAAGCAGCTGGTATTTTCTTTTCTCTCTAGCCCCACCCATGGCTTTCCTCACCTCCGGAGAAAGCACTGATCTAATGTAATAGCCTGTTGCTGTCCTTTGGTGGACATGACCTCGCACTTGGTAAAAGCATTATGTCAGTTGGACAGGGATTTCTCTCAGTTTTCCATCCCTGTCTGCAGCATTTATGGGCTGTCTTCTTACCGCTGTCCCCCACGCAGCTCCAATGTTTGGGAAGGATCCTCTGGGGAAAGTACAGATTTGCTTTGTGAATGAGGCCGCTCAGGATTTTAATCTGTCTTGCCAGCCCCCATGTTTCCCTTAAAGAATGTTAAAGTGAGGCCAGTTTTTTTCTCCTTTTAATGCTATCTTCTTACTCAGTGATAGTGAACCTTTTAGAGCTTTCAGTGATACAAACAGCCTGCTACGGCACAAGTACCATAGGCTCACCACCACTGCCTTACCCCTTTTTTCTTTCCTGGAAAGGCCTGGTCCATCTAGAATATTTCTTTGCATCTTCAACTCTGAATTGAAAAAAAAAAAAAAGGTTCTTTATAGTCTGTTTGGCTTCTTATTGTTGAAGTGAGAGCAACTCCATCTGTCATGAACAGTAGTTCTCATGATCATTGCTGTGATCAACATAATTGGTATAGGTTGACTTTACATTAAAATTATTTTAAAAAAATTATTTAGCCAATTCTTTCAATAAAGTTATTCTAAAATCAAGTATTGGCCATATTTAGATTTGATGAAAAACTGATATAAATACCTTCTGACACAATGGCTGCATTTCTTTAATTGTAGTAAATATACGTACCAAAAGTCACTATTTTATATAATTTATAACACCCCTTTCAGTGACGTCAAGTCCAATCAAAATGTTTTACAATTGTCACTAACAAAAGCGCTATATACTAAGTTAGGCAATAACTCTCCCTTCTTCCCTTTCCTCAGATTCTTGGTGTAATCTGTTGTATTTTCTGTCTCTATAATTTGCCTATCGTGGCTATTTCATAAAAGTAGATTGTATAATATTTGAACTTTTGGGTGATTTATTTTACTTAGCACGGTGTTCTCAAGGTTCATCCTCATAGCATATCAGAACTTCATTCTTTTATGATAGAATAGAATTCCATTGTTTATTCCACATTTTGTTTATATATTCATTTTTTGATTAACAGGTTTTTTCCACCCCTCAGCTATTGTGAGTAATGTTGCTGTTGACCTTCGGGTGCAATTACCTATTTGAGTCCCTGTTTCAGTTCTCTTGAGTATATACATAGGAGCAGAAATGTTGGGTCATGTGTTTAGCCTATGTTTTAACTTTTTGAGGAACCACAGTTTTTTATAGTGGCTGCGCTATTTTGTATTTGGACTAGCAGTGGCAACAGTGTTCCATTTTGTCCACATCTTCAAGGACAGATGTTTTTTTCTGGGGTTTTTTATCTTAGGTTCTGGGGGTGGAACTCAGGCCCTCGCGCTTACCAGGCAGACGCTCTGTCACTTGAGCTAAATCCCCAACTGCCATAGTAATAGATATGCAATAGTATCTCATTGTGGATTTAATTTGATAGTAGTGATGTTGAACATCTTTTCATGTATTTATTGACCACTTGTATGTCTTTGGGGAAATACATATTCAAGATCTTTCCCCATTTTAAAACTGGAGTTTTTTGTTTTTTTTTTATTGAGTTCTTTCTGAGTATTATGCCCTTATTTGCTATATGGATGTGCAAACATTTCAAATTTATAGAGTCTAGTTTTTTTGTATGAGGCCTTTGCCTTTGTGTCATATTTAAGAATTCATTACCAAGGCCAGTGTCAGGAATATTTCTCCTTGTTTGAGTTTTATAGTTTTAACTCTCATTTAGCTCTTTGATCCATTTCGAGTGAACTCTTGCATATGGTATAGGAGTCCAATTTCATTTTTACATTAGAATTTCTGATTTTTATAGCACCATTTGTTGAAAAGAGTGCCCTTTCCCCCATTGAATGGTTTTGGCACCGTCATTAAAAATCGAATATGAAAATAAATTCAATATGAGGGTTTATGATGTCTGGGCTCTTGCTTCTTATGCAATTACCATAGGGTTTTGATTATAGTTTTTAGTAAGTTTTGTAATGAGGAAATGTAAGTACTTAAACTTTGTTTTGTTTCAATATTGTCTTGACTAGTTGTGGTGCCTTGGAATGCCATATAAATTTTAGGATATAGTTTTCTGTTTCTGGCAAAAAAAAAAAATTGGGATTTTGATAGATTATTTTGAATACATAGACCATTTTGGGGACTATAGTTATCTTAACAGTATTGTCTTCTAGTCTGTGAACACGAACTGTGTTTCCATTTATTAGGTCTTCTTTAACTTCATTTAACAGTATCTTATAGTTTTCTGCATGTAATTCTAGCACCTCACTGTTTAAGTTTATTTCAAAGTATTGTATTATTTTTGATGCTGTCGTAAGTGATTCATTTTAAAAATTTACTTTTCAGATTACTTTTGCTAATTTATACAAATACAACTGATTTTTGGGTGTCAATTTTCTATCTACAACTTTACTCTATTGGCTCTAATAGGTTTTTACTTGTGGATTCTTTAGGGTTTTCTACATATAAGATTATGTCATCTATAAATGTAATTTTAGTTCCTTCCATTTGAGATGTTTTTTCTTTTTCTTGCCCTTTTTCCCCCTAGAGTTTCCTAGTATTAGAGTTTCTTGCCTTTTTTTCCCCTCTAGAGTTTCTAATACTATTTGAATGGAAGTGATGAAAGTGGTTGTCCTTTTCTTATTGCTGATCTTTGGGGAAAACTTTAATCTTTCATCACTGAATTGTGAGTTTTTTTTCCATAATTGACTGTCATTTTGAAGAAGTTCTTTTCTAGTCCTAGTTTATTGAGTGATTTTTATCATGAAAGGAGTTTTGTTAAGTCCTTTTTGTGTATCAGTTGAGATGTTCATGTGAGTATCTCCATTCTGTTAATGTGTGGTTTATTACATTGATTTTCTTATGTTGAACCATCTTTGCATTCTTGATAAAACTCACTTGGTCATACACCTGCTGAGTGTAATCCTTTTAATATTTGATTTACTGTCTTAAGGAATTTCACATCTGTATTTATAAAGGAGAATGGCCTGTATTTATTTTCTTGTAATGTCCTTATCTGGCTTTGGTATCAGGCTAATGATGGCCTTTGGCATGTGAGGAAATGCTAGGAAATACTCCCTTTTTAAAGTTTTTTGGAAGAATTTGAGAAGGACTGGTGGTTCTATAAAAGTTTGGTAGATTTCACCAGTGAAGTTATCTGATCCTAGCATTGTTGTTGTTGTTCTTGGAAGTGTTTTGCACTGATTTGTTCTCTTTATTTATTATCGGTCTCTTTAGATTTTATTTTTTTTAGTCAGTTATGGTAGTTTGTAGGAGTTTGTCCATTTCATTAGGTTATCCAGTTTGTTTGTGTACAGCTGTTTGTAGCATTCTTTTATGATCATTGGTAACAGTGTTCACATTTTCATTGCAGATTTTAGTCTTTTGAATCTAATCTGTTTTTTCTGTAGTCAGTCTAGCTAATGGCTTGTCAACTTTGATTATCTATTCAAAGAACCAACTTCTTTTGTTAATCTTTCTCTTTTTGTATTCTCTATCTCCACTGCATCCTTCACTATATTCTTCTGTCTACTAGCTTTGGAATTTGCTCTTCATTTTCTTTTTTTCTTTCTTCCTTCCTTCCTTCCTGTGGGGGTAGTGGTGGTGCTGGAGATGGAACTCAGGGCCTTGCACTTGCTAGACAAGTGCTCTACCACTTGAGCTAAATCCCCAACCCTGCTCTTCATTTTCTCAGCCTGTAAAGTATATATTTAGGCTAATTTGAGATTTTTTTAACGTAAGTTTTTGTATCTATATATTTTTCTTTAATACTACTTTAGCTGTTTCCCTTGAATTTTGGTATGTTGTGGTTTTGTTTTCAACTCTGTCAAGATATATTCTAATATCTTGTGATTTCTTCTTCGGTCCATTGGTTAAGACTGCCATTTAATTTTTACATACTTTTGGATTTTCCTATTTTATTCTGTTATTGATACCTAGTCTCATTCTGTTGTGACTAGAAAACTACAGTGTATGTTTTCTACTTTAAAAAAAATGTATTAAGGCTTGTTTTATGGTCTTTTGGTCTATCTTGGAGAATGTTCTATGTGCACTTCCTTGTAAGGAATGTGTATTCTGTTGTTAAATGGAGTGCTCTGTGTATGTCTGTAAGATCTAATATGCTACCTTATATGGCGTTGTTCACATCCTCTATTGATCTAGTTCATCTAGAACTAGGTCATCATTTCTATTGAAATGGAGGTATTGAAGTCTCTAGTTATTATTGTAGAACAATCTAGTCTCCTTTTAGTTTTGTTAGTTTTTGCTTAATGTGTTTTCAGTCTCTGTGTTAGGTATAGATATCTTTGTAATTGTTATATCTTAATGTATTGCTTCTCTTATCAATATATAATGTTCTTCTTTATCTCTTTTAAGTCAGTCCACCAGTCTCTGCCTTTTAGAGTTTAATCCATTTACATTTAAAGTGATTGCTGATAAGGAAGGCCTTATTCCATTTAGCTGTTGTTGTTTCTTGTTTCGTATACCTCAGTATCTCCATTATTGCCCTTTCATACATTTACCTGATTTTTGGAGTATACCATTCTGATTCTCCTCTTTTGTCCTTTTTTTGTAATATTTTCTTAGTAGTTACATTGGGAATTACAATTATAATGTGAAAATTGCAACAGCCTTGTTTGAATAATACCAATTTAGTTCAGTAGTATGTAAACACTCTGTTCCTATATCTGTTTGTTTGTTTCTTTTTATATTGTTACTGTCACAGGTTATCTCTTGTCTTAGTTACTTTTCTTGTTCCTGAGATACAGTATGGTATCTGACACCTATTAAAGGAGGAAAGGCTTATTTCAATTTATAGTTTGTAGAGGTTTCAGTGCATTGTAGGCTGGCTCCAAGGCAGGGTGGTATGGCAGAGGAGAAACAGTCCATGGCAGGGCAGGTAGGAAGCAGCAGCAGCAAACCTCCCTTTCCCTTTTAGCCCATGCAGGCTATAAATCTTTGGGGCAGTGCCACCCACACCCAAGGTGGGCTTTCCCATTATCCACACACAGAATTATGATAAACCAAATAGTGGACTAATCGAGTATTACACACCCTTAATCCTAGTATCACACACTCCAGATCCAGCCACCTCCGAAAAGCCCCACCTATCAGTATATGAGGCTTTGAAGGGACATCTAGGTACAAGTTAAAACACCTCTTCATACATCGTTTGTCTATTAACGGACTTACAATTGGTGGGGGTACATTTGCCTTTTAAATCATACAGGAAAAGAAAATGGAAAGGTTACAAATCAAATGTATGATAATACTGTGTTTTATAACTACCTATGTAGTTACCCTTACTAGTATTATTTCTTCTTATTTCCTTTCATTTCAGCTGGAAAGCCTCCCTTTATCATTTCTTGTAGTGCAGGTATACTGGTAAGTTCCTCAGCCTTTATTTATCTGGAAATGTCTTTGTCTTTCATTCTGAATTACAGTTTTGCTGGATATAGAATTCTTGGTTAACATTTTCTTTTCCTTGCCCATGTTTCAGTATGCCATTCCTACAGCCATAGTTTCTCATGAGTCATCAGTTATTAAACTAATTGAGGAGCCTGTGTATATATTGCTTCTGTCTTTCTGCTTCAAAGATTTTTTTCTTTGTATTTCTGTACTTTGAATATAAACTGCCGCAGGGTGGATCTCTGTGTTTGTTTGTTTGTTTGTTTGTTTATTTGAGACAAGGTCTCTCTATGTAGCTCAGGCTAGCCTTGAACTCACTGTGTAGCCCAGGCTGGCCTCGAACTCACAACAATCCTCCTGCCTCAGCCTCTTAAATGCTGGGATTACAGATATGCACCACTATGCCCAGCTCTATTCTTAGATTATATTGAGAGTCTTAGAATTGTATATTCATGTCTTTCATCTGAGTTGGAAAGTTTGGGGCCATTATTTCAGAATTTTTTTTGTCTCTACTTTTCTCCTCTCTTCTGAAACTCCTATATTTGTGTTGGTGTACTTAATGTTATCCCAAAGGTTTCTCTGCTTCTCTTTGTTCTTCTTCATTGTTTTTTTCTTTCATTTTCTGAGAGTCAATACTTTACCTTCAAATTTACTGATCCTTCCTTCTATCTGCTTAAGTCTTATCGAATCCCTTTGGTAAACTTTTTATGTATTTTTCTTTTCAGCTCTGAAACTTTTCTTTCCTTTTTGTAATTTCTTTTTATTGGTATTCTCATTTTGTTCCCACTTTGTTTTTCTGATTTTTTTCAATTCTACCAATGGTTTCCTTTTAGCTCTATGAGCATATGTAGGACATGATGTATCTTTAACTAGTAATTCCAAATTCTGGGCTTCTCTAGGAATGGTTCTTGTCAGATGCTTGTTTCTGCTTCTGTTTTTTTTCCCTTGTTAATGGCCCTGCTTTCATGTTTTGTTATAATTTGTTGAGACTGGACATTGTGATTATTATAATGTAGTAACTGTTGAAGTCAGATTCTCCTATTCCTTAGGTTTTTCTTGCTGGCTGAGAGCTGTGGCTATATATTTATGACTTTCTCAAACTATTTTTACAAATGGTGTATTTCTTGCGTGTGACTACTAAAGTTTTATTCTATTATCTGTACAGTCAGTCAGTGACCTGACAGGGTCATCAAAATATCTGACAGAATAAAGTTTCTGTCCCTTTAAATGTTGTCATAGATGAGGGTAGAGGAACTAATACCCTCTGCATTTCCAGAGGGCCTGAGGTAGCCAAGTGTCTCCATTTGTGCCTGTCTGTCAGATCCACCAGGCTGACCAAAGCATGCAGCTGAAGTTTTTGGAGAACAGGGTTCTCCATTGCCTACTTTAGTGTTAACCAACTGCTCTAGGAATGCAGACCGCAAATCTCCACTGCTGTGGCAGGGCTAAGGAGCAGGGAATGGTAGCTGCTGGTTTGCTTATGTGGTTCTCCAGTCAAGATCAGCAGACAGACTTTCCCTTCCTTCATCAAGCAGTCTCTTGGTTATTTTAAGTGTCTGGTCAGGTTCTAGAGTTGATTCTGGTTGTTTCTCTGAGACTTCTGACATTTCGCATCTCAAGTTTTACAGTAGTCTTATATTGTCCTTTTCACATGGTGTTTGTGAGTGGGGGAGTCTTCGCTGTTTTTTCTGCTTTGTGTGGTTGACTATTCATACTATTGGAGAAAAGAAATTAGCCTCAGATAAAGCACAAGAAGGCTTATGATTTTTAAATGTTTGTAGAAAAAACCCATAAGCATGATTGAAATTTTAATTAACTGTTTAATAGTCTGTGGTTTGTTAATGTTTTATGTAATCATTGCATGTGTTATACAAATAACAAAGTTGTGTGAAAAAGCTTTAAATTTTATCAGTTGTCTTACTCTGCATGGTTAGCTTATGTGTCCTCTAGAGTATTCAGTATTTATCATGGTTTAATTATTGCGAGAAAAATAACTGAATATTATGCCACTTACTGAGTTTACTTCATTAACAATAGGTTTTAAAGCTAGAGTACTGCACGTAATGTTGCAAAGAAATAAGTAAAACTGTCTTTATGGTGAAGTTCTTTTGCTCCACTTGATATGTTAGAAAGACTAGCAACAGCAAGAATAAGTGGAAAAAGATGTTTGCCTTTTCAACCTTAGACTTTAATCTTCAATGTTCAATTTGTTGTACACATAAATTTTACTTATTTATGTAAAGGATCATTTTTGAGGCATTTAAAAAACATTTAACTTTCAGTTTTTTCTGCTGTTAACACACAAAGTGATTGTTTTAAAAATATCCAAAGACCTAAGCAGCAGATTGCTTCTCTAGTAAATCCTTTAACCTGTGTTTGAATATAAGGTAAATTAGTATCCAAATTTTATTTTTAGAGGTATCAAGAGGATGAAATATAGCACCATTTTTATAAGTAAAGACCTATAGATGAGAGTGTACTTTGGGAATGTTTATGGTCGTTGTCTTTTTTAAAAAGCATGTGTGTATATACATGTTTTTTCTTCTTCCTAGGGCATTTCAGAATGACTATCTGCATTTTGTAAGAAGGTGCAATAGTTTGTTTTCAGGATAAAAGAAATGTGAAAAATTTTGTTAATTGTGTATCAGATAATCCCAGAACAACTTTAGCCCAAGAGAAATATGCTAATGCATTATATTTACAAGTTCCTTTTATCCATTTATAACTAGGAACTGCTATTGAACATTTTTAACTGCCTGCCTGTGTACATAAGTATTCGTATTATGAAGACTTATGCTGTCATTCTGTATCCTTTTATTGCCCTTTACTGTGTTCATTTTGATCTAGCTATGATTTAAAAATCCAGAGGTATTTTTAACAACCAGAAAATGATAAAGTTGTTTTGTAGTATATACACACAATATTATGTATATACACATACATCTCTCTTGTTGCAAGTATATATGTGTAGGTGTGTGTATATATGATACGTGATATATGAAAACATATGTAGTATAAAAAAGGTTTAAGAAGGACATTGGTGCTGAATTGTGAGCATGAAGAATAGTATACTATTAGTTAAGTCTTCAAAATATTAGAACAATTGTGAAATTTTTTAGGAATCATTTTATATTACAGTATGTTCACTTCAAAGGTGAAAATAGCTTTTTTAGTGACATGAATTAAACATAAACATTCACTATCACATCATGAAGTTGTTTTACTATTCATAGAAACAATAATGTGAATATTATAACAATTCTCCAGAAATATTTTAATCAAACTTTTAAGGGGTTTTATTTTAGAAAACCAATAATTCAATGCTGCTTTTGTCATAATAAACAACAAAGATTAACTTTAAAGCTAATATAAATAATTTTACTTCACAAAAGGTGTTTTCATTTTAGCAGTATATATGTTTCTGTTCTCAGCTAATGAAAAAAGTTGATAAGCATGGTTCTACTTAAAGATAATTAGAAATGTCAATGCACTAACTTCATTTGGGAATTTTCTTTCATTAATAATTATTTAGGCAGTAATAATGAAATTCTTTGTCATCTGTGTCTACTAATCATTGTTACTTAATGAAAATATTAATTGTATCCAAGCTTAAATATTGCATAACTTCTCTTTTATGAGAAACCCAAAGTATAAATTTCAAAAAAGAAAGACAATAGGAAACAAGGCAATAGATTGTTTCCAAGTGGGGAAAGGGATCTAAAGACAGAGAGAAGGGGAAAAGAAATAATTCAGATTTGTTAGGTGCATGTACCTAGTCCCGCAGATGAATGTAAACATTGTGTGATGCAAGCATATATTCATAAATTTTTTAAAAATGTTAGTTGTATCATAGCTAAAGAAGGGGCCTTTTTGGCAATGTACTTTTCTTTGAAAATTGTGTATTAAGGTGTAACTTCATAATCAAGCATTTTTCTCTTATGAATTAAAAATGTCTTATTTCTGACAAAGTAGAAAATATCTTTGAAGTTATTTTATAGACCAGAATTGGCATCACTCTCTGCTAAGTGTCATGTGTACTATTCTGAGTTATAAAACTAATAGAAAGTTCCCTAGAGATATTCTTTTGTTCAAATACATCATTCGAGGCAAAGATTAAGACTTATGTCACTATTTTATTTTTATTTAATTATTATTTATGGCTACCCAATTTAAACCCACCAAGATCTACTTGATGCTATGTATCAGCATGTTCAATGGAAAGGTAATATGTACCCTACATGTAATTTTAAAACATTTGAAAGCATATTATGAAAGTATTTTTAAAGGGTCATTTTAGTAATATATTTTACTTCATCAAACATTTCTGTTTTTTTCAACATGTTATCAGTAAAACCAGTTATATTTTTGTGAGAAAATAAACAGGGTTTCCCCTGAATTTTTAAAAATACATATAAAATTTACTATCGTAACCACTGAAAAGTGATTCAAGTTCATTAGTATTAATTCATATTGCTGTGCAACCATACCACTATCCATTGCTAAAAGTCTTTTTGTCTTAGAAAACTAGAACTCTTTATCTTTTAAATAATTTCCATTTCCCATCCTAATCTCCCCCACTGGCTACTATTGTTCTACCTTCTTTTTCTGTAATTTTGACTATAAATATTGAGATACTTTTATATCCCTTTTTTTATACTAAGTCTTTAAAATTCATTTACAGCACCACTTAGTTTGAACCAACCACTCCTCAAGTTTTCATTAGCCACGTTTAACATTTGACTGGTGTTCCAGATAACTGAACTCTTTAACATATACTCAATCTGTATATAATCAGTCTATACTGTATTAGTATGTTATGTGAATTAATTCTGTATTAACATTTTCGTCATGGGTTATTCTATCCTTATTTTTCATCTGGAACAATAAGCAAATCCCATGACCAGCAAATTTTCAAAAATGGTATGCCAAGTTTCTGAAGTGATCATGTTTATATAGTTAGGTGGACATTAGTGACCATATGACTGTGGTACTACCAGCTCTTAAGAGTTTTTGTTTGGACACACAGTACAGATTTCTTGAACAGTGTGTTTCGGGGTCCTCAAGACCAAATCTGGAAGGACTCACAGAACTCAGAAAACAGCTGTTAAACTCTTAGTCATACTTTATGACTATGACATCTAAAGAGATTCAAGTTAAAATCAACAAGGAGGAAAAGATGTTTTGGGTGAACCTAAGAGAAACCAGATGTGAGCTTCCAGTTGTCCTGTCCTATTGAAATTGCACCGGGAGCACTTAATTATCCAATAGCTGTTTGTGATAATATGCAAAAAGAACATCACTAGGGAAACTCATATTAACCTTTGGGTCCATGGTTTTTTGGGGGGAATCAGGTCGGCATGGAGTGCCCGTATAACTGATTTTAGCTACTTACTCTCCAGTCTCCCCTATCCTTCTTTCTCCCACATGGCCCAGAGCTCTAGGCATGCAAAAATAGGCATTCACTGTGACTCACTTTGTTAATGTAAATTCTTTCATATGCGCGCTGGGGGTGCACTCAGTGATGAAACCTGTGTCTAGACGTACAAGGCCCTAGCTTTGATCCCTAGCATTGCAAGAAAAAAATACCTCTGGTATGCTCCAGTCTCAGGTCGACAGAGACAGTCCTGTCAGGTGAATATCCCAGAGGCTTATAGTTTATCTTTCAGAGCCCCTTTTTGGCTGAGTCCTTTCTTCAGTGTGTACACGGTTTAAGCACTGTGAACCTGCTAAGTTGCCTTTTTACTGCACGAGATGATTCTAAGAGCCTTACAGAGGAGGTTGTCTCTAGTATAAAGTTACAAGAACAAAAAGGTAGATGAGAGCAGCAATAGTTCTGTTTGCCTTAAATACCTGTTAGGTTTTAACAAATGGTGTGGATTACTGACTGTTAAAGTAGAACTTATGAAGACTATCAGAAATGAAGAATCTAACATTTAGGATGCGCTGCAGTTTCTTTGTTGCAACCAACTCTTGAGTTTACTGTCGCATAAATTCACCCCACTTGGTGAAATATGTATATTATCTTTTCTAAAGTATATCAATTCCCACTCCTTTTTTTGCCTTTGATGGAGTAACTGACAGAAGACTCACTTTCCTGTTGAAGCACTTAGAAATACTAGAGATACTAGAGCTTCTGGGTCAGTCAGGACTTGAAGTCGAGATTCAAGAGAGAAAGGAGATGGACACATTTCACCTGGGGTATCCTCTTGCATTTTCCAGTGATTAAGCTGTTTTGGATAAGAAGATAAAAGCTCAGTAGGGCAAAAGAAATGAACAAAAAGCAACCAAGGAAGCCAAACGGCACTTTCAGTAGTTTGTTGTTGTTCTGGCTGTAGGTTGGCTTTTGAATCTCCTATGAGAACAAGCCAGAAGCCAATATTGATGGTGTCTGAAACTCTGACAAGCAGTCTAATTGGATTGAGTTGATCTGTTGATCCGCTCCTACTGTCTGCTGCAAAAAATTAAACCCTCTGTGGAGGAAGGTAACAGCATCCAGAGACTAAATATTTTTCCATGGACATTTCATGCAGTTATTTACATGCAGTGTCTGGCATTCAGTAAAAAATTGCTAGGCACAAAATAAGACCAAGAGAAAAATACCAACGATAGAAACAGATCCACATTATTGAGACTTTGGAGTTACAGGGGTTTTATAATTCTGTAACTGATCTGTTCATGAAAATAGATGCTGAGATTGAAAATTTCACTAGACAATATGGATCTATAGAAAAGAAACTGAAAAATATGGCAACTAAAATTAAGAGCACAACAGATAGATTTAACTGCAGGTTAGACACATCTGAAAGGAGGAAGAGTAACCTGGAAGATAAGTTAATAGAAAATATTCAGGAGCATGAGTTTGTCTTTCTGGTATTATGACCAAACCAAATTAAAGTATAGGAACCTTGTAATATCTCACCAGACCAAATCTCTTCTTATTTTAGAGATTATGGGTGAAAAGAGTTCTTATTTGAGTGTAATTACAATTCTTGCTATTTTCATGTGTGTGGTTTTACAATTTATGTTTTTACTATAATGATTTCTTTTTAAAAATGCATTAAGTATGTAGTATGGAGATAATAAAACATGGAATTATTTTCACATATAAATTTGTACTTGGTACCTTCCCCCTTAGCCTTTGAAAAAGCAAAAATTATTCCACGACTGATGTATTTTGCAGAAATTACCCATTCAATAAATTTAGCTACTTAGAACCTTAAAATGAGAAGATAAGCAAAATACAGAAGGAAAATAGACAAACAGAGCTGAATGGTAAACCTCGTGTATTTTAGCATAGGGTAGTTGTAATGCCCTTATTCTTATTTGGGATACTGGTTACAGTTTCATAGTGATTTGGTAAACTATCACTAGTCAGACATAGAAATATCACTAGTTAGGAAAAAAGTTGTGGGTAAATTGTTAAAGAATTGTGGTTTTTTGTTGTTGTTGTTTTGGGGTTTTTTTTTTTTTTTAGACAGGGTCTCACTATATAGTCCAGGCTGGCCCTGAATTCTCTATGTACCCTATGCTGGCCTTGAACTTTTGATGATCCTCCTGCCTCAGCCTGCTGAGTACTGGGATTACAGGCAAAGAATTGGTTTTGACAGCAAGTTTCATCATTGCTAGGACTTCGCTATAAATTGTAGCATTAGTTTATGTAGCTCTAAGACAAAAAAATTGTCAATTATATCTTGATATCTCTCTCATTAACTGAGTTATATCCTGATTTCAGAGATGCTGTAATGTGGAAGAAGAACTAAATGGTAATCCTACTTTTAAATCTTAGTTCCATTATTTAGTATTTGCTTGATTTGGGTCAAGGAAGGTCTTTGAGCACTTTTCCTAATTGGATAGTAAAATGTCTTATGAAATTCATTATCTTCCCTCCTCACCTCTGCTACCCCAGTAAAATCTATAAAATGTCACTGGCTTGTTCCTGTGTGTTGATTGAGACTGTGTAGGATGTAAGCATTGAGCTAGTATTGATATTTTCACTGGTTTTCAGAAAGCACACTTCAAAAAAATGTGCAGTCCTTTTAAATTTAATTATTACTGTGTGCTTACAACCTCAGTCTTCAGTTATGTAGGATTCTTGCTGTTGACGCCAAATAAATAAGTATAGTATCAATCAGAGTGGGTGTATTTTTTTAAATAAAGGGTTGAGTTTCGTGAGTGTAGTAGAAGAATTCCTCACTATATTCCTATTTTGAAGATTCCCAGAAAACCCAGACATTTTTGAGCAGTAAAATATTTATAGTTTTAATTTTCTGTTTATTCTCTACTTGCAGGATTTTTCAAGCCACATTCAGTTGATAGGATGAAAAAGTTTAAGAGAAGGCTGTCCCTCACACTTCGAGGAAGCCAGACTATTGATGAATCATTATCTGAATTGGCCGAACAAATGACTATTGAAGAAAACAGCAGCAAGGATAATGGTAAGTGTTTGGGATGGGGGAGATGCTTCCCCATTCAATTGCTTTATAAGTAAAATGTGAATTTACTGCCCAGATAGGTTCCTCATAGCATCCTTTTGTTTCTCTCTCTCTCATTCCCGTGTTTCTTAGGAAACAGAAGATTATATAACTTTTGCATACTTACTGGAATATTCCACAGTTGCTCCAGTGTGACTGTATCTGGTCTCAAACTGTGATAAATTATTCCATCCCACATATTTTTCTGTTTTTAAAAATTATTACTGAAAGATACATTGCCATTAATCCATACTGCTCTCTGAGGCAGTGCTGGAAGTATTCTTTCATGAAGGTCTTCATGAGATCTGATCAAAAATACAGTGAATACTGCTGCTGAGTGCCGTTTAATGAAAAGGCAGTCTAGTCTCATAAAAGCATTATAGTTTGCCCTTATTCACCAACCTGGTACGTGTGACTCCTGATTCTTCCTCAAAATCAAACGACCGTGAAAATTAAACATTTTGAATTGATTTAGGGCATTGAGGCATCCACAATAGTGCAATTAAAGATACAGAAGAGGACTTCCAGAGAAAGTGGCAGAAGAGATGGGATAAGTGTGTTTGAAGAGAAGGGGCTGTTTTTGAGGAGGATTGATAGTAATGTGTCATTTTTGCAGGGGTAAGTGCTGGGGATCAAAGTCAGGGCCTTGTGCTTGCTAGGCAAGCACTCTATCACTTGAGCTAAATCCCCAACCCCAGTAATGTATCTTTTGCTGTAACAAATGTTTAAACAAATTAAACCTTCCTTGTATTTTTTTTTGATCACAGTGTATTTTGTTACTTTGATAAGGGGAATTAAAATGCATAAGAACTTTGTAAAATTCTTGTTTGTTACTTATAACAAATTATATAAATTTGGACTAGCCACATAAGTTACAATGTTCATCATGAGTGTATTTCTATTCTTTTCATGTTTGGTGTTTACCAGAGTCTATGGTATTGAGAGCACTTTTTTTTTTCAGAAAATAATCAGTTACAAAAATTTTTTTACAGAATCAGTATAAAATAGCAGTTTGATTATTTCTTAATTATCAGGATCACTTAGACGTGAGATCCTGGCTAAGTGGGGCTGAAATCAACAAAAGGTTTTGGACTTTTGGCTCTGATAAGGCAGGTAACATAAATGTTTCATGCCTTGACATTGCTTTGTACAATTCAAAGAATTAGTATGTTAACACAAAGTAAAAAGAGTTTGTTAAATAGAATGAAAATGCAAACTTGGTGAAATTGTTAGAATATGGCTACGTATTCAAAACTGAAATAATCCTAAGGATGTTGCAAGAATCAGGAAAGAGCTTACATGAATGACTGCCAGTGATGTCAGGATATGCAGAGTCTGTGGCAAGCCATCATTACTTGTGCCTTGAAATTCTGCTCTTACAGATTTGTAGCAGTGGGTAAAAACATGAACACCTCCACCCCTCCTACTCCATGTAGATGCTTGTGTTGTGAGAGAGGGAAAGGTGTCATGGGATGGGGCTGCATTTTAAGTTACAAGTCGTAGACAGTGATTTTGAATACATTAATACACTGAAAGAGTCGGTTGACTCTGGATGTCATTTATCTTATTCCAGATTCCGATACCTCATTTCATTTTTTTCAAAAGTAATATTTCTCAAGGTTCCCCAGGTTGTTTGGGTTACTGTTGGCACATTCAGTACATTGTAACTTAGGTTTCTTTGATTCAGACTACAGCATCATACCTGTTTTCCCAGGTGGTCTTGGTTTTGCTGATGTTCTCCTTTGACATTGCCTGTTTTGTTTTGAACATGGGGAGAAGAGAGATGGGCTCAGTAGGAAATTTAAAGTAATAAGTAGGGTATAGTTATATGTAGGAGGGGAAGATTTTGCATTTGGGTCAAATCCCAAAGATGATTTTATGTTATTTTCTTCCTCTTGCAAGATGATCTCTACTGGATATGTGGGGAATATCCTAATTTTCTGTCAAACTCCCACTGACATCTTCATATTAGTTAAATCTAGTGTGCCTAGTTCATTCTTAGGATAGAAGAGTGTTGCCAGTATGTTTGCCAGTGATGTTCAGGACTAAAATAAGCACAGTATGCATGATGGTAGATAGTTTCTGAGACACATTCTTAATGTGTATTTGACTACAAGGCAAGCCTCTTTTTAAATTTTTTAAAAGCTATGAATCAAAGAAAATGGACCTACATTTTGAAGAGCTAGCTGTATTTTAGACTAATTACATATTTTCTGGAATATTTTAGTATTAGTTATCTTAAAACACACAGTTGTAGCAAATGGTGAAATGTTAAAAATATCTAAGTTTTTCAAGTGGTTTATCTTATTAAAACTTCCTTTTATTATAATAGTAATTCTAATAGGTAAAAAGAAGAGAAAACAGGAGTTCTGTTGTTTCTTTTTGGCCCAAGTTGCTTGAAATAGTACTTGAAGACCTCATAATAAACATTGCTTCTTCTTGGGCTGCAAAGATTGCTGGCAGCACGTACTACTATAACCTGCTATTACTTGCTTTTTTTATGTAATAACACAGGATTTCACCAACAGACTTGGCAGAAAGTCTACATCTTTTTGGTCACCTATCAGTACCCAATAACTGGTTCTGTCCAACATATTCTTTGCTTATAGAGTTTAGTTTTTTTTTGTTATTGTTGTTTTAAGCACAAAAATCTTCTAAGATATATCATGTGCAGACATAGTCTATATCAGAATAAGTTGTTATAAGTATATGATTATACTTTCTGATCTTCTCATACATGATATCATGAGTTTATAAAGCAAAAATGATCTTTATCTAATGTCAGATGACAGTGCTATCTTAAGGAGTATGAAGAATATAGTTTATTTTTTCCATGAGTAAACTCTCTTCGGATCAATTTTTGGTCTCCTGTCTCTCGTTAATCATGTGTATGACCGCAGTCTTGTTATTCTTGCATTGTATGTCATGTAGCTGTCATGCATACTCTAGAGCAAATTGAATGGGGAAGTACACACTTGAAGGGTAATACTAGAAACATCTTGGAAAAATTACAGTACACATGATGCCTTTGGTTATACATATGCACGTAGTTTCTGTCTGGTACATATTCCTCTTCCTTCTAAATAGAATTTGAATTAATAGTTCTGTCATTTCGATAACTGAGCTGCACTATGAAGTTTTAAATTCAGTGATGAATGTATTAATATGATTATAATTCACATTACTAGGTGTATTTATTTAACTCAGATGTTTGCACACCGACAGGTGGATTGAATCCAGGGAAAGATGAATCCTGAATTTGTAGTCAGTGTGTTAAAAATAAGTTGAAAGTTTGCAAACTTGGTTGATTTAAGTAAACGTGCTGACCTTAACTTGGTACAGCTTTCCTTAAGTATGAAATGAAGTGTTTGCACAAAAATTTATAAACTGAAATGTAAAGTATTTTTTCTAAAGTATCTGTAATAAAAAAGAATTCCAAGCTCATCAGATTTCTTTTAAGTGAAAAGGTATTAAATGTTCAATTTTTTTAAAAACTGGCAAAAATTAATCTACCTCATTTCCTCAGAAAGTTAAAACATAGACCCATATAACCCAGCAATTCCATTTTTAGGAATATATTCAAAAGAATTAAAACAGACATTCAAACAAAATCTCATTCAGATTTTTCCCACTTAAATAATTTTTAAGTAGTATATTTGGATACTTTATGTTAAAAATTCCAAACTTGGACAATAATTTCAGAGCCTCTATATTGATGTACACTTAAATACTTCTGTTTTATTCCTTAACTCAATACGTAGAAGAGTAGTGTGGAAACAATCTTAAAACATTAAAATATGCAAATAAGTAAACTGAGAGGTTAGTAGTATGGTGATAGTTAATTTTGATCATATAAGAAATGGATAGATAAGTTATTAGACCAACTAACTTCTACAAATATTTTTTCATAGGAATTATTTTAACTTTGGTGTTATATTAGCCAAAGAAATGAGGCTGAATGTGATGATCTCTGTTACAGCATTTTGCATTGTTTTCTGTTTTGCTTTCTCAATACTTCTCATCTGACCCTGAACCTTGGGCTGGCGCTGGAATGACTTTTGGCTGTCGGGAACCACAGAGCCTATTGTGAAGAATGGCAGGCCTCCAACGTCTCACAGTGTGCACTCCTTCCTCCACCAGTACACGGGGTCTTTCAAGAAGCCCCCATTACGGAGACCCCACAGTGTTATTGGGGGCAGCCTTGGCTCCTTCATGGCAATGCCCAGGAATGGAAGCAGATTAGGTAATTTGATTATTTCTGTACTATATTTAACTTTCTGATTGTAGGACATGTGTATACTTATGTTTTAGTTGTATGGAAGTCAGCTGACCTTTACTCTCTGATTTCTCTTTGTCAGATAAAAACTAAGTTAAGAGTATGAAGGATAGCAGACAGAGGGAAGGCTCTGGAGAGGTAGTAGTGCTGACACGCGGAGAAGTGTGGGGATATTTGGACACCTGTCCAGCAGAAAGAAAACGAACCCTGTGAGAGTAGCTGCGGAGTTTCAAGATGAATGGCTGCTTCAGTTAGTGCTTAACACAGGGTCTCACCTCAGTGACTCTTCAAACCGTCACTATCTGATAGGACACCACAGTAATTGAGATGATCATTTTTGAGTTATTACTCTTTTATCGCTGTGTTCTTTTAAATATCCGGGGAAAACACATATCTACAATTACTTGTTTTGTTTATTCCTCTGATCTTTCTCGTTAGTACTTTATGTATCATGTTTTGATTTTAGAAACCCTCTTAAACACAGCTGTTTTATTGCCTCATTAGATAACTGTACTTCCTGAAGTTCCTTGCATTTGACTCTGCTTCGCTTCCTGCCGTGGTAGATCATCCCTTGACGCACCACATCAGTCTGGCAGCGTAAGCTCCCCTGCAGCAGGGCGTTATATGTGGGCACCGTGTGCAGTGTTCCTGCGGTGCGGCCCTACAGAGTAGTGCGCTAGAATCAGCTCACGCTGGCTCAAGAGAGATGATTGCTGCATTCTGTTTTGCAAGTTGGTTGTTAAACATAGCTATGTTTAAGTAATAATTAATTTTAAATGATCTATAAGCTTACACTTATATAAGCTAAATTAAAACAAAGGTAATACTCAAGTCATTGCTTCCTAACCCTTTTACTGCGTTTTACTGTTCCCTGTGAAATGAGGGTTATTTCTGTTGTGTCTCTGGTCAGAATACTGTGTCACAGTGTGCTGCTGCACATCTCTGCTGAACGTTGCACCTTCAGTGCTGTCATGTTGGTGATTTGAAAAGGGCCATAGAGGGAGTGTTTATCTTATGGAATTAGAAAACACCATAGATCAGAGTGGCTTATTGCTTTGTTGATCGACTAGCCCAGAAGCTGGTTAGTAAATTTTTTAGGTTTTATGGACTATAGTCTCTATTGCATATTGTTTTTCTTTGGTTGGAAAGTCTCTAAAAAATGCAAAACACATTTTTAGTTCAGTGGCCAACATCCACTGTTGCCCAGCATTGTGGTGCATGCCAGTGTGTTCTGGGAGGCTGAAGCAGGAGGATCTCAAGTTTAAGTCCAGTCTAGGCAATTTAGCAAGATCCTGTCTCAGTAAAATAAGGGCTGAGATATAGCTCTATGTGAAGGCCCAGGGGGTTCAATCTCCAGTACCCACACAAAACAAAAAACAAAACAAAACAAAACAAAAAAAACCAAAGGCTTGGGGATATTGCTGAATGGTAGAGCACTTGCCTAGCAAGCACAAGGCCCTGAGTTCCATCCCCAGCGCCGCCCCCCCAACAAAAGACAAAAACCTAAACATCCTCTCTTGGTTCTAGATTTAAGAAAATGATGTTGAAAATATTAGTAATGCTGGTAAAATTTTAAAGTGTATTGTGTTTGAAGCTCTTACAGTTATATAAACAGCACAAAAATTAAACAAGTAGATATTCTAGTTTGTAAAAACTACCTCCTGATTCAGCAAGGAAGTTCCTGTCTCACTGACAAATGAGTAAGGTTCTGACACAGCGGTCATTGTTTCGTCTTCATGGAAACAAAAGTACAAACCAATAGGAGTGTCAGAGCTATACTTGTTCGGTGCTGATGTGTTTTCTTGGTTGAGTCAGATGATACTCAGTATTTTTGCTCAGTCTGAGATTAATAAATTTCCTTTGTAACCCATTTGCAGCCGGGCTTTTAAAAACATTTGCCCTGTATACCTCAAAGGCTTGACGCTGTAAGAGCTGGGCCTTTCTCTGAGAAAGTCTCACTTGTAACTCAGGTGCCCAGGGTGTCATCTTTAATCCCAGGGTGGCACCTAAACCCAGATATCTTTATACCAAGCTCAGAAACCTCTGCCAAGAAGGGGGCGGAGTCTGTGCATAAGAGCTTTGGATGTTCAGTTCTCTTTGTCTTTACTTCCTGTGTCCTGTACCTTCTTGCAAATTAGGCTGTACATTTTAACGTGTTATATTTAGTAAACATTTCCTTGAAGATGGAAGATTTTCAGAATTTGCTAGAAATAGAAGGCTTAGTTAAATTGTCTTTTAGCATTTAGAAATGTGACAGAAAAGAATATGTGACCTTAGATTCATTAGGTACCACATTTTAAGAGATTAGGAGTCAGTCACCAATACATTGACTTTTGTTGGTAAGTTAATTTTTTTTTGTTCAGATCTCACCATAAAATTTCTCCAGAAATCTCTGTATAGTTGGGATGTATTCCGTTACCATTTACAACTGCTTATGGATAGGAAATGGGTATGGATAGGAAATTTTATCTCTGTTAAAATATATAGTATAACCCATCTTGAATTTTAATATTAATATGTTCTTCTCAGCAGATTTTTGAGCTTTGAGAAGTCATAAACTTGTTTTTATAGTTTAGTACAAAATAGGTCTTCAAGGACCGCCCCACCCCTTCCCACAGTACTGAGGATTGAACCTAGAGACAGGGTCTTGCTAAGTTGCCCCAAAGTGCTGAAATTACGAGTATACACTGCCATGACCAGCTCAGCAAATAATTTTTGAAATGTTTTTGACACTGGGGGTTGGGGAAAGCAAGCTGTATTAGCAGCTTTTTAAAAGTTTCTTAAAGAATATCCCATGAACTGACTCCACTAATCTGTGGACCCAGTGATACATTATTTAACTGAAAGAGTATTAAGCTAAATGAGAGGTAGACGACCAGGTTCTAGTCTAACTCTGCTTTTAAACTGTGTGGCCTTTTGCGAGTCAGTTAACCTTTGAAATCTCAGTTCTCGGATCTGGAAAATTAGAAAAATGACTAATTCTCAGGTATCATTTCCAGTCTATAATTTTATTCAACTCTTGGTAAAAACTTAAATGCTATTTCTTTCATAATTTTTCAGAATCAGAATGTAAAGGTATTCTTTACTATTTTAATACATTTGAGTTACATGTTGATCTGTTAATTGTGTACCTACGACTTTTAACGCTCTGATTTCTGCATGTTTGGCTGTATATATTTTACCCATAGTGATAATAAATTATATAATACAGTATAATGTATCTTCTTTAAGGTATATTGTATCTCATTTTCTGATACAGATATTGTTCATGAGAATCTAAAAATGGGATCAGATGGTGAGAGTGACCAGGCTTCTGGGACATCATCTGATGAAGTCCAGTCACCTACAGGGGTTTGTCTCAGAAATCGTATACATAGGCGGATCTCAATGGAGGTAACCATCTAAAAAATATACATATACTTTTGTATATGCGTTTATATGTATAAACTAACACATATATAGTAATCAAATAAATGCCATTTGAAAAATTTTATGATGGCAAATGATATTTGTAAGGGAACTATTTTTTCTTTTCATTAGTGTGTTACAGTTTGTGAATATTTCCTTTTTTCTAATTAATATCCCAAAGTTTGTATACATTAATTATAGTTGTTCATATTCTGGAAAACACTCTTTTAGATTCCTTGTAAAGGAAGAGTGAACTTTAAAAAATTCTGCAAATCTAGAATGATACGTTAGCCGAGTCTTCTTTTCATAAAATAATGATTTTAAGTATATCTCTTTGAGATTATATGGGTGCTTTTAAGGGGAAGAAGACCACGGAATTAAACCCAGGGCATTTGCTACATACCTGGATTCTTTTTAATTTTTAAAAAATTTTTAAAAAATTTTTTAAATTTTGAGACAAGGTCTCACTAAAATTGCTAAGTTACCCGGGATAGGCTCAAACTTCAGTATTCCTGCCTAGCCTCCTAGAGTGCTGAGATTATAGGCATGTGTCACCACACTCAGCTTTACTTCATATTTTATTTCAAATCTTAAGACATGTGTATAAGGCAGACAGGCACCAGCCCACCCCCACATTGCTTTGTAAGTGTGGGTATCATTTCCTTTGTGGTTCATTGTACCCGCAAGTCCCTGTAGCACATGTATTTCTCCATGTGACAGATTAAAAAATGTGTTCTCCCTTTCTTTATCAATGTTATAAGCTTGAGGACAGAAGGTGTTTATATCTTTTACCATTTTAGTATGACTGTAATTAAAATTGTTTTCTGCAAAAAAAAAAAAAAAAGTCTTAAAATAAAAGTTTTGGGTTTTTTTATTATTGTCCAGAGTGTGGTGATTAGAGTATCTGTCCTGTTGGCTGATTGCATTTTCCTTGTTAAAAGATTACTTCTGAATAAGTTAAGGAAAATGTTAGTTTTCTTAGTGATAAATTAATGCTTTCGACTCTTGGGATCAGCAGGGTATCTATATAACTGTATAGATTATATCACAGTAATATAAAATATTCCTTATTTTTCTTTATAACATGTAGTTTTGTTATAGCTTTAAAATATCTTAGCATTAGGGTCTATATCTGGACTTCCTAATTTCTTTCAGCAAGTTGTATTTGTTTTCCCAAAGATGACAAACTATAGGTTGTATTCTTTTTACAGTTTTAGTATTTGGAAAGACTTCTTTCTTCATCTCTCTCCTTTGCACATACATGCAGAGAATCCCTGAGTTAGCATGGTTTAGTTGATGGTTTTCATTTTTACAGTGGTACAAAATCTATGTGTACTTCCAGTTTTGAATCTCGGTCTTTTCCTAGGCTCGTGGTGTAGAGCAGTGTTCTTGTGCCTCACTGGGCAGTAGCAGCACCACAGCTCCCAGGTAGCCTTAGAGTCACTTCGCTGCTGAACTGTGTTCAGTAAGTTAGGTGTGTTAAATACATTTTGAACTCATCTATATTCTCAATTTAAAGTGGATTTTTCAGGACCTAACCCTGTAGCAAATCAAGTAACATCTGTTCTCTATTTTAGAATGTTTTTGGAAATATTTTCTATTTATTTCTCTAGATGAATTTTACATATGTTGTTTTGTCCTGAAAATACTGTGCTTTGTTTTTTGGGTTATGAAAAATATATGAAATTATATAAAATTAATATGGTGTTGTTTCATTGTGTCATCTTGCCATTTAGGAACATGGTATATGTCTACTTAAGTCTTAGGTGTCTCGATGAATATTTATACATTTCCTGTACATGGTTTGATTGCTATTATGAATATAAAGGATTTCTTTTATAGGATTTATGTTTCTTTTTATAGGATTTATGATTTGATGTTAGAGGCAAGATTCCTTTTCGTGTTTCTCCCGGCTCACTTTCTGTAATTAAATGAAATAGAAATAAGGAAGTATATTCTCTTTTAACATATTATATATAAAATCATACGGTATCTAATTGTTTATTTAAATTGATCACATTTTGTGGTAGTCTTTGGCTAGTCTTTTCTTATTCCTACTATATATGTATTATACTATGTGGCATAATAATTTCAAAATAAATTACCAATGAAAGGACTCAGAAATAACTAGGTCCTTTTTATAATTTCTCTAAAAACTGCATTCTATATCTTTGCTTAGAGTATGTATTTTTACCTTCAGTATGTTATATGTAATTAATGTGGGTAACTTTGTGACTGTAATAAAACTTCCATTACTTGTCACTAAAAAATAATATAGTAAAGCCTGTGAATTCAAAGTCTTTTCTATTTTTGATTACCTAAATTTTTGTTCATTTGTTTGTTTCCTTTTTGTAGGATTTAAATAAGCGGTTATCCCTGCCTGCAGATATCAGAATACCTGATGGATATCTTGAAAAGTTACAGATCAACAGTCCACCATTTGATCAACCCATGAGCCGAAGGTCTCGTAGAGCTTCTTTAGTAAGTTTTTGGTCTCCTTTACCTGCAACCATCAGATCTGTTTATTTGATTTTCTGAATGTAAAACATTCAGAAAAATAAACATTTTATTTTTTTATTTCTTATTTTTTCCAGTGCATGCTAGGAAAGTACTCTTAAGCTATACATACACTCAGTCTTTAATTTTTATATATAACTTGAATAGCTAAAATTAATTACATTACCTTCTAGATTTTTATTATTTTCCATTCTTAAGAGTTATTAGAACTCTTAAGATGCTTGTATATTAGAATAGGACTTAAACTTTTTTTATGTTGAGTAAATTTTATTGATATATGCTAGATGTGCAGATTATGTACTAGATCTGTCTCTTAGATATATGTATCATATGTACTAGATATACAAACATATTAATATATACAAGATTATACAGTGCAGTAAGTACTCAAACCATAATGTTACACTAGAATGTATTTTTGCAGTGTTAACGTAACTGTGTAACCAATACCCATATGAATAAAAGAAAATTTCAAAACATCCCAGAAACCATCTTCTCTTACCTTTCTCTTCACTTGATTCTCATTTTCTCAACTCTGGCCATGATCACTGCCTTCAGATGCCAAAGATTAGTTTTGACCATGTGGGCTACATTGTTTTCATTGTGTTATTTTTGTAGTTCATTTTAATACCCAAATAATTTTTATTCCTGTTCATGTACACATTCTAATTTTTAAAATGTGTGATATTTTCTGATTATTCTTAAACTTTTAAACTTTGTATAATTATGAATATACTAAAATATCTTTTATATAAACATTGAAATGCATATTTACACAGTTTTCATGTACATAAAATATATGTTTCCCAAAATACATAGAAGTATACAGAATGCATTTTTATAGTTGGTTCCTTTTGCTCAGTGTTAAGTTTGTGAGTTTGGTCTGTGTTGTCGCATGTAGGAATAGATTATTCTCATTGCTGCATGGTGTTCCATTGAATAAGTGGTCATACTTTTGGGGGCACCTTATACTTTATCTATTCTCTTGTCAATGGGCATTTGGCTTGTTGTTTCCAGTTTTTGACTATTGCCAAGTTCTGGTTCTGTCACCATTCCTGTGCATATTTTTTGTTCAGCATATGTAAAAATTTCTTCTGGGTGCATACCTTGGAGTGGAATTGTTGGATCATATTATGTGCATATGTTCAGTTTTTCTACAAACTGTCAAAGTGGCAGTACCAATTTGTACCTCATTGCTAGTGTATGATGTTTCTAGTTGCTCTCTTTGCTAGTTTTTGATGTCTTTTTCCTCTCCTTCTTTTTTTTTTTTTTTTAATTGTAACTGTTCCTGTAAATAGGTACTAGTCTTATTATGGCTTGTTCTGCATCTCTTTGGTGACAAGTTGAACACTTTCAGATATTTTTGTCGGTCATTTAGACATTTTGTGAATTAACTGCCCAAGTCTGTTGTCTCTTTTCTTCGTTTTTCTTACTGATTTATAGGAATTACTTGTACATTCTCTATCAAGGAGCCTTGTCAGTGGTACGTCTTGGAAATATCTCCTAGTGTGTGGAAGTTGTCCCAGCACTTTCTGGAAAGGACATCTTTCCCTGTGGCACTGTCATCATTGATGTAAATTCAGGTGGTTGCACGTGTGAACATGTATTTGGGTGCCAGTAGTCCTATACTAGAGATACACACCAAGTAATGTGGAATAGTACAAATGAAGTGTCTGCAAATCACAAGCTCACAAAGGATGTTACACTTGAACTGGCCTTACAAGGAGGTGTAGGAATCTGTTAAATTGAAAGCAGATCTGTGAATTAGAACACTTGTGTGTTCTAAGCGGAGGAAACTTAATGTACTAAACACAGATATATGAATGTGTATGTCAGTTGGGGATAATATAGGTGATTTGAGGAGCAAATATGAAATAGTACTTGAAAGGGTAGGATGAGTCCAGATTATAAAAAGCCTTAGATGTCAGGCCACTGAGTCATCCCATGTAATGGGAAGACATCAGAAGTATTTATTTAAACAAGGGCTGACATCACATTTTTATTTCAAACGATAGCTTCAGGAAAATTAAACAATGAAGTAGGGGACAAGAAAGACTAGGAGAATGGAGATGAATTAGAAATTTACTCAAAATTAGAGATAACATGGCAATCCTAAGGAAATAGAAAGTAGAACATAAACTCTAGAGATTGTATAGAGATAAACAGAGAGAACCTGCTACCTACTTGAAGATTGTGCCTGAGGGAGGAGTAACTGATCATGACTTCTGGAAAGCTAGCAGTCACATATTGTATCATGTAATTTTTTTTTGTATCATGTAATTTTTTATTCACCAAAATCTTCTGTTCGATGAGATATTCTGAAGTAAAATTACTTTATTCTGATTCTGTATGTACTATGAGGACATTCATTAAATGTAATACTAACTTGATTTTTGGTATAGGTCTATAATCATTATAATTTTGCATCACTGCTTAAAACTTACTGGAGTAATTTTGTCACTTGATTTTCTGGTCAAGAGTTTTTTTTTTTTTTTTTAGTTAGGGTCATAGTTCAGGCTGGTTTTTGAACTCACTATGTAGCTTAGGCTGGCCTCAAACCTGCGGCTATCCCCTTCCACCCTGCAGCCTCCCAAGTGCTGGGATTGCAGGCATGTGCTGCTACGTCCCAAAGGTTGCTGCTGATTTTTATTGGCACTCCAGATAAATTTAGAAGTGGTGTTTGTTCTAACAGGGATAAAAGTATGATTTAATCACCATGCAGTTTTTCTTTCTTTCTTTTTCATTCTTTCCGTCCCATCCTGTCCTGTCCTATGAATCAAGCAAGTGGCCTTCTGCGTGCTAAGCAGTCTGCCACTGAGCTTCTCTCAGCTTACAGTTCTTAAAACTATCATCTAAGAGCTGTTTTTTTTTTTTTTTTTTTTTTTTGAATCTACATGAAATTAAGAAAAACAGTGCCCTCTAATGAGTGTTAAGTGATTGGACTTTTTATTATGGTTGTCTGTTCTACCCTCAACCCTTGTTTTTTGGGTTTGAAATGGCTTATATATCATGCCAGCTGTGTTTTGGTTTTTAATCTCTACATCCCTTCTTTCTACATCTATCTTATTAAAGCACAAATTATTTTGAAATATATTGGAAAATTATTCTTCAAAATGAAAACCTGTGTCCTAGGTATGTATTTAAAGGCAGGCAACAGAGGGAGACATGTGAGGATTAGAACTAGATGGAAAGAGGGTAGGAAAAAGAACATCATTTTTCACATGTGTTAGAATTCATGTTTCCATAGAATATATATTCTTTAAATAACTAAAAAGTAAGTTCTTTTTCAAGGGGTTTAGTTCTCCTCGATCAATCTTGAGATCAGTTCAAGGAGATCAATAGAGAAATCTGAATCCTGGGGTTTATATATGAAGAATATTATAGATGAAAAGCAGTTGAGAAAAGACAAGTATTCTTTATATGTATTAGAGTTCATGTTTCCGTGGGTAGTATTTAAAAATAATTTTTTAAAGTTTAAATATAAAATTTTAGCCTTATCTTTCTAAAGGTATAAAATTTTTAGTTTATTGCTTTCATATTACCCAGTAGCAATACATAAGTAGAAAAGTAAAAATAATAAAACATTTGGTTGCATGGGAAATAAGAAACAAGTCATAGAATTCAGTTTTGCTGGAGTCATAGAATGACTGATTGAGTGTACTCCTGCATGATAAAGGAAATAGAAGCTGGGAACCAGAAATTCATTTTCTGAATAACAAACATGCAAATCTACCTACACTTTCCTTATTCTTTTATATTTTAATATTGAGAAGTTCTGTTTCTTCCTATCTATCCTCTCGGGATGCTTAGAATATCCATTATCCCAAATAGTCATATTCACTGTCTCTTTCTTAATTTACTCCTTCCCAGTGACTCCATTTAAACTATTAATTTTAGTTTTGGATAATACAGAAAAATCACGAAGATGGTTTAGTGATTTCTGATGTGCCACATATCCACTTAGCCCTATTATTAACATTTTATGTTCCTTTAATACATTTGTCACAGCTAAGTAGCCAACATTGGTGCATCACTGTTATTAAACCCCACATTTTATTCACATCTCACCAGTTTTTCATAACATCCTTTTTCTGTCCCAGGATCCCACCCAGGACACCACATTACATTGAGTCATCGTAGCTCATGTTAAAGATACTGGTTATTGAATCGGTGAAAGGGTATTTAATATTCATTCATGGCTGATAAGAAATGAAATATTCCACTTCTTAATATAGTTAACATAGTTAAGAATTAGATTAACGGGAAAGCCTATGTACAGATGATCAGGATTCACCAGAAAGCTTTGTTGCATTTAAAATAATGACATACCTAGCAGTTTTATGAGAATGTTAAGTATAACATCAGTAGAATGAAAATCTAATTAGTATATGAAATTTGTCACATTATATTAAAATTATAGACTGTATATTTTAAGAGTTTACTCCTTTCCGACCAAAGTTCGGATCCCTCATTCATGGATTTACCAATATAGATCTTGTGTAGTCTTTTCTTGTTTGTACATAAGAATAGATGAAGAACTAGGGTATAAAGTCTTGTCTCTCAACATGTTATGGAATATGGAAGTAAAGTTCAGAGTCTACAGACAGTTCACCTTTGGCATATTAAGTACAAGATTATTGAGAATCATGGTGATGGTAAACAGCAAGTTTTATAAGACAGAATGACTAAGTAGCATTGAGGGTCTCAGTCTCTTTTCTGTTTCCACATGTCTAAGTGATAAAACCCATTGCTGTCTGAGGCAGTCACTCAGTAATCTCACAGGGACATGGAAATGGGTGCTTGAAAAAACCTTCCTCCACCCCCACTGTTTCTCATATACATACTTACTTTTAACATAGCATCTATAGAACTGCTTCATGTATTTCATTTGTTTTGAAACTATAATTAAAACTGAACCTCCAGCATATTCATACATCTTTATAACGTGATCCAGTAATTATGTTGCCAGATCCAAAGTAAGCTAGACATCTTCTATAATGCTTGCTACCACTTACAAGTTACACTGAATTATAAGTAGACCTATATTAAGATAATTTATTTTATATGTGGATATTTTTAATGTTTATGTGCTCTTGCTATAAGAACCATCTGAACAGGAATTTGCTGCCAGAAAGTGAAGCATTTTCTTGGAACAATGAAGTATCAGGAAAAAATGATCTTCGTTTGTCTGGAAAGCAGAATTAAGGCAGTAATATCAAAATACAAAGCTTCTTGTGCCATTTTCCTTTGCTGTTATTTCTATTTTCATGAAATTGTTAGCGTTCATAAGTATTCTAAAATAATCTAAGGTGGGACTCAATCTAGATTGTGAAATCATGAGAGTGGGACTCATATCTATCACCTTCACTGTGTGCTCAGCACCTAGCCTTGTGCCTGGTAAATGGAGAATAAATGAGCTTTGTCCTCTGTCCTCTGAATAATTTCTGTAGGAGCACATGTCAACAAGCTAGTCATTATAGCTATTGTTAATGTTGTCATGTTCAGCAGATAAAAGTGCAAGCAAATTTTTCCAAAAATTCCATTTAAACATTCACTAATTATTCTTTGGATGTAACCATTAAATCCTTAAGGTTGGAAATTATTAAAATGGGGGCTAGGAGGTTTGCTTTACTTTTGAATTAGGATCTGATGAACAATTCACTTCTGTAACTGTGCCTTTGTCTCAGTTCTCTGCCTGCTTGCATGGGTGGAGTTCAGTAGAGCTGTTTATTTTATAGACCGATTATTCAAATTTAAGTTTGTAATTATGATATAATCATATTTCATAATTATGGTACTGTACTTTCTTTTTTAGATATTTATTTTTCACTGATGTAGTGTGATATTTCAATACATGTATACAATGTGTGATGATCAGATCAGAGTAATTGGCATTGGCATTTACTCAGACATTTATCATTTCTTTGTGTTAGGGATATTCAAAATCCTTTCCACTAGCTATTTAATTATTGTCAGCCACAGTTACTTTTTGTAAGAAAGCAGATTTTCAGCATATTCTACTAGTTATTAAATTTCCTTCTCAGAGGAGCGACTCTCTATGATAATTAAGTGTTTGATGCATGTTTCAATGTTCCCACCCACTCTCTCTTCCTTTTTTTTTTTTCCCCCATTGCTAGGGCCTTCACACCGAGCTGCCTTGCCAGCCCTTTCCTTTACATTTTTATTTTGAGACAGGGTCTCACTAAGTCACTGAGTTGCCTGGGTTTAAGCTTGAATGTTCAGTGTTCCTGCTTACAATTGTGAGCTAACATGCCCAGCATAGTTTATTTTTTACATACTTTATATGATACAGTAATCTCTGAAACATTTTTATCTTTACAGCCATTAATTTATAGTCAATCTTCAGAGCAAACCTCAACATTTTTGTCAGGATTACCGTTGGACTGAAGTATATTTGAAGCTTTAAGGGCATACTAGTATTCATTTATTTAAGATAAAAAGATAAGTTCTGTGCATCTAAGAGAATGTCCCCTAACTTAGTTATATTTTCTCATGTCTGTCATAATGACATTTTTAATATTTTTTCAGTAATACTGTTTTGTTTCTATTTATTCTCAACATAATGTTTTTTCTTCTGTAAAAAATGACACAAGACTTAAAATTCATGGCAGAAGTGCAACATTTACCACATTTGTGAGTTTAAATACCTGAATTCCAAAGACGAAGATAAGAAAATACAGGCATTCTGTCATAGTTTCTGTGACTTTGGCATTTAGCTTTTTTATATAATTATATAAAGTGAGAGATTATTTCCAATTAGGCTGGAAAGTACCACATAGTGGGCTATTTCGCAATTTCCATACTAAAATTAAAAACTTCACTTGTATTTGGAAAGTTTTATCTTTTGTAGTTTTATGTCATTATTCTGTGTAGTTACTGATAGTAAAAATCAAGAAGTTAATACTGAATTACATACAAGACAATACCTGAGTGGATAGTGTACGATGGTTCTAAAACTTCATTTTTCTTGCTTAGTTTTTTTCATGAAAACACCATACATATACAGAAAAAAATATAAAAAGTATGTAAAGAAGCAGTTTTTCTGTCATTCAGTGATAATACCTACTATTTGCCAAAACTGAATTAAGTACTATTGGACATGCAATTTTCCATGTGACTTTTAACATATTTATTATTGTAACAAAAGGATAAAAATACTTCCTTTGAGTGTTCTCTACTCCTTTTGGCCATCAGTGTCAGAAACTGTATTATTCTGTTGTCCAGAGTGGTTAAGCGATGCCAAGTCTATAATCATCAAATGCATTTTTATTTGGCAGCTCCAGAAAAGTTTAACATTTGATCCCAGCTATAAAGATTTCCTAAATCTTTGAGGGGGGCACTGGAGATTGAACCCAAAGCCTTTGCACTGAACTACCCAGCCCTTTCTCTTTATTCTTTTCTTTTTGGAGACAAGCCTTTCCTGTATTGCTAAGTTCCCCAGCTAGTGCTTGAACTTGCCATCCTCCTGCCTTAGCCTCCTAGAGTGCTGGAATTACCGGCATGCACCACCACACGTAGTATACCTGTTTTTAAATGATCTTTTACCATTTATATACCTTTGAGAACTAAAGTTGTACATGTTCTTTCACTAGCATTTTATTTGAGACTATTAGCACCATTCTAAGCAATAAGCGGATCTTCAGATTATTATTACCTTTTCTGTCTACAAAGGGATTCTAGAAGGCATTTTGGGGGGGGCAGTGGTTGCTGGGGATTGAACTCTAGGCAAGCAGTCTACCACTGAGCTAAATCCCCAACCCCTTAGAAAGCAATTTTAAGGAAGTTCTTAGTCTCTTCTGTTGACTTCATTTTTAAAAAATTTCTGTTCTTTCAGTCTCTAATTTTACATTTGTCTGTGTTTTTTCCTAAATCTTTTGTAGTTAAGAATTTTGTTTTGTTTTTAAATATTTACTGAATGTGTTGAGTTTCCAATATATATTTGGATCTGTTCCATCTACCTCGTTTACTGGTGCTGTACAAAATAGACAAGCTTGTTAAAGGTTTAAAAAGCAAGTGTTCGAAGTCAGTTTTAAACTTTTTTTTTTTCTTTTTTTTTTTGCTACGATTAGGCTTAATTGCTGCTCTTGTGTTTGCTCTGTCCCGATCCATAGTAGAATGTGATTTTCTGGTTTTTTCTAATTGTATTTTGATTGGAGAATCTGAAAAAAAAAATAGTTTTTTGTTGTTTTCAGTTCTCCCTAAAGAATTTAAAGACTGGTGAAGGAAAATATTTAAGAAACGTATTTATTTTGCACTTTTGTTAAAAGAAAAACCAAGTAGTCATATTTTATAAGATTCTTTAGTAGTATTAAATGTACATATCAGAAAGTTAACCAATTCATATATAAAGTATATAAAGTAAGTGTTGACAATTATAATTATGAATCTCGATGTTTTTTTACCTTTTTAATGTTCCAAAATCGAGTATATTTTTTTGGCAGATGTTCAACAATTTGATTATATCAGAGTTTTCTATTCTTAAACACTGCAGGGGGCTGCAGATTTAGCACAGTAGTTAGAGTGCTTGTCTTGCAAGCACAAGGCCCTGAGTTTGATCCCCAGCACCAAAAAAAAAAAAAAAAAAAAAAAAAAAAAAACCCATACACTGCTTAGGAGAGTTTTACAAGCTGAAGGAAAAAAATTAATTGAAATTTTAAGAATAAATATTAAATTTGTAATTGTTTGCTTTCAGTCAGAAATCGGGTTTGGAAAAATGGAAACCTACATCAAACTGGAAAAGCTTGGAGAGGTAAGTAAATATTTGTTTCAAAAATGTAAGACTTTTTATTTTCTTGTCCATGGTCATCTGACCTCCTCTGTTACTCTTCAGTTTTTGCCAATCTGGGAAAAAAGTATAAACATTGTTGACTAAAAAGATTGTATCTTGTTTTGAAAAGTAAACAGAAAATTAGAAGAAATAAAGCCCTTCAATCCTTAAAATTATTCTCTCAGTTTGAGAAGAAGTTCAGTATTCTTTATAGGTTTGTGATAATTTTATTGAAACACAAAGTATTGTGCTTTCTGGGTAACAAAATAAGGATCTGTCTATTAACCTGGTCACGGTCCGCTGTCTGTGCCACCGTGTGGGAAACGGTGAGTTCAGATGGGCGAACAGACAGTGTCTCTAGAGAAGAGCACAGCTCAGTGAAAGGTAATGGGATTCTTAAGACCTGGTGTTCTTGCACTTGCTGCCAGCGGTAGCATTGCTAAGTTAGAAACTACTTACCTCCTCCAGTAAGAGAGAACAAGAAATTAATAGATTTCGTTAAATGGGAAGCTTTAAGGGAATTTTTAAAAAGAGAATTAGTGTATAAAAGATTCTGAAAAGCCTGAAAACAGGTAAAATTTTTATGATTTAACAATATAATTATGTTTTCATTTAATGTGCTCCGTTGATGTCCTTTACTCCTCACACCCTATAGCAAATAAAGCACTTTTGATTTTAAAACTATTGATCCAGTTGTTAATCTGAAATAAATTAGAAATGTAAATTGTACTCTGTATGTTTTTGTACTTCGAGACACTCTATCTTGATATGAATGTGGAAGCTGTGTGTTAGGGAACTGATGTTCTTCTCTGCTTGAGAAAAACTAATGCTGATCTTCATGGAGTTCTCTTTACAGGATATAATTTGATGTGGTTTGAGATTAGAAATTCAGTTTTTTTTATTGCATAGGTGGTGTTAGACTCATGACAGTTCTGATGTATCCTTCAAAAATCTATTTTATAGGGGACATATGCAACAGTATATAAAGGAAGAAGTAAATTGACAGAGAATTTGGTGGCATTAAAAGAGATTCGATTGGAACATGAAGAAGGTGCACCCTGTACAGCTATAAGAGAGGGTATAATATTAAACATTCTATTTTATTTCTGGGGGGAGTGCTAGGGATCGAACTCAGGGCCTTGCACTTGCTAGGCAAGTGTTCTACCACTTGAGCTAAATCCCCAACCCATATTAAACATTTTAAAACCAAAGCTTTATAATTTTAAATAAATAAAAAGAGCTCAGCTATAGAAACAGTAGGTGACTAGAAGATAGAATTACATATTTAAAATGCTAATTTCTAAAAAATTAAAATAGAAAGGAATTAATTATATTACTGTATAGCTTATAATGAATTTCGATGAATTCATTAAAAACTTGACCAATACTTGACATGGGGAAGCGTCATGTATTGGTACATGGTAAGTGGGAGGAACATGGTAAGTGTAAATTAGTTGCATAGATGAATAAGCTAATTATAAGGAAATAAACCAAACATTTATACAAGATATTTTACAAATGAAAGGTGAATCATTCAGAAATGGTTTGAGACAACTGATTAACAGTGTGGAGAAAGAAAAGGCCCTTTTTTTGTCTAAATTAATCCCAGAATCTCAGAAAGTTAACATTAAAGAAACAGAAGATGAATTTTAATATTGAGAACAGCATTAGGTTCTGTAGCCTCAAACCCAAAACCATAAAAGAAAAGAAAAAAATATTGATGCTACCAATCACCTTGGTGAATTACTGTTTTAAATTTAAGATATGAATCTTAAATATAGTCAGTTCATATGTTAGGTTATTTCAAGTTTTTATAAAGATTAGCTACCAAAAAACTAAAGAGACTTTTTTCCCCTGTTTTACAGTTTCTCTACTAAAGGATTTAAAACATGCAAATATAGTAACCTTACATGACATTGTTCACACAGATAAATCTTTGACTCTGGTCTTTGAATATCTGGTAAGCATTTAATAAAAATGTAATATTTAATTTTGCTTTGATAAAGTAACAGATTGAACTTTTTAACAGTCCCGGGGCATTATTAATTATTGATGTTTAAATGAATTGTGTGTGGCACATCCTGTATCTTTCCTTGAAAAGCAACTTGTTTGTAAAATTAAATACTGTTAAGTGACTTGGCCATGCATTCTGAAAGTATATATCACATAGTAAAGCGCTGTGTTTTTCAGGATAAAGACCTAAAACAGTACATGGATGACTGTGGGAACATCATGAGTATGCACAATGTAAAGGTATGTTTTACTGTACAATTTAAAATTTTCTTAAAAGCACAAATGAACTTCATTACACTATGAAATAGACCAGCTTTATACTAATTCAGAATTTTCTCTGGCATTTTAAATAGATTTTTGTCTCCTGAACATATTTAATTAACTTCTGTTTGCTACATTTTTTTTTTTGTGTGTGTGTGTGTGTATCTTTCTTAGGATTACTTATATGTCTTAGATAGATAGATAGCTATCTTAGGATTAGACCTTTTTGCTTCATTTAAAAAGTTTTTTAAAAATTACTTTTAACATTTTCTTTTACATTGCAACTTATTGTCCTACATGTAAAATATATATACTGATATGTTCTGCTTTTTAAAAAAGTTTAAGATAAATACAAATGATGGGTGCGTCCTCAAAAGGCCGCCTTTAAATAGTGATTTCCCCTAATGTATTTTAAATGGTATGTAATTATAAGTAACAACAGCGTTTCAGTGTTCTAATCTAATGAGTAAGGTCAAGAACCTCAAGGTATTATGAATGCTATGCTGGAAATCCCTGTTTATATTGTCAAAACAAAAGTAAGATATTTTGTTGTGTTTTCATAATATAAGAATTCAAGCAGTGCTAGAAAATTTTGCTTTAATAGTACCACAAACCTGAAAGTTGAGTAAAATCATTTGGTGTAATTGTTTTCTTACAGTAGTAAGAACCATTTACTTTGGCCTTTGACCTGACCTGAGTATAGTCCAGATTTAGCAAAGATTCAGACTTGGTCAACAGTTTGTGAGAATCTGTCTTGGAAACAGGCTGTCCTACCTGTGCATTTAAGACACTTCTAATTCTGTGGGTAGTAAACTTAAATGTATGTGTTTTCTTATTTTTAAGTTGTAAGTTTGGTAGCTATAAAGGTGAACCAGTTTCTGTTACTAAAAGAGAGCTTCAGTTATATGGGTAACACACTGCTAAGAATTTTAGAACAGGGCTTTAAATGTATTTCCATATACATTCTGTGAAGGTTGTTTTCATCATATTGTACATTTTGTTTTGCAAGGTGTAGTGACTGTCATTTGTATACTTATTTTTCTTCCTTTTAGCAGTAATCTGGAAAGAAAGCAAAGTCCTTTCTTTTAATAATTTGACAAAAGCCTGAGGAGGCTTTTTTTTTTTTTTTTTTTGGGTGCTGGGGATCAGACTCAGGGCCTTGCACTTGCTAGGCAAGCACTCTAACCACTGAGCTAAATCCCTAGCCCCAAGTCTTTATCTTTTAAACTTAAGTCTTCATGGGCTGCAAAAGTAGGAAAGCATTTTATTATTCGCTTGTTAAAATTTTATTGATATTTTTCAAACAAAATTTAACAATACATTGAAATAGTAATTTTAGAGTTTTCGAAATGCATACATAGTAGAGTCTAGGAACTCTGCTCCTTAGAATTCACTCAGGCGCTCATATACCTTCTCCCTTGGCTTGTTCTTGGTGTTCTAATGCCTGTTTTTCACCTGTAAGTGAAAGGTATAGAAGGTACCCTTGAGTCCTCTGTATTTAAGGTTTTTTTTGTTGTTGTTAACTCCGAAGAATCAAGATATGTTCCGTATCCCACTTTTCATCAAAATCCACCCCAAAACCTCTTCCATTAGCCTTACAGGTATTACTTTTTTCAGTTACTCAGAGCACTGTAGTGCTAATGCATCTTTCTGAATCAGCAGGTTTTTAAGACTGAGTAGGAGGTGCTGAAAGTACAGTACCCAGGAGGTGGGTGATAGAAGCTGGTTAGATTATTTTTGTAACAAGTAATTTGCCAGAGCTATGTAGCACCATTCTCTGTAATATTCAGATTTTTCATAAAGCCATCAGTGCCTTATTTGAAAGGCACTGGTCCAGATCAGGTGTGGGGTTTTTTGCTTATTTATTTTTTGTTTGTGGGTTTTTGTTGGTCATTAGTAGGAGGAAAGCAAGTGGCAGGGGCTGATTCCCTGTTAAATCAGAATTTTAAAGTCAAACGGTAAGCCTTAATAGGTTGATGAGTTCATGAGAAATGAATTATTACTAAGATGAAGTTTCATTTTATTCATAGTATCTATTTTCCTACATATTGTTAGCCCAAAAGCATAGATACTTCAATTTGAGTAATAAACTATAAAATTTAGCAAACTCTAAAAGGAAAAGGCATTGTCCTTTAAAGAATAAAATTACTTTGTTTTTCTTTTACTGTTTTAAATCAGTTGCTTTTCTTATGTCATAATTTATGCTTGTGCTCATTATCTGTAAGACCAGCGTTCACTTACTTGTTCTTGTAGCTGTTTCTGTACCAGATTCTACGTGGCTTGGCCTATTGCCACAGAAGAAAAGTGTTGCATCGAGACTTGAAACCACAGAACCTCCTCATTAATGAAAAAGGAGAATTAAAATTAGCAGATTTTGGTAAGGAATGATGAGATAATTATAAATACTCCCAGATGGTTCAGTGTCAAAAGAAAAACCATTGTCAGAGTGTGTCATCACTTTTATATGTGGGTTTGGAAATTGTTTCTTTAGCCCACAGAATAAGACATTTGACAGAGCTTGGATGGGTGGTTGATGTTGGTTATTAGCAACCAGTCCCAAAGCCAGGAGTTCTCAGGTTGTAGTCCATAAAGCTTTGGGGCTCCTGAGGTCCTTTCTGAGGAAGAGATCTCCAAAAGTAAAATATATCATCAAAACTGCACTAGGTGGGGCTGGGGATTTAGCTCAGTGGTAGAGTGCTTGCCTAGCAAGTGCAAGGCCCTGAGTCTGATCCCCAGCAACCGCCCCCCCCAAAAAAACCCCGAAACAAACCAGAAAGGGAGGGGTGCTGGGGATTTAGCTCAGTGAAGGCCCTGGGTTCTATCCCCAGCACCAAAAGAAAAAAAAATTACATAAATGATATTTGCCTTTTTCATGTAGTTAATATTTATACTGATGATCCAAAAACAATAAAAAAGTGGAAAACTATTGGTTACTTAGTATATGTCAAGTCAGTACCACCAAAGTATATTGAATTCTTTACCAGCTGTACCCTTTTAGGGAAAAAAATATCAGTTATAAATTTATTAGCTTTATTAAATCTCCATTCTTGAGTACATGTCTTTTAAGTATTTTTGTAATGATAGCAATTATACATAAAACACATTTGCTGTGCACAGAAATACTACAGTCATCTCAAGAAGTATTTATGTGATTATTTGTGTTCAGGCTGAACTAGCCTCCCTTCCCCTCCTCAAGCAGTTTTACTTAAAAAAAAATAGCCAATAGACCAACTGTGGTTACTTATTCAGACTTAGATACTTGGCAGAATTTTCTTGAAAATGAATGAAGTGAGCTTGTCATCTCAAGGAAAACAACTGAAAGTGTTTTTTCCCAATAATAAAATTCAAGTTTTCAAACAAAAATTAGATTTTGAAAATTTGGATCTGCTGCACTGAGCTTAATAGCTTTCTCATACCTAGAGACTTTTCTGATGAGATCAGAAATCTGGTGATATTAACAAACAGGATTTTTGATATTATGAACATTCATAGTATATGTAACTCAAGGAACCATTATTTTCCAAATTACCAATGCATGCTGATATGATAGCATCATGCATGGGTAAAAGGTTTATTTAAAGTACAAAATAGACCAGAGGATTTTAACAAGTACAAAGAAGTTCATTGATATAATTTCTGTTACCACATAACCTTTAAGATATAACTTACTTTCTCTACTTCTAACATAGTGTCAAAGAGAACTATCCACAATTATCAGAAAAGACTATTAAAATGTTGCTCTTCTTTCTAACTTCGTATCTGTGTGATATTTGATTTTCTTCATATATGTATAAACATATACTATCATATGTATTTGATATACTATGATACATACATTGAATATGTATCAAAGCAACATTACAACAGATTGAATGCAAAAGCAAATATTTAATCCAGCTCTCTTATAGTAAAATAGAATTTAAAGAGATTTATAGGAATGTAAAAACAGGGCCATTCCTAATTGGAAAAAACTGTCAAAAAATATTATTAATGATAACATACATGAAGGGTTTTTGTTGTGGTGGGTGGTGGTTGTGGTGTGGTTTGGTTTGTTTTGGTTTGGTTGGTTTGGTTTTGTGGTGCTGGGTATTGGACCCAGGGTCCCTTGCACTAGGCAGTGCTCTACCACTGAGCTACATCCTTGTTAGTGGTCTTTTTAAATGAATAAATATTTTAAGTAGTAAAATAAGTATTTTAAGGTTTCCTTGTTTTAATTTCAAATATGTTATCAAAAATAATCCATAGTAAGTATTGTGAAAACATGTTGGGTCCTTAATATTTTATTTTTATTGTTTTTTTCCAATCAAATGTGCATCTTTCATTTATGTACAGAAATGGTGGTGTGTGATGTAAATTTATACCTAAGCAGTTTTTTCTTCCTTAATGATACACAGAGTCCTTCTTCTGTCAGTGGTGTAGAGCCTCCACTCTATAGAAATAACCTGTTGTTTATTACACACTTGCTATGCTCTTTAGTCCTTAATTTTAAACTTTTATTTATTTATTTATAGACAGGGTCTCGCTATATAGTTCAGGCTGGCCTTCAACTCATTGTGTATCCTAGGCTGGCCTCGAACTCCTGACCATCCTTCTGCCTCAGCCTCCCACTGCTGGGATTACAGGTGTGCACCACCATTCCCGGCCTAGGTTCTTAATTTTTTAACAGCAGAAAATAAGTCCTAGGACCCAAGAGTTTAGAAGCCACCTCTGTGAAACACGTTCCCTTAATATACCTGACACCATTACTCTGTATTTATTTTATGCTCAATAATTTAATTGTAGTTATTTACCTGTATCATTTTAGCTAATCTGATGTTAAGGGATTTGAAAGTAAAATAGATGAGTGTGATGGTATATGCCAGTAATCCCAGCACTCAAGAGGCTACGGCAGGATAGCTGTGAGTTCAAGGCCAGCCTGAAGTACATCATGAGACCATGTCTCAAAAAAAAAAAACAACAAAAAGAAAGAAAGTAAAATAAAATAACATGCTTCTCCTCCTTCTCAGAAGTAAATGTGTTTTTGTTTTGAAGGAGCTATGTAGAGTAGCTTTAATGTTTTTGTGTTGCTCCCAGCTTAAGTACTCTACTAGAATTTAGATTTTGAAAGCACATACAGTTTTCCGTAATTACCAGTTCATAATTTTTCACAAGTTATGGTACTTTTACTTTGAGAATAGTTTATTAAATTTCATAAATACAGATGTTTCAAGTATTACTATTAGCAACAGATTAAAAATGCACTCATTAAATGCTGAATTTGTCCTGACAGTTCCTACACTTCTGGTCATTTAAACTTTGCCATTTGTCTGAAAGGTAAATTGTTATTTGTATTTCCTTCCTTAAAGATGAAACGAATGGGTCGTGTGTTTTTATTTCCATTATAATTGTCCCCATTCCACTCCTTCTTCCTCTTTGCCAAACTGCATTTACTGCTCTGTTCTTAATCCCAAAATGAATGGTGACAGAGGAACCCCTTTTGGATATTCATGAAAGGAACGTCAAGGGCTGTAAACACATCTACACCTGTCCAGCATACTCTGAGTGGTTTAGATTTTGCTTCTGATCTCTGCAAAGCAAGCCATGCAAATTTCATCTTCCCACAGGCCAGTACTGAACTCTGGTTATTCTGTGATATAATGCAATCAACTTCGTTGCTTTATTTAGTTTTTATTGGTTGCATAATATGTTATACTCATAGTTTCAAGGAAGGGAAGGTGATTTGAGTATTTTTACTGTAAATTCTTTATCTCTTTGAAAATTCTACCCTTTTACCAGGATCAGTGAAATTCAGAAGTCTGAACTGCTGGTACAGACATTTTCATTAATGACAAAAAATGGCTTGTATAATACTATATCACATTTAGTTAACTTGGATTGGGAGAAATTGCTTATTTCACTTCATTCCAGTACTGAAGTTCTGACAGTGAATCATGAACCTATTTGGACAAGCATCCTAGTTCAGAATCTTCTCAGGAGCAGAAGAGTGAAGTACTGAGGAAACTATAACTGACCATTTGCCATGATGGTGGAAGTTACAGGATAAACAGTTACAACCCTGTCCCGTGTTTCTTGTTATCAGGAAGACAAACCAGAAAGCTGTCTTCTAGCTCACTAATTGCCAAAAATTGTAGAACAATAATTTGTTGAATTTATTGCACCAAATTGGGATCCTAGGTAAAATTTGTATTTAAAATAGTATCAACACTGTTTTAGTTAAATGCCTGCTAGCCATTATACTAAACTACTATAGTGTGAGTGCCATTTTATTATTTAAATTTCTAGTATTGTTTATGTGTTTTCATCCAGTCTGATAAAGTATCGAACTACCCTTTTGTGACATTTTTCTTGATTGATATTTTAATCAGATATGTAGTTATATATAAAGCAGAAATCTCAGCCTAAAAATGAATTGTCTCTTTATTTGAAATAAAGTACATAAAAATAAAGTCATATTTATTTGCTAGTCTTATTTGGTTCTTCAGATGATCACAATTTAGAGGCACAGAGGTAATAATAATGCTCATACTAATGTCAAAGAGATAAAGCGGGACTCAAGATTTTATTTCTGAGTTCAATCTCCAGTACCACCTCCTCAAAAAAAACTTTATTTCTGGATAATCAGTGGATTCTATATTGAAGTAAAGCAGTGGCACGTATTTTGCCTCATTTACAGTAATTAGTAATATCCAAAAGCAGAGAGGTCTCTCATTTTAAAATTATTCATATAACTTAAAATATAAAAAGGGAACATAAAGAGTGTTATAATTTACTCCAAGGAAGCCTTCTCTAAATAGATTTCTGCAAGGAAATTGTCAGGAAAACCCAACTGGATCAGAAACCAATGATTGCAAGGTTTTACAATAAAGCAGTCTAGGAATTGAATGTTGGAGTTAGTCTAAACAGTGATAAAAGCTTAGAGCAATAGCAAGTAAAATTGTGTTTCTCAGTGTCATTGGCTTATTTTGAATTAATTTCATCAAGGAAATAATTTGGCATCATGACTCACAAATAAAAGGAAAACATCTTAAGTTTAGATCAACCCAGACATTGTTCGTGGTACATTCATACACAGAAAAGTAAGCTTTTCTCTGGTTGTGAAATTATTTAGTTACTTAAGGATTTGCATCCCAGGACCACATGCACTCAACAAAATTCATAAAACTACTTTTGTTGACCCTTTAAGAAGCAATGGAATAGCCGTCTTCGGCACCCTTTGGGTGGAGTCGTGCTGGGGATGAGGGCTGAGAAATCCATTCTATTCTTGATGTATTTGGGTATATGTAACTCTTTGCTTTTCTTTTCGCTCTGAAGGACTTGCCAGAGCCAAGTCGGTTCCGACAAAGACCTACTCGAATGAAGTCGTCACACTCTGGTATCGGCCACCTGATGTGCTTCTCGGCTCCTCAGAGTACTCAACACAGATTGACATGTGGTAAATATATACAGATAATATTTTAAAGAGCACACGAGAAGCCGTGAATACGCGTTACCATGGGAGCCATAACAAATCTTATTACTTAAATTTAAATATCACATCTCCCACTATTCGATGGCTTTATTCAAATTACCAGCCTGGGCCTTAGTTTCCTCCTTTAAGGAAATGGGATTATTAACAATAACTACGTTAAACTTCTGTGGATAACGCTAAGAACAACTGAGCTAATAGAAAAAAAGCACTCAAGAAGAGTATCTCATACATAGTAATTTAAAACAAACATTATCACTTAATATTCATCAAAATCTACCTATTTTAAGTTGATCTTAAAAAATAATTAAAATATTACAGTTTTCTTTCTCACACACATCTTTGAGCATCACACTCCACCCCAACATCTTTGTTGCCAGTACATTCATTATCTCTAGAATAAAGTATAATTCCTCAGTCTCATACTTAAGGATATCTGTAAGATATCTCTAAAGCACTTTTGTCAACTTATTGCAGACTCTTTCTCACTACATCTGTTTCCTTTTATCCAAATGGCCTACTCACTACACCTCAGAAATAACCCAGGCTCTCCCACTTTGGCCTAGTCCACCCACTTGGCCTGCTTACTCTGCTCCTCTGCCTGGGACCTGTGCCTCGTAACCTGTAAGAACCAGCTTTTTAGAACTCTTTCTTGAATACGTCTAGCCTTCAGCCTTCCTCTGAAGTGTGGTTGCATTTACTGCGTATACTTTTATGTACCTGTACTGATAAGTTATAGACTTCTGTTGTCTTGAACAATTACATAAAATCTTTTATATACCATCTTTTCTTTATAAATTCTAATATAATATGCAAAACATAAAATCTACCATTTTAATCAATTTTAAGTGCATACTTCTGAAACATCAAGTACATTCACATCGTTTTGCAACTATCCCCACCATCATCTTTAAAACCTTTTTCATCTTGCAGAACTAAAACTCTGTATTAATTAAACAACTCCCTATTCTACCCTCTTTTCCAGTCCCTGACAATTACTGTTCTGCTTTTTGTTTCTGTGAATTTGACTACTCTGAATACTTCAGATGAATGCAATCATTACAGTAGTTGTCCTTTTGTGCCTGGTTTACTTAAGCTTATTTCACCTGGCATAATGTCTTTAAGGTTCATCCATGTTGTAGCATGTGTCAGGCAGAACATCATATATATATATATATATATATATATATATATATATATATATATATATGGCACATTTTGTTTATCCCTTCATCTATCAGTGGACACTCAAATTGCTTCTATCTTTTAGCTATTGAAAATAATGCTGCTATGAATGTGAGTGTACACGTCTCTTCAAGGCCCTTTCAGTTCTTTTGTGTATATACTTAGGAGGAAAATTTCTGAGTCACATAATAATTCTGTTTTAATTTTTTGAGGAGCACCGTACTGCTTTCCATAGAAGCTATAACATTTTACTTTCTGTATAACATTTTAATATGTAAAATTAAATTTTATATAGCTTTTGTATATTTACTAGATTGCGAGTCCTTTAATGGAAGGGCTGTATCTTAAACATACGTGTATTCCCATTTGTAGATGACAGTGTCTAGTCACTGAGCCTCCATTCATTTTTTTCCTTTATACACACATATACCCACACACCCCACCCTACACCTACCTATTGAGTTGCTCCTTCCTGCATCAAAAATCTTGAATTATTTGCTTCTCTCTATCTCTGCTACCTACTGGATTAGGTCAGGCCACTGTCATTTCCCAGATTACCATAATAATATTTGCAGTTAGCTTTCTTCCTTCCTGTCTTATGCTTTCAGGCCATGCTCCACACTACAGCTGGTATAAGGATTTAATGACAATAATCCAAACACTCGCAGTTTCAAACACATAATAAGCATTCGATCACTGTTAGCTACTGTGTTATCTTTGAAGAATCATGCAGAAGAGAACTAGAAATTCTAAGGGGGAAAAATGAGTTAGCAATGTGCAAGTTGATACACATAGGATCTAAAGGTATCTCTGCAGGAGGTTTTCTAGCAGACTAATACAAAATTCTTCAAAGAGAAAGTCTTGAAAGAATTTTTGTGCTTCGTAATATGTAAATAGATTGTTCATTTTTTTTTCATGATATATTTTAAAGGGGTGTTGGTTGCATTTTCTTTGAAATGGCTTCTGGAAGACCTCTGTTTCCAGGATCAACTGTTGAAGATGAACTACACTTAATTTTCCGACTACTAGGTAACAGAAGAAATCCTTTCCCAGAGATTTACACCTGAAATTGACTAGCTGGATTAACACTGTATCTCTAAAAATACATATTTAAATATTTGATGTTGAGACTAATATAGACAGGTGTTATATTTAAGGATTACATTGGCTTAATTATTATAAGATGGATCTTTCTGGGTAACTTCATTTGCAGAGTTTCATCTTTGCAATAAAGACTTAATGAAAGAAGAAGAGAAATATTACTGAAAATTTACCTTCAGTAGATTATTAAGAAATAATTCTAGCTTAAGTGGTATCATATGGATAGAAGGAGGTCATCATAGGTATGATCAAAAAATGCAATGGATATGCACATTGTAAAAATTTATTGCCGTAAAAGACACATTGCCATCAACCTACCCCTTCCAAAATATCCTTCCTCACTTCCAGCATTTAGCCCGTCATTCTTGCCACTTTCTGAAACAGTTCTGGGTGTCTTCTTTCATATCATTAGTTGCATTACTTTTCATGGTCATTTTTTGACTGTGAAACAAACATTCATCGTAGTTTTTGATCACCTCTAGTGTTTATAGCTTCATTACATAACCTATAAGTAGTACATATATATTTTTTATCATAAATATATTAGTTACATTTTTCATGGTCAGTAATAGCCATAAATGGTTGATCAATGGGCTGATCAAAAAATACAGTTAATGTTTAAATCATAAAATATATTACAGTAAAAGACATTACCATTAACCTTTCGTACAATCCTCAGTATATGCCCTGTCTGTTGAACACACGTCCTATCATTCTTGGCAACGTGTCTTTTATGATAAGTTGTTTTTTTTTAATTAAACATTCATCATAGTTTTTGATCACCTCTAGTGTTTATAGCATCATTACATAACCCATAAATGATACATATATATTCATTTTTTATCATTGAGTTGAAATTAAGTCATCTAGTAAATGTAAATTGTTCCCTAAGATACTTCTTAGTTCTGCCTGTGTGTGTAATTATATATATATAAAATTTTCGTAAGTCATACATACGTAAGTTTATTTTTTTCAATTCAGGAACTCCATCTCAGGAGACTTGGCCAGGTGTTTCTTCAAATGACGAATTCAAGAACTACAACTTCCCAAAATATAAACCGCAGCCTCTAATAAACCATGCACCCAGGTATTTCTTTTTCTTAAGCAAAAAGGGGAAAAACCATGTTACTTTTTTCAGTCTGTTGAAGTATTTGCCCCAGTAAAAGTTCAGGACAAATATATAATACTGCATTCTTAAGTGTTTGGGGATCTAATTTAATTAAACTTCTTTCTTCTTTTGTCTTTTATTTTATAATTCAGTGACCAAGTGTCACCAAAGTATATAAATAGTATTGACCTGTAAATAAAATGAATATAGAATGTATGTACTAGAATTCTGGAGTTTCCATAGAGAGTTCCTTTTACCAGAAAGAAGCCATTGATTAATGCCTTATTAAATATCATAAAGGCATGATATAGTTTTTGTTCTCCATTTACTTACAGAGATCTAAATGTTAAAGGTAAAATTCTGACTCTGATACATGATGATCTGTCAATAGTTTCAGCTAGTGTTACTGACATAAATTTTTATTTGAAGAATATAAACACTTTCTGGCCCCTCAGCAAAATATAATGTTTTAAGTGCCAGTACTACAGTTAAAGTTCTTCTCATACCTATCAATCCAAGACTCCCATTAAAATGTGAGTCAGAATATTTTTACTTGTGGACTATGTTACATTTGTAGTAACATACCCTTTCGACTGCATTTTCCGGCTTTCCTTAAAAAGAATTCTTTTTTAAAATCACTAAAATACTAAATAAGGATGTTGATTTAATCAAAAGCCATTCACATTGCTTACAACATAACATACTTGCTTTGCTTCCGCTTATTCTCAAGCTAGGGAAGGGACAGCAAAACACTTCTGACACCAAAAATATTTTAGAAGTATTTATATGTATTGATGTTCTTTTTGTTACTATAGCAACTAATATTCTCGACTAGTCTTTTTTAGGAAGAATAGTAATACAGTGTGTGCTGGGCTTTTTAATGTGTCTTTAAAGCAGCATAAATCCTATTTTTGTCATTTATATATTGCTTACTTTTGGTAATGTTCAGTGCAGAAAGTTGAAGTCTCCTGGAAGACTTTCTCCGTGGTTTTAGCCCCTAGTTCGTCTGTGTTCAGAGAATTCTGTGTCTCTGTCCGAAAGGCCAACCACAGAGGACCAGAAGGGCCTGGGGGATGTTTGGACTATGGCATCCACAGGACTCAGAGAAAGTCTCAAGGGAAAATACTTATTTATTCATAATTGTACTTTTGCCCATGCAAGAGAGAGCGTATGGTGTCTGATCAACACAATTGAAATTCATTAAAATACTACTCCTAGTTATGTTAATTTCATCACTGTAATTGGCTGTCTTTATTGACTATGTCTTTGGTTTCTTAGCCCTTATTAATGAAGTTTTATGAAATTGTGGCACATTTGAATGGAACTGAGTACCTTCTAGGACCCATGGATGAGCAGATTATCCTGTAAAACTTTGTTGAATGACTTGACTCTGTGTTTATCTTGCACCACAGGGATATTTTAGGATCACTGTCTCTGGAATAGTGAAATGATGCTTTGTGTGCTTGTCTTCACCGGAACACTGAAAATTGATACAGTACTTAAACTTTCTTTGTAATTGAGCTTATTAATCCTTTTGAGACAAAACAGTGACTAAACAATTTCTATAGCTTTAATAATTAATTTTTTCTTGAATAGTCAAAATTTGAATTGAAGCCCAGTTACTTATGGTTTGTTCTTAAGCAAATATGACAGGATAAGTCTTTGAAGGCTAAAGCAAAATTGATTCTATTCGAAGGCAACAACAGTGGCTATTTTAGGGCCCTTAAATTTAGCAAATGAAATGCTTATGAAATAGTTTTATTTGAAAAGTTTCTACCAGCTAAGATAAAAGATTAAATTACTACTTATTTCTTGTTGTTGTTTCTAGGTTAGACTCTGAAGGAATTGAATTGATAACGAAATTTCTTCAAGTAAGTTACATCTTATTTTGTAAATGTTCAATGGACAGTTAAGCTTTGGTTTCCTCATAGAGAAATGGATCAATAATAGTGCCCTCAAATATTGTTAAATAAGATTATTTGTGTTAGTATCTAGTATGCTTTAGGCACATGCTCAAGTAATACATCTATTACATGGTTTCTCTTAATGTGTCTGGGTCTCTTATTGTGACCTAAAACAGTCTGAGGTAGTCAGCTGCTGGCATGGATCAACTATGTCAAGACCATGTTCTCTGCAATTCATGTTCTCTTGTGTTCTCTTTTTCCTTATACTTACTGCCTTACAGGATGCTGCACCTCCAAATACCACTCATTTTCCTCCAAAGCAGGAAGAAGAGGGAGGATAAGGGTGGTACCAGCCACATTAACCCTCTTATATCTTGAAAGCAAAGGCTTTCGCAGAAACCCCTTCAAGGCTTCTTCCCAAGTCTCATTGGCCAGAACATTAATTGTAAGAGAGGCTGGGAATTGGGGAGCAGGACTGTTATGATTAGCTTAAACTTAGGACAGTCATGATCCATGATGCATCTGATGGAAGTATGGACACTTTGAACAAGTCTAGATTGTATCGTCAGGGACAAAAGGGCAATGGGTATTGGATAGATACATAACACAACGTCTGCAGTGAAGGTATTGGGTATATCTCCACCAATCCTTTGGTGTTCACGAAGAAAAGTAAGACCAGAGGTTGAATATTTAAAATTTTGTCTCTTCACAAAATATAAGGACTCTAAATTTTTGAGATCCAGCCTTACCTTGGAAATGTGGAACTAAGATATAATCGCTGCTACATAATCTCAGTAGCAACTCAAATTTGAGTGTATCTGGAATACTCCAAATTGGTGTTTGAAAATAGCCATACTAAGTAATGAAGACATAGCTTTAAGTACTAATTTATCCTTCTCTAACTTTTTACATTAGTTAGAGAAAAAGTTAATGAAGCAGTTCTTTGCTTTTCCACAGTACGAATCTAAGAAAAGGGTTTCAGCAGAAGAGGCCATGAAACACGTATACTTTCGAAGTCTGGGACCAAGAATACACACTTTACCAGAAAGTAAGAGAAATTCTAAAATGTTTTTCTCCCTTTATTTTCATTTATCCTAAGTTGAATACAAGAGTGAATTAGAGGTTTGGGAAGAGATAGTTGATGATTCTTTAGTCTTTTTTTGTAATTAGATGAGAATTTCTTGAAGGATGGTATACGTCTTGTTTTTCTGTTTACTTCCTGCAACACTGAGCACCTTGCTTCTACTCTAGAAGAAATCAATAATACTCAAGTGTGGGTTATTAATCTTAATGGACTTAAGTTGGAATATGCAATCTGATGATGACAGCCTTAGGCCTAATCTAGCTTCAATTTAGTTGTTAAAAGTGGATTTCTATAAGGATTAATGAAGCACAGTGGAAGCATAAGATGGTTTCCTTGTGAAAACATGTTCCTTTTTTACTGTATAAAGATAATTTTCCTTTCTTGTGATCACTCTGACTTTACTATCCTCAGGACAGGCTTGAGCATATTATCAGAATCACTAAAATAGATATTCCATGCCTGAAGTAATTCTTAATTTTGCTCGTGACGTTCTTTGTTTTTAAAATTAGCCCATTAAAGTGCTTGCCTTGCAAGCACAAGGCTTTGAGTTCAGTCCCCAGCACCAAAAAATAAAAATAAAAAATAAAATTAGCCCAGTATTTTGCTTTAAAATGGAGTAAGGTGAGTGGAGAATTAGAGTGCTTGGGAATTGAGCTGTAGAAAGCTCTTATAAACTTCCCATTCTCATTTATTAGACAATACTGATTCATGGAAGTTTATGTAGCATTCAGTGACAGAGCTTCCTGGAATCAGGAATCCTTAAAACTTTTCACGTAGAACTTACTGGATGCTTTTTAGTAAAAGACTGACTTATAACAGATATTAGAAATGAGAGGAAAATTATGGGTGTTTTTTAAAGATGTTATTTAAATTCATTATTAATCCAAGTTTGCATCTGAGGTAGGTAGTTATGGTCATAGAGGCCTGTTGTTCTTCCCTAATATCTTTATACCATCATAAGGAGGCAAGAAGGATAGAGAAGTAAAACCTACCAAAAGATTTTGATTAGGTCTCCCAAACCCCATTAAGTCCTGGAATAGACACTGTGTGTTTTCCTTAGAGGAAACACCCATTCGTAGCATGCTTCAGACTAGAGTTGGGAAAAGAAAGATTCTGAAGGGGGATTATTTCATTTGATTTTCTCTTCAAAATGGGCAAAAGGGAACATCTTTCAGCAGGGCTATAACCTTGTAAATGTGTAAATATTTTATGTTGAATCACTATACACTTTATAAATATTTCTCTCTAGTTGGGTTGTATTTGTTTTTAATGTTACACTTTCACCTGATCATTTCTGTCTGTGCATTTTAGGCGTATCAATATTCAGTTTGAAAGAGATTCAGTTGCAAAAGGACCCGGGTTTTCGAAATTCTTCTTATCCAGAGACAGGTGTGTTTGTCATAAACCATTTCACGTGTCGATCATGAATTTTTGCGTGGAACTCAGCTTTTGGTTTAGAAGTCGATCAGTAAAATATTGATGTAAAAACCAATGTACAGTGCATTCCACAACTGTGTATGTTTAGCATTGCACATACTCACTTTTCTGTATGATGTGGGCAGCTCAGTAAATCTTCAGAGAGAAATCTGACTCAGTCAAGTCAGGGATCCTGAAAGCTGCAGATGGCACAGAGACCTTTTACACGTGGCCTGGCTTGATCACTGCACACGTCCTCCCTGGTACCTGAGGCAGAAGACACATCTGTGCTTCTCTAGTCATCAGGTTCATCACTTCGAAGCATAGAAGCTGTAGAAACTGACCCCATCGACAAAAGGGTTCATTTTAAGACAGTGCTGATCACTCTTACCGTGGAATATTAGCTTTTGCTGGTGGGAACATTAGCTTCCTAGAGTCACCAAATACGGTGTGTGGGATAAAACTGAGCCTTGAACTGCCTCATAAAATGACTTTATATTTTAGGACATGGGAAGAACAGAAGACAGAGCATGCTCTTTTAAATCTGGTAACATGGTTTCAAGCCCAGCCCCCAGCCTTTCTTACCAATCAAGGACTCAGATCTGAAGGCAGTTATTTCTTTTGGTGGACTTGGAATCTCCATCTGTCTACACTGTCCTCTTCACAGTGGAGTCTTTTTATTTCAGACCTACAGATTGTTTTTATATTTGTTGTCACAGTGTGACAATTTTTTGTACAGTCGGTTTTAAGGTCTTCTCTGCCATTAGAGCCAGTAGGTTACAACTATTGATGTAACTGTAGCTGCAATTTTTGTGCAGGACTGAGAAACACAGTGCATTATTTATTGCGGAATCATTGCTGCTAAATAACTACTGTCTGTTTATTTAACACAACAGTTGAATGCCTGAAGAAGTTGCAGTGGCTTTATTATATGTGAATGCATCTGTTTCTCCTCTCGAATTGTTTTACTGCTGCATTTTTGTTTGTTTTTAAAATTAAACTGCAGTGTTTCCTGGAATGTATATTTAGCTTTGCTTAACAGTAAAATTAAGTGAGCCATCTTGAATACTCTTAAGTTCATGCTATATAATTTCTTACTGAACATTGGCAAATAGACTAGCTAGAGATTGTTAAGCACATTATGTCTAGGAAAGCATGTTGATGCAGAAATTGATTCAAGCAAGTGAATATCTGACATTTTGGGTTTCTCACATTAGATACCAATAAATTAAAGCACCAAGATTATTTATTTTTATCTATTCCTCGTTTTAGAAATGTCTGCTGCATATTACTGGGTATTTGTATACTAACAGACTGAACTATTTTACATTGTGCTTTAATTTAGTTAATACTTAACCATATAATGTTTATTTAAACATGAGAGTCTTGCTTGTGTTTATTTCTTTTATTAGAAAGGATACTTCATAGGGGTGCAGTTTATTTCACTTGGGGGCTGTTTGTGTTTCAATAGCATTCACTTGGATTCAGCATAAAGCTGTAACACGTCTTTGAAATGAGCCACAATAAATTTCGAATGAGAGAAACAAGAACTTAGAAGGTTGCTTTAAAGCATCGTAGGTATTACCTGTTTATCAGAGATAATAAATATTACAGTTTTAATTATGCATCTCCTTGAACTTCGTAAACACAGGTTGGTGTTGGTAGCAGTGTTTTAAGCATTTGTGTTCACCTTTAAGGACTATTGTTTAGTGCATCTTACAAACTATAAATCTTAATTGGTATATTTTGAAATGGTCTTGTAAATCTTTGCCTTATAGATCATGAAAATAGTCATAACTTAATTTTTTTTCCTGACATTCACTGTAAAACGTTCAGGGGTCCTACCATTTCTGTTCAGGAAATCTTGTAGTTTGTTATTGTTATTTAACAGTATTAAATGGGTTTTTGTATATTTCATTTTAACTTTATTTGTGAATAGTGATTGTGGCATGTTTGGGGTATTATTTTAATTTTTCATGATACTGAAATTTTAATTTTTTAAAAAAAAATTTCTGAAAGAAACAGATTCATGTGTGATGGTGAATATCGGACCACTACTGCTCTTCACATTTGCAAATTGGTTTTATGTTAAACTTGTAGCCTAACAAACTGCTGTTATTTCTAACTGACAGACGTGTATTAAATATTGTACTTTGAAGGTTATAAATATTATGTGGAAATTCCTCCATTTTTTGTTTTGAAATTTATAATAACAAAATCTCCATGTTGTATAAAAGTGGTTTTGTTGAGTCCTGATTCTTTCCTGGGGAAGCGGACTGTGCAGAGTGCTTTATGGTTCCTGTGCGAGGTAATGAGCTCTCACTACGCCGGAGGGGTGGCGTCGCTGCTTTGTTGTGCTGACTGTCTGTTTAGTGATTTCTGTTGTCAGTTTGCAAATTAGCACCCTCACTTACGTAGTATCAGATTTATCATTCTATGGGATATATATTTAACCTGTTGCAAATTTGACCAACTGTTTACCCATAAGTTTGGTTTTGAATATAAAACGTGAAGTATATACAATTGTGACATAAAATTTTTCTTCCCAGCAACTTCTAGGGATATTTCTTCGTTTTATTAAGGAATTTGGCAAGCAAACAAGTGGGATGGTTTTTGTTTGTTGCTACCTGAGTACCATTCAGATCTTGATAACTTTGCAGTGCAGAGAATTGACCCTCAGAAATTTTGAACCTTGAGCCCTTATAAATCCTCTTAAATGGACAGGGCTCCTAACAGTGAGAGAAGATGCCTTTTCCATTTCCTTCCCAAACAGTGGTGGCGACACACATTGAATGTGCATTCTAGGTATGCAAAGTGGCTCCACTCTGGTGTGTTATCAGCTAAAATTACAAGAACATTTGTTAATATGTTACAGTTGTCTATCTTTGGGACTCAAGGCCATTAAGGCAGGTTCTCTTTCCCTTTTTATGGTGTGAAAATGGCAATATTTTAATTATTTATAAGTGTACAATGTGATGGCATTGGTTATATTCACAAAGCTGTACAATTACCATTTTCACTTTCTGAAATTTTTTTATCACTCCTTGTATACATCTGAACACCCAGAAGTGAAATTGCTGGTCAAACATAGTTCTATATTTAACATTTTTAGGGACTGCCAAATTGTTTTCCCTAGTAGCTGTACATATTTTACATTCTCAGTAGTAATAATATATGAGGGTTCTAATTTCTCTTCCTCCTCACCAATACTTGTTATTGTCCCTTTTTTATTATTCATTCTAATAGGTGTGAAATGTTATTTCATTGTAGTTTTGATTTATATTGACCTAAATATTAATGATGGGCATCCTTTCATACGTTTTGTTTTTTGTTTCTTCTTTTGTTTATTTGCATTGAAGAAAAGTCTATTCAAATACTTCACTCATTTTAAAAATAGGCCTGTCTTTTTCTTGTTGAATTGTAGGAGTTTTTTTAATGGATTCTGGATATTTTACCTTTCTAAGGTGTATTATTTGCAACTGCTCCCTCCTATTCTGTGGGTTGTCTTTCACTTTCTTGAAAGTGTTCTTTTGAAGTGTAAAATTTTTTGATTTTAAAAAAGTCTAAATCTCTATTTTGTTGCCTGTCCTTTGGCTGTAATATGAAAGAAACTATTGCTAGACTTCTAAGATCATAAATATTTGCCCCTATATTTTCTTTTAAGTTTTTTATAGTTTAGGTGCTAGATTTATGGCATAAACCCATTTTGGAGTTAATTTTTATATATGGTGTAAGGTAAGAGTCCAACTTCCTTCATTCTTTTGGGTTTTTGTTGTTGTTGTTGTTGTTGTTTGTTTTTTGGGGGGTTTTTTGAGACAGGATCTTTCTTGGTAGTGCAGGCTGGCCTTGAACTCACTATGTAGCCCAGGCTGGCCTTGAACTGATGGAAAGCCTCCTGTCTCAGCCTCCTGAATGCTGAGATTACAGGCATCTGCCACTGTGCCTGACTTAATATCTGTTTTTTTCCAGCACCATTTGTCAGGAAAAAGACTGTCCTTTCCCTATTGGCTGGTCTTGTCAAAAATCAATTAAGGGTTCATTTCTGGCCTCCTAGCTGTAATGTCTGTTATGTCTATTCATGTAGTTGGTAATACAATGTTTTGATTACTGTAACTTTTTAATAAGTTTTAAAATCAGGAAGTGTGGGTTCTCCAACTTTGTTCTTTTTCAGGATTGCTTTGATTATTCGGGGTCTTTTGAGATTCCATATGGATTACAGAATGTATTTTCTATTTCTGCAAAACATAGAAAACAAAAGGCAACCTTGGGTCTGATTGGTTTATAGTGATAAATTCCTCTGTTTATTTGTTGATCTTCTGTCTGGCTTTTCTGTTTATTATTGAAAACATTGCATTCTCCAGCTGCTGTTATAGAACTAGTTTTCCTTTCCATTCTGTCAGTGTTTGCGTCCTCTGTTTGGACTCTGATACTGGGTGCATATACATTCATAGTTGTTACATAGCTTCTTTGTGGATTGAATCTTTTTATTAATATACGTCTTTCATCTCCTGTAACTTTTTTTTAATACTAGCTCAGTCCATTTTCTCGGGCAAAAATATGGCCAGTGTGTATCTCTTTCATTGCTATTTGAATGGAGTATCTTCTTCCATCCTTAAATTTTCAACTTCTTTATATATCTAAAGTGAGTCTCTTGTACATAGCACATTTATGAACCATGTTTTTAAAATTCATTCTATCTCTGCCTTTTAATTCATGAAACTTTAAACCATTTATGTTTAATTACTAATCAGAAAGCATTTCTGCCAGTTAGCTGTTTGCTTTCTGTATGTTTCACATGCATTTTTATTCTTTTGAGTTTTCTAATATTGCTTTGTCATATATTTGACTGGGTTTTTTGATAACATATGATTTTGATTCTCTCCTTTCCTGTATATTTCTTGTATATTTCTCTCCTGTTTGGGGAGTTACTCTTGTTGTTAATATGTAGTACCGGAAGTTGAACCCAGGCCCTCATGCTGAGCTGCATTCTCATCCCTTTTTATTTGCAATCCGTATGGTTTTTATTTTTTAATTTATTTTTAAATTTTTTGGTACCCACAAGTATAATCCCATTTAACTTATTTTTTTAACTTACTGTTTTTAATGTCAGTGGCTCTATTTTTCAAAATATTCTGATCTTGATTCTTAAATTGTTTCTTTAACAAGTTTATTATATCAAAATCTTAAATAGTGATCAACCTCATGAGCAGGCAAGTGAAGATGTGAACACCTACATATTTGCAGACTCGAAGTCTGCATAATATTTAGTGCATTACCCCAGACAGAAGGACATTGTTTTCTCTCGTGTTCAGTCTAAAGCTGGAATTTTCTGATACTAGGTAGGCAGGCGTTTTGTATCAGTCATCATCATTCTTAGCTAAAGTCAACAGTTTGTGAGTGACCTAGTAAAACCACTGAAGTTACTAATTTTCTTTTGGCCTTTTTTTTTTCCCTCCCTGAGATAAGGTCTCACTATGTAGTTGAAGCTGGTTTTCAACTCACTGTGTAGCCCAGGCTGGCTTCAAACTCAAGTGACCCTCCTGCCTCAGCCTCTCGAGTGCTGGGATGACAGGCACACACCACCATGCTCGACTGACATCACCAATTTTCTATGCAACTAAAACAGAAATAACAAACCAAGCTGCTGATGATAAAGCTGATTGGATTACAGAGGAAGATCAAAGATTGGTCTGTGGTGATGGGAAGAACTCTCCATCGAAAGGAAAATTCAGCGTATTGCAAAAACTAGTATTTAACTAGTATTTCTAGAATGGTTCCACTTCAGAGACCCATAAATTTCACCTGGTTAAGTAGAGCAGGTATGAGGGTGGATATGCAGGTGTACATTTGTGACAGGGAGACGGAAGATACGTGACACTAGGACAGGAGCCATGGCTGCCCGGCTGCCTTCTCTCACCTCATCCCTCTTGCGGTGGAGATACACACCATGAAGAGGAGGGTAAAGATGTGGCCAGTGACCATCTGGATGACACACAGCACTCTTCAGAAGGTGAGGAAGGCTCAGCGTCAGCCGGCAGTCCCGTGTGCCCCAAAAGGATGTCTCCAGCCGAGCATGGTGGCACATGCCTGTAGTCCCAGCCCTCAGGAGGCTGAGGCAGGAGGATCACCACAAGTTCAAGGCCAGCCTGGGCTACATAGAAAGTTCAAAGCCAGCCTGAACTACACAGCAAGACCCTGCCTCATAAACAAAAAACAAACAAAAGGCTCCATGGGACTCTGGGTGAAGAGTACAGACTTGGGACTCGTGCAAGACTCTTGGGACTCCTGGAGGCTCCTAGAACAGTGCTCCTGAAAAGAGCCACAAAGGCTGCAGCCTCTTCTCTAGCTGTATTAGCAGGAGTTCCGTTCTTATAGCTCTTATGTTATTTCCTCTCGTGTGAGGTGACAAATGGATGGCATGGTGATGTTGTAGACCTGGTAGTCCACTGCTGGGACCAGTCACACACGTTTTACCAGAAACGTGCAGATCAGCAAAAGATGACTGTCGGGATCCAGTCCCGCCATCCTCCTCTGCACAGACCCTGGCCAGCCCTTCCCTCATTACTCTGTGCTCCTCCTCCCTTGTGAATTTATAGTCTGTTGCTGCTGATTTCTGCAGAACCGTCTTGTGTGATGATTCATAGGCTTTGTTCTCAGTTGGAGTAAATCCAACCACACTGATCTTTAGTTTCTCGAATGTTTCTTCTCCCACCTGTTGGGGTGTGTGGTGTGGTGGTGCTGTCGTTGTTACACATATGAGTACTGGGGCTTGTGCCCAGGCCTTCACGCTGGGCTCCATCCCCAGCCCGTTTTGTTTTTTTTAGTTCCGAGACAGTCCTGCTACATTACCTACATTACCCAGGTGTGACTCAAACTTGCATCCCTCCTGCCTGAGCCCCCCTCAGTGCTGGCTTGCAAGTGTGCACTTGCTGCACGCAGCTCTCACCCGTTCTTGGAACCTCTTTCCTCTGCTTGCTCTTTTCTTCTGTCCCCTTCTCTTTGCCACTCACTCATTCTTCAGGTCTCAATTATTTCTTCCAGAAGGCCTTCCATGACCCTCGCCCCACCCTACTACAGATGGGGTTATGTGTTCTGCTATTTCATTCTCTTCATTTTGCAATAGCACCCTTATACTTTACCCTGTGGCAATACTTGGCACCCTTTTCCCCCACTAAACCATGAACCCCATGAAGGCTGGGGTTGTGTCTTCTCATCTTTGTATCCCCATTACCTGATACATCTTAGGGAATCAGTGGTGTTTGTTGACTGAATTAAGACACATACATGAAGAAATTCTGGGTTATAAGTAAAAATTGTCAGTTATGTAATATTAACTCGGACTTCTCTCTTCTTGCTAAATGAGCCAGAGACAAATAACAGCACTCAAAAGTGGTAGTAGAAAATAAAATTTTTTCCTCATAAGCTAAAATGTGTGACTCTAGAAACTTAAGAACCCATAATCATGAGTTTTTTTCACCTATTCCTCCACCCCACCCCACCAGAGGAGGAGGGTCGGGGATAAGAAAGTCAGTACAGGAAAAGTCTGGGTGGGGCCGGTTTTGCAATGACCAAGAATCTGCTGTGCTGGAAACAAAATATAGGGGACATATTTAAGGTCATTTGTGCCAGGTCCTGTCTTATGTGAAAATGTAGATTGCTACTTTAAATTCTTTTGAAGTACTATACATTAAGAGCTTGCCCTTTGTAAATAAAGTGCTGAGTTTGAAGTCCGGCCCTTGAGCCAGTCACTTAACCACTGTGTGTCTCCGTTTCCTTGTCTGTAGCGTGGTGTACAATAGTACTTCCCTCCTGAACGGTAGGGTTGAACAGTAGGACCGACTGACGGAACCCGGGTAATAAGCTCAGAGGAGTGTCTGGCACCGTCTGTCGTAAGTGATTTAGAAATAGTTGCTTTCACTAACTGAAATTGTGTCATCTGCTGAAATCAAAATGGGTCTTTGGACCTGACTCACCTGGGGGAGCCGAGCAGTATGCGCATTTGTGTGGATCCCAAACAGCGTGATGAAAGGTTCCTGGGGGCAGGGTGAAGGGTGCATAAAACAGGATCAAATAAATCTGTTACCTTCTTGAGAATGGGGAACATTTCTGAAATAGTACATGAGACACAGTTGATTTTTAAGTATTTCTTCAGGAAGTGAATAATTTCCTACCACACCTAGAAGTATCTGTTACACCCCTCCGTATACAGCTACAAGATCTGTGGCACAGTGCTGAGACCCAACCTCTCCGTCACGTCTCCATTAATCCTCTCTCCCTGCCTCTCCTCCCCACACGCCAGGTGGAGATGGCGTTACCAGGGGCAACTCACCCTGGAAGTGAGACCTGGGGGAGTAATAACCTCCATCACCAAGCCTAGCAGTTCACATCCCGCTTTATCAACAAAATGGCTAAAAGGAAAAATGTCAATTCGGTTTTTCCCTTCCTGCTCACTTCTCATTACAAAGACATTTGATAGGATTTAAGATTTAAAAGACCAGAGGACTACTTCAAACCCATTCCACTCTGCCCCTCCATTCAGCCTCAGCAATTTATCTCTTCATATCTGAATTCTGAAGCATTTCTTACATCCCTACTTAAGGGCAGGTGACAAGACACATTTTCCAACTTGTTTCCATGTGGAAAAGTGAAGTTTGGAGATGGAAATAAACCAACTCACTTGCCTCTGAAACACCTTTTATCACAAAGTATTTATTCAACAAAAATAATATTACAGTAAAAATGATACATATATGAAAGTGAATGAAAACTTGCAGTCATAGAAAAGATGTGTACAAAGAGACCAACATTCAGGTTACATAGTTCTAGCAAACTTTAACTGTCGCAGTTTAACACTGATCAAGCAAATGTAAAAGAGGAAGAAAATTTTGGGGAACCTACACACACACGCGCGCGCACGCACGCACACGCGAGGCAGAGCTGTAAATTATTCTTCAATACCTCCAGTTTTGTTTGCATTTTGGTCTATTAAAAAAGTGGTGCTTTTTCTCATTTCTAATAAATGGATCTAGAGTATATGTTAAATTATTTGAAGGAAAAGAAAATAATTCAGATTTATAGTTAATTTGAGTATTCCCAATCAACACTGACATTTAAAAATTATACTAACAACATTTTTCATTGAAATTTTTGCACGTGAACTTTCTTTGGTTCTTTTATGAGAATCTTGCATTTTGGATGTGCTCATTTGTTTCTTTACCTCACATAGTTTGGGACCAGTGGTGACTTATAGCCAGTCTTTGGGGAACAAGTGGACCATCGTTGGCACCTGCCAGTGCTGTCTTCAGTGAGCTGTGGGGCCCACAGCAGCTCCCAGATGCTTCTGGGCACTTAGAAATAGAGGGACCAGTTCTCAAAGGCCCCTTCTAGCTCTAACATCTCCATTCGGTAATTACCAGTTCCCTGAACCAGCCCCTTTGCTGTAGTACAGAATTACCATCACCCTGTGAGTGAGTGATGTAGTCATCTTCTGTGGATTTGGGAACCAGTCCCATTAGTTTCTAGTCAGAAGTGTATTGGAGTGGGATTTTTTTTCTCTTGATAAGGGCACACATGTCCACATACAGAGATGTTTGGCTCCAATAGGAAATCAATCGTGTAAGTATCTGAACATAATTTTCAGTTTTTTTGAAAATCCAAGAAATCTGTTTTCATAATCCCTTTTTCCTAATCTGTGCCTTTTAAATGCCTGGGTTTTTTTGGATCAGGTATTTAGTCATACTTCAAATTGGTTTCTGTTAGTTATAGTTCAGGATTATAGTTAACCTAGTTTTGAATTTAAAGCCCGGGCGCCCTCCACTTTGACCTGGGCCTGTTTCACGTACAGGGGGCACCTCCAAGTGACACCTACTGATTTTTTTTGAAAGAAGACAAAATGTGTTTCTATCCTCACTGTTCTAAACTGTACTACGTGAAAGAATGTAACACAGAGTGTTCCACATTGTTACGCAATCAGTTCAGTTCCACCATGATGAGGTTTCTGAAGAGTTTTTCTTTTATCAGATGTCCTTCGTTCTCACTGTAAATTTAGTAATACGTAAACAGTGCATCCTGTTACAATTTCCACAATATTTGTGATACAGGGCATTTTTTGATTCCTCAAAACTTGTGCATACCTATAGAGTACACGTAAGGATTACTGGTATTACAGAATTGCTTCTTTGTTGGAATTTATCACCAGTCTGAGCCTCTACCAAAACATTCAATTTTTAAAATGTTAACCAAAGTTCTAGGGATTTAAAGAAACTCTGACTCCCACTGACATAGTAAATATATCAGATGAGAGTGATTCTATATGAAAAATAGGTCGGGGCTAGTTTTTTGAAGTAAGAATGAGCTAACCAGGAAGAATTCTGGGGGTTCAGGTGGTGTGGACTTGTAGCTTTTAGTTAGGACAAACAGTTAAAAGGCTAGCTTTTCAAAGTTCATTTTTTAAAAATGCACTTTAGAACATTTTCATTTATGAAGGTTTATTGTCTAAATATGGCTTAGTTCATTTTTATAAAGACATTATGTGGACATTACATTTAGTGAATTTCAGTTCAAAAGAGGTTCTAAGGCAATTCTACAATTGAAAGCAAAAAAGAAAAAGTGACACGAATATGCTTTCATATTTTGCCTACTTGTGAAAAATAATGAAGTCCTACTAGAGATCTGTTCAATACTAATTTTTGTCTTTCAAACATTTTCTCTTAATACTAAAAAATATATAAATCATTTACATAAAAGTAAATGCAAAGGAAGGCACAGCTGGTTATAGTGTGTATATAAGCACAGTTCAGCATATGCAGAATTAAAGAAAAAAGGTTCACATCCTTATTAGTTATATTGAAAACATTAAGAAAAGTTCTTCACTGTCAACAGTGTTCAACACTTAAGAGCTAAGAGGATATAAAAACAACATTAAAATTCATTTAATGCAAAACAGGTTTTCATATATACTTGAATACATAAAAAAAGTTTTTAAAATGCTAACATAAATCTAGACTATCCATGTTATGAAAAGTGCAAACCAAATTAACAGAGGTTTCACAATGTCCTTCTCATGACACAGGTAAACTAGCCCGGGGGACAAACGGGTTTCATCAGTTAGTGAGTCCTGAACGGTGGCCGGACGTCATCAGGATTTCTGAGAGCCGGACAAAAGCAGTACTGGAGAAGCAGCTCTGTCCGGCCCGGGGATTGGCACTGGCATGTGGCCATTAAGCAGTGTGGGGAACTGCAGGGGTAAGAGGTTGAAAATCATCATTAGAAATGCACTGGGAAGAACGTGGGTTCCTTATATTCCTAGAGAGACCACAACAGTTCGGTTCTGTCGTCACCTCTGTGACGGGTCAGTTGCCAACCTGTTCTACAGAACAGCTGGAGGATTACCAGAGCAAACAGAGGGGCAGGCCCAGAAAATACCCCTAGTTATTACATTTGCACAGGCTACAAAAAAACCAAAACACTCCAGCATGTTCTAATACTGTCTTTAAATGTTACAAACTATTTAGAGTGCTCATTTGCTTTGAGGAGAAAAAAAAAATTGAAAATCAGACTCTATGTAAATCACTGATTTCTAATCCCGTATTTTGAAATTTGCCATCAGTTTTGCCAAATACTACAAAGATGTATCTCAGTAACTATTAAAAATTAGGAATGTTTTCATTTTGAAAGATTTTAAATGGAAAGAACATGTTTATTTTGGAGCTGAAAAAGTATTTTTGATAATACCAGATTTAATAGACCACCCATCAGTGACACAGATTAAAATTAATGTCTGTATAGTTGGCAAATTGAGATGATAAAAGAGAAAGATAAAGGCATATGCTTTGAAAACAAGTTTCAGGTCTGAAGCAAATATGTCAGCCATACTCCAAACTGAACAGGAATATGTAAAGACCTCATTTTACCCCATGTCTGCTTGCAACTAGATTTTTTTCATTGGCTAGGATGCTATGTGTCAAACAAGGCTATCTTCTAGCTTAATTCCTATTTAGGCCTAGAAAGTTAAACATTAGACTTCAGCCCTAAATGTCAAACTACCTAGCCTGGCACAGGTTAGAAAGTACAACAAATATTTGTAGAATAAGTAAATACATTTTTGCAATTTTCAAACTATTTCAACAACTTACACCTAGCGCCTTATTGTTTATCAGGAGTTATCTTGATAGCTAGGAGCTATAAAGTAAGTTTTGTTATTCCCATTTTACAAATGAGCAAACAGTTCAAAATAAGTCCTGATTAGCCAAAGGTCACAGCTAAGAAGCAGCAAAAACAAGTTGGAATCTCTGATTGAAATCATTCTGTACTAAACTGCCCAACTTCTTATTTGTTTTTCAGTTTCTTTAATAGTTATTGGCATAGTTTTGTTTCTTAACTGACACTTAGAAATTTTTATTTTTTCTAGAATTTTCTCCAACTATTTACTTACAGTTTATACTCTTGTATGTAACTCATGTTTGCTCCTAAGCACTTTTCCCACTAAGCGTGAACACTGGAAGAATTCAAGCAGGTGTTGAATTTTCATTCTTTCACAATGTTTGTGTCTTCTTCTTTTGGCTTTTGTCTATCTTATTGGTGCTTTAAAAAGAATCAGCTTTGGTTTTGTTAGTCTTCTCTGTGTTTTAAAAGATATTACTGACTTCTGCCCTGGCTTTTTATTGGATACATCTGTTGTCACTGTCTCTTGATGAGCCTGTTTCTTAGTCACTTCCATTGGCTCTTCTCCCAACACAGCCCTTAAATTGCACCACTCCCCCAGCTTCTGTCCTCAGCCTTATTTTCTCCCATGCCGTATCAGATCTCGACAACCATTTTCATCTTCGATGTCTCTGCCCATGCTTCTTCCCCACAAAACCCATCTTCCCTGGTGCTCTCTTTAAGTCACTGATGATGGTGGCTAGGGATACACACTACACTTGAATCGGGGTGCTCCCATTTCTGAGTGTGATCTTGGACACTCGGGCAGCATCTCTGCGCCGTACTTCCTTCATCTTCAAAACAGAACTACTGGAAGCATTAAATGAGAAACCACAAAAAGTGGTCTAGAGTTGTCTGGCACACAGCAAACCCTCAGTAAGTGCAAACTTCTGTGGTCAATAGCACTTCCCATCTTTAATCATTTATCTTTACATTTTCTTAATTTTCACTACTTCTCAAGCCCAACTCAAGGTCTTCCTTAGTCCTCCTGCTGAAATGTCCTCTAAATACATTTCCTGTGTCCCCTGTTCTAATCTAAAAGATGACTGTCCTTTCAATATTTGAAGTGTAATAATTTCCTATCTTCTGCTCTACTCTCTCTCCATTACTTCCCCCATATAGATAGCAGTGGTACTTCTCTAAAATAGAGATCTCGTCCTCTTATCTCTGGTATAGAAAGCTTTAATGACATTTAACAACAAATTAAAGGGGGGAGGGATCCTGAGCATACTTTTCAAGGCCTACAGCTGCTTTTCTGACCTAATCTCCTATCACTAGGTCCTTTCCTGAACAGACTTCCATAGTGAAACCATCCAGATCTATTAAGTACTAAACTATGCTGTTCTCTTATCAAAATCCTGTCCCAAAACAAACAAACAAAAAATGTCAGAGAAAAAAAGGGGACTGGGGATTTGGCTCAGTGGTTAGAGTGTTTGCCTCGCAAGCACAAGGCCCTGAGTTCGATCCCCGGCCCCAAAAAAACAAAAACAAAAAACCCAAAAAAACAAAAAATCCTGTCCCTCCTCAGGTGGTGCTTCTTCCTTGGAGCCTGCTGAGTCCCCAGCTGGTAAAAGCTACCCTGTCTCTGGGATTCCTACAGCAGCACTTGGTTTACTCTTCTACTCGAGTATTCTATGTTTCCTACAGTCTCTCCCACAGAGCACTGCAAATATTTGCTGGGTTAAATTTGTTGAACTAAAAATCAGGAACATATTCTAATTGAGAACTTAATTAGCTCCACCTTCAAAAGTTGGAATGAAACAGACATCCTGTAAATAAGCTCAAAATGCCAAACTAGCCAGTTGAAACAGACATTTTGCTTCATTTATAAATCAAGGTTGTATATCTACACTTGGTACAGTGGCTCTCTCTTTACTAAGGCATTTCTTAGTTAGAAAGCATACCTCTTCCCGAAAGCCTAGCATCTCGTCTTCTCTCTCTCCTTCAAAATTCTTCAATATCTGCTATAATATTCTATAATAATTTCATTAGGGGTTGTTCTGTGTAGAAATCCCTCAGCTCTGTCCACTATTACCATATGGATTATGATCTCCCTCTCCAAATGTCCCGACAGGAAACTTGCCAACATAACTGAAATTTTGCTGTAGGCCAAGTCTATTTTTTCTTCCACCAATATACACCACATGTGACAGAGGTTTGTCATTTTGGAATAAAATTATTTTTATTCATTTAAGAAGGACAAAATAATAACCTGAATTCTGGAAATCTGTAAGTTGTAATGTCTAGACTTAAAAATCAGAAAATCTTACACCTTTTACCTTGGTTTGTTGTATGCCATTAAAAACTGCCTTCAGCTTTTACCATACTCATCTGTTCTTTCTCATAGGAAGAGCAATAATGTTTTAAAAGGAAGAAAAGTGTTTCACTTAGTCTCATGGATCCAACCACAAAAAGAGGGATCTTAGCCATGCACAATGCCAGCCATCCAGACTGGGTTGTACCCCCGCCACCATATTATATTTTCAGTGGCTCCAAGAGAGAGAACAGGTCTCCGGTGAAATTAAAATTGAAACTCTAAGCAGGCAGCCTTTAAATGCAGTAAATTATTCTGCAGAATTCTAAATGTAAATTAGGAACCACTCACTAGTCTGCAGTGGTTCTCAAAGTATGGTTCCTGAACCAGGGGCATCGCTAGGAACTTAAATGAAATTTTTTTTATCAGACTCTACCCAAGACCTAATGAATCTGAAAGTGTCGAGTGGAGCCCGGCAGTCTTTATAATATGTCATTCCAGGTGATTCTGTTGCATGCTAACTTTGAGAACCACTGGGAATGCACATGGCCCAACTCCCAGAGATCCTGACAGTGTGTGGAATCACTGCGGCCATGAACTGTACTTACTCTTGGGAATACTGGACTAGAAAAGTTTAGCATAATTCCAGTAGCTCCCCATGGCTTTCCTAAGAGATCACCAAGCTCTGCACCCATCAGGTCGCAGAATCCCCAAAGAAGAGGGAGGTGAGAAGTCTTCAATTATTCATAGATACGCATTACAGAAGCTCCATGTTAGATTCTAGACTTGCACAGTGTTGCAGTCTTATCCCAAGGAGCTTACCCTGGCCATACGATGCCTTTCTGCCCTACTTACTACTAGAATACTGCAGCTCTAATCTTGAGACTTTTAAGAAGTGAGGCCTTTTATCTCCTCTCCAAAGCATTAATATTTGTGTTATAAAACTTTCCAGATACTACACTTGCTTGTTGCTTTTTGCATGCTCTGTCTAGTTTTTGCTTCCCTGCTCAAAATGGTTAAAAATCAACACGTTGGCTGTGGATGACCATAGCTCAATTTCTTGTGATGGGGATAAGGACCATGGAAGAGAAAGAAGCCCAATAACTCCAGGGATACAGTCCAACCGTGCTAGGAAACCAGCGAAGCCAGGTAGCAGTCAAAACCTCTTTAGTGACAAGCAGAATGACCAACTCAGAAGATACAGACTTGACCTTTTGAACACTTACCTTTGGTTGACTTCTCATCACGTATTTTTGAAATGCTTTCATTTTGACTGTCACCAATAATTACTAACATCATTTGCGTTTCAATCAATGTGCTGGATGCTGGGAGACACCAGTGCGGTCCTCTGGAGGACCCGCAATCTAGTGGCATTTGCCAGATCACCAGGCAGTCATGATAAAAAGTGCTAAATGCAAATGCAGCAGGAGCCAAAGAACAGCAGCTAGCTTGAGGTGAGCTACATTAGGTGTCTGGGATGCAGAAGTAGCTGGAGGAGGATGCTCTTTCATTCCTGTCCTGCTTGGGTTGATGAGCAACAGTCTTCGGGTCTCAGAAAGAAACTACTGATATCCACACGATAGCAAGTGATGCTACACAAGATCCAGCATGTGAATAAATAATGAATACGCTCACCTAATACACAGAGTTCTGCAAGATAAAACAGCTAAGTCTTCATTATTTTTTAATCCTATGCCCCGGATACTCCTCTTTTATTTTTTTAAGAGAAGAAGGAGAATTGGATTATAACTTGTAGAATTATGCAGGAAACTTTTCTATCCCAGCAGGGAGAAATTGTTCACTATTTTTATTTTTCATTTTATTTTGAATGAATCACGTGGGAATTGCAATACATTGGCTAATTAGATTAATATTGTGAAGTCTTTAAAGAGCTTTTATAAAAAATAATTTTTCAGGTTTCAGTTTTCCTTAATTTCCAGTTTTCATAATCAAATGAAAATATCCAGAACATTTAAGAACTAATTGTTGCCAGGTGTGGTGGCACACGCCCGTAATCTCAGCTGGTTGGGAGGCCGAGGCAGGAAGACTGAGAGTTTGAGATCAATCTGAACAACTTAGTGAGACCACATCTCAACAAAATAAATTCTAAAGACCAAATTGTTTTATTTATGGGTATCTGACAGGAGTACTCCATTTCAGCCTCAGTGAAAATGTCTTTCACTAACAGGGTGGGCATTCCCGTTTTCAGAGGAATTCTGGAAACTTAATCAAATACGTGGCATGAACTATCTGAGCCTTTGCAAGATTTAGGGCACAGCCATCCCTTGAAAGTCCATTTCCCAATGCTCACCTGGAACAGCGTGTTTGGCCCTTGCAGCCTGGCAGGACTCAGTGGAGCGACTGGACTAAGGCTGCTCCAGAAGTGTATGCTGGAGAGCAGTGGACTCGGGGTCAGAAGCAATCCATTTGGTGTCTGGGAAACAGAGTAGACAGACAGATCTTGACAGAGGTTCTCCCCACTCCAGTGGCGATCAACAGCATAGCACAAGGACTGGGTGGACTGGGTGCGCTGGCCACAGACCAAACAGTGGGCCCAGCAGCTCAGGAAAACCAAGGCTGGGAACACTTTCATTGTACTTTTCTTCAGTGCTGTTTTATGAATGGCGTATTAAGGAAAGGCGTTTCCATGGGTTATCTTTCCTAAACATCCTGGGGGGAAACTCAAGTTGGTAGCAATTTTTGTCCAAATGGTTTCTTCAACTTGCTCCCCTCCCTTGTCCCAGATTAAAAAAAAAAAATTTAGCGTACACACAAAACAGAATCCCATAAAGGGATTTACTTTCTTGTCTAATTATCTTTCTAAAATGGACATTTATGGGTTACAAATGCAGGCACAGAGCCATGTTTTGAAATGGCCTCTCAAGCTTCACTTTCCATTATTGAGGGCCTTTTAATAGTTGAAAATCTGCTGTTAAAATATATCATCGTGGCCTTTTAAGAAGCTCCGAGCTGGGTTTCCCAGATTTCAATGCAGATGTGGGGCTGGTGAGAATTCACTGCCCCGCAGTGGGGAAAGGGGCAGATTTTTCTTGTCAGATTGGATGTGGAGCCCACGCTCGGGGGTTTTCCAGGACAGTGCCAAGGCCTACACTGGCTTGCATAGGCATAGCAGGAGTCCTGGCCCACAAGCCAGCTAGAAAGCAGGAGAAACAACTCACTCCAGCTGGTAAATGTGCATAGCTTTTCCTCTAAGCAGAGGCAAACTCTCTGGCCCGGGGTGGTTCTGCACCTTGGGTGACTGGAAGAAGCCCCCCTGTGGATTTGTGATGTCAATGAAGTGCTTTGTGCAAGAACCACTGCAGCAGAGGCGCCAGCATTTCGGATTGCATCATGCTGGATGCTCAAGTGTTATTTTTCCCCAGGATTGGCCTCAGTAGCTTCAGTAATTATCAAGAGCATTTGGGCTTAAATCTAAACTGAAAGGGCTGCTCTGTTCATGGCAATGGAGACAAACAGCCAAAGGTCTTCAAACTGGGAAGTGCTGAAAGGTTAACAAATTTATACCAAATGATTTGAGTCTTTGGTTCTGTGGCATTTCCTACATACTGGATGGCCTATGAGGTTACTAGAATAAATATGTATTTGAATAAGCCCTCCCCTTGTTTTCATCCAAGGTAATTTCACAAGTATGCCAGGCCCATCTGGCCTCCTGGTTAAGGACTAACAACTCAGCGTGAGATGGGCCAGGGCTCCAAGCTCTGAACCACTACTTACTAGGGAGGTAGCCCCTGCTTAACTACCTAACCTCTCTAGGTCTCAACTTCTCAACCTGTAAGTGAGGAGACTAAAAATGCCCACATTACAGGGTTGCTGGGAGATTATATAAGATGCTCTATCTAAGCCTCTTGATTTTGTGTGTCACACACAGCACACACAGAAATGTGCAACGAGCATTAGAAACTATTCAGTCTATTTAAATGTTCTTGAATGAACAAATTAGTAATTAACTAAAAGTGTACCTGACATACTAAATGTATTTCATCTATTCACAAGAAAAGGTACATAGAAAAGTACTTAATGGTCCAACACAGATGGACCAGCTGAGTCAGCCTTACTTTCCAGCCCCACTCAGTTGTGTTAGGCTCAAGTCCACAGGCTCAGGTGAGCTGAGAACTAATATTTGCATGTTGTTACCCTGGAGCCAGGTTCCAACCACAATGTGTCACATTAACATTTAAAAGCCAGTGAAGGCTTCTCAGAGTCTAAAGAGACAATCATCTTAACCACAAAACACAGCTAGGATTCTCTTATCCAAAGCTATAAATACATACCTTTTCCTTTTTAATCCTCTGGGCAATATGTACGATTTAGAATTTAGATTTCTAAAGTCTAAAATCTGTACCCATATCAGGATTTGAGATGTTTGTGCATTTGTTGCCAAGGGATACGGGATGTACTCAGAATACAGTGGCCTTCTGTTTCTCATGTTAACATGTTTGAAATGTCTTCTATAATACATGCAAATAAACACTGTGAAATGACTTCATCTGCTCCTCTCCCCGCCATCCCTTATTCCCTGCAGACCCTGTGACCTTAAAGAAGGAACAGTTTGGTTACTTTTTAAAGAAAAGTTTCTATAAAGGCTGCCTTGGTTACCTTCAGGATAGTGTGAACTTACAAAACCTCTCTCTGTGTGCTCCCTGAGCCAGGCAGAGAGGACTACTTCCTTTTCTTCCACCAGGGCATGTTTGTCTCAACATGCCTTGGTGCTTCTGATCCACTAGGCTGCCAGGGAAGGGGACTCACTAAGAGCAATGGGCATCCATTTCCAAGGGGAAGGCCTCTCCTACCAGGATCTTATTTTTGTCCTCATCACTCAATTCTTTTCCACCTGATACCGACTCTCCTAAGAAACCCACACAGGTGAGCTTTAAGGTGAGCTGGCCTCCTCTGGTGTGCCCTTATTCGTGACCCTCTGCTGGGTCATTCCCTCCAACCACCTTCTCTTTTCTACTTCGGCCTCCCTTTAGCCATCAAAATGCCACCTCCTCAAAAGAAACTTTCCTGATCCCCCTTCGACCAGAGGGGATTTCTCTTTTTCACTGAATCTTTAGAACACTGTGTTACCGTTTTTCTTCTTAACATTTAACATGTTCTGCCTCATGTTACGGTAATCAGAATGTTTTTCTGATTGTCTTTCCACAGTCTTTAAGGTGTTTGCTCATCTTCATTTCTTCTATCATACGCAGCCCCTAAATACTTGATGAGATGCAAGCATGTACAACTCTAGGTGTGTCCTGCCCCCTCGCTGCTCACTGGTTGGACATCTCCACTTGGAGTTCAAACTGGAATTCATCACCTCCTTTCCACGTCCAGTGTTTCTTAAGTCTCTTCTGTCGAATGCACCATTTGTATGGCCTTCAACAGATACTGATTAAGAGTGTCTATTGAGGTGAGCCAGAGGATCAGTCCTCCAGCTCCTAAGGTTGTGCAGCCTACTGACCCTCAGCATGTGCCATAGGTGTGTGTGTGTGCACCTTGTTATGGCAAGGTCCTAAAGTCAGAGAAACAGGCACTTGTACTGCTGTTATCTTTTCTATGTCTTGCAAAAAATTAACACAATAATTATTTGTGGGCTGATCCCATAAGGAATTTTTGCTTCACCTGACATACACCCCTCTGGAAGCTGTTAATTTCCTGTCAGAATAAGTCTGAATTCCTCAGGCATTTTTCAGGGTGCTCCATAATTCCATACCACCCCAAATTACATATTTCCCCATATTCTTTACTTGCTGGACCACAACCTGGAAGCCTCGAGAACAGGAGCTGCATCTTTCCTGCTAACCTTTGTATCCCCAGGTAGCCAGCAAGTACCTAGTGTGATTCAATGATTATCTCCCAAATGAACTAATTTGAAAGGTGGCCATGTGTTAACTTGATTGACCAAAGAGGGTGTGAACGAAGAAGTAAATGCTGACCAGTTGCTTTGATGATCTGAAATAATGGTAAATCATTCAGCCTTTGGGGAAAAGGAAGAAATCAGAATGTCTAGCGATGTATAAACATCTCTAATCTTAAACTCACATGAATGCCAACAGGATCCATGAAAATGCCACCTTAGGGTTAAAAACGATCGCAAAGGTGGCTATTAATCTAAAACTCCCTAGAGTTGTTACAATTCAAATTAAGGCATGGTTTTAAGGACTTTAAAAGAGGAACGGAATCCCACAAAAGTCTGTAGCATTGATCTTAAGGAAGAGGACAGGCTCACAAAGGTCTGGGTAGGCACGGAAGGGATGGGGGAAGATCCAGGGACCAGGCAATAGAACCAGGAAGGATGAACACAGGTGAGGAGGGGGGCGCGGAGGAGACCCCAGGGTGGAGAGGGGGGCCACTCATAGCTGGAGGAACCAAGAACCTGTGCCTAGAGTGACATCTTCTGCAAAGAGCTCCTGTAAGGACGTCCTCTGCCCTGTAGGAGTGGCCAGTGTGGGCAGAGCTCAGGAAGTGGAACAGAATCAAAAGAAATCTGGGATTCTTTCTTCCCTTGGACGATAATAGCAGAAGATACAACACAGTGAAAACCCGTGCCAGAGCTGGTTTAGGATGCTCTCTACCCTGACTTGTCCTCCCACACACATCCATGTTGCTCCAGATTCCCACTTTCTGACTTGGGCTCCAAGCTGTTTCGACAGCCAGTAATAAAGGATGGAGGTTTTAGCATTTCAGACCTCGGCAGCTGTCTGCACTCCATTAGCACTAATCCCAGCCTGCTGCTAACAAAACACGCTGGGGCACACGTATTCAGACTCCCCATGCCTGCGCGTATCCGACAGCAGCTTATAGAGCGCAAGTGAGACAAACACAGGTCATGGCATAAATAAGGAAACTCTGAGTTCATTTCACCTAATTAAGCTAAGTGGTGGGAGGGACCGAACAGAAAAGACAAATGGGAGGAAGAGGGAGAGATGATACCAAGATGCAAATGACACCAAGAATTCTAAGTTCCAGCTGGCACATCTCAGGCTGCTATGGTGCCTGGCCAGGGCCCAGGAGGGCTTGCACATCCTGGCTTCTCCCCATCTCAATTTCGGTAGTTTGTGCCAACAGAGACACAGACTTGCTTTTCAGCAACACTCAACTATGACCCAGGCAGCCAGGCTGCAAGGTCTTCACTCCTCAGGACCTGTTGGCTTTTGTGTTCGAGTTTTTCAGTTCAGTCTTTGAGTGACCGTCTGCATCAGTCCTGTCTGCATCAGTAATCTTTGTTTAATGGAAAGTCAGAACCCAGCAGCAACACCACAAATACTTCTAATAAAAGCGATGGCTCTGGGGGGTGGGGTGGGGTGGGGTGCTGATTTTCTGTGCATATCACATTGTAATCAAGATTTCAGATCATATGATGTCTGTGGTTTCATAAGGTTCCTGGAGAGAACCAGAGCAGTGTGACATGGGTCTCGCCAAAACTCTTCTACCCTCCCCCTGCCAGTCTCTAGTTGGAAATAACTGATCTTGGAAACCTTGTGTCCAGGCTGTTGTGTCAGTAAGCACAGCTCTCCCGCTTCTAAGCTGGGCAGTGTAGGGGAGCACACAGCCAGCCTGCAGAGGACAAGAGCATTTCGGTGGCTCCAAGAGCCACAAGCCACCCTCATGATCCTCTCTCAGGTCCAGGTCCTCCCTCAACCCCACCAAGGGGAGCCAGCCCAAGGTCGCAGCATCCAGGTCCGAAACCACAGGTCAAACATGGGCTGGCGTCCTGAGCCACACAGGGCGGGGCTGGCATTGGCCTGCCCTGTTCAGGCTCATGGAGAAGGTGGACACCGAAATCGAAATCAGAGTTGGCCTTGGCCTGGCTTTAGACCCCCTCAGCCTTACCGCTGTAAACACAAAGGCCAGGGAAGGAGCCGCTCAGATCGACACCAGGCCACCTCTCCAGGTACTGCCCCGAGCGCCCAGCCTTTCACTAGGCGGTCCCGTCACTGAGCAGTGTCACCTCCCTCCTAACCTGTCCCTGAGGCCTCGGGCCTCTGTCCCGGAGTGCCTGGGAGCTGCGGGCTGGAAAGCAGCAGAGACCCGCGGACCACACCACAGGAAGGGACAGCTGGCTCTGTCCCCGGCCGGACCCCCAAATCTCCAGGTTAACAGTGCCTGCCTGTGAGCTGGAGCCCACTCACGCAGCACAGCCTTCATCCCAGTCCGTCTTCACAACAGACAGCGATGCCCACAGCTCCCCCCCAGGAAGCTGGCTAGCAGGAACTGATCCAAGTTCATGACCCAAAAGCAAAACTCAGTCTCTGCCACTAAACCACATCCAGTATTCAAGGACGGCGGAAATATGCTTTGCCGGCACCATTCTGCCTTGGCCCCGAAGCTGTCAGCGGGACCAGACAGGGCCACTGAGTGTTTTATTTTATCTTTTATTTATTTTTTGGAGACAGGTTCTCAGTAGGTCACTTAAGTGACCTAGGCTGTGTTCCAACTTGCCATCCTCCTGCCTCAGCCTCTCTGAGTGCTAGGCATTTTATTTCAAGGAAGAGCCTGCCTTCTCCTGGGGTTAAGAACAAAAAACACTTCTGCACTGTGCCAGTTTGTTCTCCCCTCCCCAGTGATGTGCACCTGGACTTCCTCACAGTCTTCCTGCATTCTGTGCTCTGCGTGGCCCTTGTGTTTCTGATTAGACCAACGCGACATTTCCACGCTATCACCACAATGGTGGTGTCTGGGAACATACTTTCTGTTCACAGAAAACAAGTGGCCGCCCTAAGTACCCCAGAGAGGACTCCGCCATAACAAATTCCCAAGGCCCGATGCCTCCCCAAGTATCAGCTTCCCCTCCACTTCGCCTAGGAAATCACCGTATGAATCCTCCCTGGTGGCCCGTGTGTACAGCCCATCTGATGGTCACCTTAGGCCGCTGACAGCAGGACGCCCACCCGGCACCCCTCTGTTGCCAATATGCCAAAACTCTGCCCTGTGATGCAAAAGGCACTTCCCTTGCCATTTACACAGTGACTTTGGGACCCGAGTCCCACTAGGGTTGTCTCCTGAAGCAGGAAGGAAGCTGCTGTGGTTGCTCTCCCTCCCTTCGGCTAAGCCTGGCTCTGGGCGGCCCAGGACCACAGTGAGGGCGCTTACCTGCGCGGTGAAGAAGGCGGGGGTGAGGGACCCCGAGGGGAGTGCCGGGCTGCTGAGGGCGATGGAGCCGAGGTCGGTGCCGGAGAGCACCAGCGGGGGCGCGGAGATTTCCAAGCCTTTGGGTTTTTTGCCTTTGGGGGGAAGAGATGGAGACTTGGTCTTGGAGCCCGATGACAGGTTCAGGGGCTCCAGGGAATCCGAGTCTTGGCCGGCGGCCTCCAGGAAGAGGCTTCTGTGTTCAGAAGGGAGGGGCGAGTCGGGGGACAGGGACGGGGACCGGGAGGAGGAGGGCGAGGCGGAAGAAACGCTGGCGTTTGGCAACATTAAAGAGGAGATCTTGGCTGAGACAGACGAGGCCAGGAAGGCAGAGGCTGCGGCAGCCTCGGACGTGGAAGGCAGGGACACCGCCGGCCTGGTGACGTGCTTGTTGCTTTTATTGGTCACAAACCTGATCACAGTCCGGACTTCTTCCACTGGGGGGCTGTCTTCCAGGGGCTCCTCCAGCTTCTCCGTCTTGATGGCCCTGAAGGCCTCTGGGGCGTTCTGCAGGGAGTTAATGGTGAAGGACGAGTACAGACCCGAGTGGAGGTACTCGTTGCGGCTGGTGCCCTTGAGGGCAGACAAGCCGCGCTCCTCAGGGGCCACCTTACAGTCGCTGTCCTGCAGCAAAAGGCCCTCCCGGCTGATCTCCACCGTATGAGGGTCCATTTTCAGGATCTCGGGGAAGGAGACAAACTTGTACACAAACTTCTGCCCAATCACCTTCTTGATGATGTTCTGCGAATACAAAAGGAGACATATAAGGTGTAAGTGCACCCAGTGTAAAAAATAAATAAGAAAACCAGACAGGTAAGGAGCTGAGCTTTGAGCGCTCAAGCTACACAGCCTCCCGGTAGGCAAGCGGTAAGTATTCTCTGATGCTCGGTCCAGTACTGTCTCGTCCACCTCCAGGAGGCATGAGAACGCGACGCGGTAAGGATGGGAAAGCGCTACAGAAATGCAAGTTACCATCGCCAAAGGCCGCAATGTTTTCTTAAGTCATGTAGCCATTTCTGCCTTTTTCATTTTCTGCCAAGAAAGTCACTGGAGGAAAAACAAATTGTCTACTTGGATATTTATGACATCCATATAGTATTTTAAGTAGCTCGTATCTACTTCTGGCTGTTCAGTTTAGGCTCCAGTCCACAAATGTTAGGGAAACACAATAATCACTGCAAATGTTTCCACAGTGCCCTGGAAGCAGGGATTTTCTATGAAAGGCTAGACTCTGCTTGAGTGTTATTAAATTGATACATTCATTCCCTGTGAAACATACCAGAGGCCATATTTATCTATCAGATGCTTGCTGCTGCCACACCCCATGGTTGACTTGCAAGGCCCCAGGTGCTCATGGGAGACAAAGATGGCCTCCTCTTGCACAGACCATTGCCACCCTATGGGGACAGGACTCCAAACATTTCCTTGTAAACCGTTCCTGCTGAAAGTTGGATGTGAATGAGGGTAAAACCAAAATCTTTTGGGGAAGAAGAACCTCAGAAACAGCTCCACTTGAGTACTTTTCTGAAGCAAGCCATCTCACAGGATCCCCATACCTACCCTCCTGGAGGGCCGAAAGTGTCAACCTCCTGGGGTCACATGCCCAAAGAATTGCCAAGATGGACTGGCTCTGAAGCCTGAGCTTTCTTACACTTCCACACAAATGTGGAGGGACAGCATCAAAGAACCCCCTAGTAGAGCTGAAATGTCATTAAATTTAAATTTGTGACCATATTTTGGTTCTGAATATAAGCATGTTAGGGTCCTCCTCTCCCCACCATCTTGTTACACTATGGCATTCTGGTTTGCCTCTTGCCCCTTAAATGCCCGGAGGAAAAGGCTCATTGACCACATCACTGGGATTTTCAAGAAAGAATCCCTCAGAGTAGGTATCTAAGGGAGGGACACACAAGGTACCCATTTAGCACAAGAAATTCCAGTGCTCAGAGTTCCAGAGAAACCTCGCCCAGCACCAGCCCAAGCTGAGACGCATGAGGGGCACGTGAGATCAGGTTCAAAGCTGAACCGTTCCAGTGGCTGGCATTTTAGAGCCGGCAACTCACCACCACCACCACCGAATCCCGTTCCTCTAGCTGACTTCGGTCCCACACCCACACTGGCAAACCTTCAGACAGAAATGTGGGGAACTGAAAAGTTCCACCTGGACCTGGTTGGCAACATCTCTGCCAAGTGCAGTGCCAGGCCCGGGTAGGGAATGTGCCAGGGAAAGAGCTCCCAGCAGGGGAAGATTAAATATGGGTGTCATTGGCCCGCATGACCTAGAGTCAGGTCCTGTTATAAAGAAAGTGTGCTGGCCCACAATGCGAATACTTCCTCTGCTAAAACTCTAGGACATTTTTGTTTTTAACTCATAGTATTTTCCTCCCTGCGGGAAAACTTATTTTTTTTTCCCAGCCAGTTGGAACCCTCATCTAAACTGAGTGAACTGTTTCAATCCCAAATAATTATACAGAAGAAAGGAAAACAGAAACTGGAGAGTTGGAATTATTTCTTTTGGCAGGTCTTATTAACTAATTGTTTTATGAAAAATGCCTTTAATTTTCTTGCAGGCTCAGAACATAACGTCTGAAGAGAAATTATATTCCTGAAGGAACCAAGAAATAATTTAAGGCTGTGATAAATGTGATTTTAAAAAAAGTCTCTCCTCCTTCAATCATGGTCAGGAATTGAGAGGCGATCAGAGAGCTGCAGGGCCTTAACAGGTGACAAAGCACACAGCAAACGTCCATGTAGCTGCCACTGACAAATGGCTCACAGATGCAGTGTGTCCTTACCACAGAGCATTAGCCAGGGAGAGAAAGGAGGCCCCATACCTGCTACAGTGAAAGAAGCCAAATGCTAAATCGTATATGATTCTATTTATATGAAATGTCCAGAGAGGCAAAATCCACCAATTGGAAAGTAGATTACGGTTACCCAGGGCTGAGAGGGAAGGAGTTCAGGCAGGAAGTAATGGCTGAAAGGATATGGGAATTTCTTTTCGGAGTAGTGAAAATGCTCTGAGATCTGTTATGGGAAGGATGCATCAATCCAAATATAATTGAAGCCACTGAACTGTACATTTTAAAGAGGCGGATTGTATGGTGTATGAATTATATATCAGTAAAGAACAGAGAGGTAGCTCACGCCTGTAATCCCAGTTTCTTAGGAGACTGAGGCAGGAGAATTGCAAATTCCAGCCCAGCCTGGGTAACTTACCAACACCCCATCTCAAAATAAAATAAATACAGTAAATAAAGTACAAAGGGCTGCAGATTTAGCTCAGTGCTCCTTGGATTCAGTCCCCAGTACCCCCCCACACACGCACACTCACACTCTATGAAGAATCTTAAGAATTTTCCCTGTTTCAATGGAAGACACCAGGCACTGTTTACAGCTAGATACTGAGTGCCATCGAGGGCTAACCCATCCTCTGCAGGTAAGAAGGGGGCATAAGGAAGGGCTTGCATTGGGCACCCCGGAGTTTTCCAGGGACAGTTCAGGCAATGATGAGGTGGAGTGACGCTCAAGCTGGCCCAAAGGAGGAAGCAGTGGTCAAAACCTTGCACTTGGGGATCCCGGGCAGTCGGCCTCTCAACCCCTGGCCACTGCAAAAGCCAGCTGAGGACACCAGAGCACTCCGGCAGGGCTCTTAGTATGGTAAGTGACAAAGATATTTGGAAAGAGTCTGTTGTCACCCCTTCCAGGCCAGACTCCCAAGTATTTGTTGCTTCCAGTTGCCTGGTAACCTCACAGACGCTGGTCCGTGTCCAGGGGAGCACAGGGATCTCAGTGTGGCTTGAGAGACAGTTGCACACATCTGCCTCCTTCGTGCATGTGGGACCAACCTCTTCGTCATCTCCATGGAATGCTGCTCGCAAGCAGCCCAGAGTCGTCACCCGGTTTCCCAGGTCAGTTGTCCACAGGCAGCAAGGACAGGACCCACGACAGACCCGGAAAAGGAGGAGAGGAGGTTCCAAAAGGAATGTCATGGTCACCACATCCGTGTCGTCATCTGACAGTGCGGGAGTCTTGGGCACACATAGTCCAAAGGGGACAGAAGTGTGGTGGCTCAGGCCAAGCAGCCCTTTCCAACTCGCTTCCCAGGAGAGGACCCAGCAGCTATTTCACCCCAAAGGACAGAAAACGCCTACTTCTGTTTCTCCCAGTGCTGTCTGCTGCTCTGATGGGTCATAGTTGCTCGCGTAAGAACAGGTGTGTTTAAATATGCATGTGCATGCACACAGACACACACACATGCACACACACACAGAGGCCAGTCTGCTTTCTGTGTTTGAAGAGGAAAAAGGAGCCTGTGTAAAGAGTCCCAAATACACCACCTCCAAACCCGCTCACATCCCTTGTATTATACAATGGCACGGTATTTGTCTACCTCCCTTATACTTTAAATCATTTTCGGATTCCTTATGATACTTTATACAATATAAATATTACAAAAAAGGTTGTACTATATTTGTGGATAAATGATGAAGAATAAAAATCCGCACATGTTCAGGACTGATGCAATCTCTCCCCCACCCAAATGCTTCCCATCCACAATTGTAGTGGCTAGATGAGAAGCACTTCTATTAAGTTTTATAATTAAAATATATATATATATATATACACACACACACACACACACACACACACACACACAGAAGTAGGTAATGAAGAGATATGCTTGTGGAATTAAATTTACCTTCTCGTCATAATTACATGATGTTAAGATGATACTAAAACAAATTAACTAAATGTTTGCTGAATGAATGAATGTGAGGCCACAGGCTTAAACCCAGAAGAGGCACAACTTCCTATAGCCAATTCCCTGGCTTGCTGAAGTGCCATGTGTTTGGGAGCACACACATGCCTTTTTTGTTGGCCTTTTTAAACTGAGTTCTTGCAGACACTGGTGCCATGTGCACATCTCTGCAGCCTCCCTAGAGAGCTTAATAAACCGTAACGTCACCTGCTCGCTGGCTCAGCACATATATCCGCATGTGTCCGTCCATCTGTACTGGTCAGCTTGATCTCAGTCCATGCAGTCTGGCTTTTGTGTACTCACACTTCGTATCTGCACCCCCATTTCCTCCCCAGGAGGAGCCAGATCTGCGATGGGAGGCCTTGCTAATGAACACCCATGTGACCCTATCACCAGGGTTGCTGCTGGTTTTAAATTCAAAGGCCAACCCCATCATACTTGCCATGCGCCTCGGTTTCCTCATCTATAAAATGGAGACTGACCTATCTGCCTGTGGCTGGTATTAGAATGCTGGCTACATGAATATACGATACCAGCTCTCAGTATTATTGTCATTATGTTTACACACCATTTAAGCAAAAGAAAAACATAACCATCAACCCTGTCAGCCCCAGCGACAATTTAATAGCTGATATTAGCCCTTGTAGAAGGCTGCACATATTCCCCTGGCTTTGTCCACAATTCCGGTAACACGATCCGCAGCTCGGCAGCATGGCAGCAGAGTCACATCTGTTTCGAGTGTTCTGCCAACCCGGAGAAACATGGTGTTTTACTTAGTTGGATTCAGACAAGAAACAGAAGCAAGGCTTAGAGTACATCACGCCTAACACAGTGGCCAGCACTTGGTGTCCACCGTGAAGAAGAGTTCCCACAATCCACTTCACTCCAGGGTCAGGGGAGGAGGGGCGGCCCTCGGAGCAGCCGCCGAAGCCTGCAGCAGAGGCTCCGCACGCCAGGCCCCGCCAGGTGGTGCGGACACTAGGCAGACATGCAGCAGACCCCAACTGCTGCCCGGCGCCTCTCCGTGCAGGAAATGTGCAACAGACAAGGCCCAGCAGCCGGGCTCTGCGGTGTCGGCTGTGCGGGGCCCTGGGGGAACGTCACAGGGACTACTGGCTCCACATACCGGCCACCAAGGTCCCCAGCATGGGGGGGGACAGACACACCAGACGGTGGGTCTCCTGGGGCCACATTTGTCCTCATCATGGTTGAGACTCTGTGGAAGAAACCCAAGGGAGGAGGGATAGGGGACAGCAGCAAACCTGCGGGGAGCTTGGGAGCCGCTACACACACAGAACCGGCTGTGACAAGCACATGGCATCCCATTCTGAAGATGAGGAAATCACAAGTCACCGCTCTCCCCTGGATAGTGAGGTTGTATGCAATTCTCCACCACACAGTGGCAGGTTCCATACAGGAAAGCCAGACATCGGAATACCCCGTCACTATTAAATATCCGGTAGGTGAGAAATGACCACGTGCACAAGATGTCCTCATTATTTTAATGAAATAATTCTTCATGCAGGTGCACATACGTTTAAAGAAAAGGAGCAATAAAAACTAACTTTGAAAAGTATATAATAAAATTTAGCTGCAATTTTACTATTTCTTTTTGCTCATCTGCATTTTCACTTTGTAAAAAACAGAATTTAACTGAGTTACTTATCCAATTAAGACAGCCCCAGACCGCACAGCCTGTCTCTGGCGGCGCTCAAGTCCGAATCCAGCTGTTTCCAGAGCCAAGCCCAGAGCCATTTCTGTTCCACGCCGCACTCTCTTCCAGAAAAGCTGCCCTTGGCCACGCTGCTGCTAAAGTTGGCCTACCAGGATGCAGGGAGCTGAGCATCGCAGGGTGACAGCCGGCTCACTGGGGAGGCCTGGGGAAGCCAGGCCATGCTCAGGAGCAGCTATTTCCAGATGCTCATGAGGAAGAGCCTGATCTCCCAGAAGGGCTTCGCTCTGACCATGAACAGACCCGCCCGCCCATCCGCAGAGCAGAGTGGGCGCCTGCCTGGATGGCACACCCTGGCACACGGCACCCCAGCAGACCAGGTGGACACGGGAGGCCGACTCTAAGTGGTGCAGCAGCTGAGAGATGAGAGTGCTGGGAAAGCAATGCAAAGCTGGCGCCCACCCTGCCCAGCCGGGCTCGGCCCCCAGACGGCCGCCTCTGAGTAGCACAAGCCTGAGCAGAATAGCAGCTCACACAAGAGCAAGACCAGGAGCTCGGATGGACCAGACAGGCAGCCAACACTGGCTTGGGCAGACATGGGTTCAAATTCCACCCTCCAAACTTACTGCCGTCTTGGGAAAGTTAGTAGGCCTGAGTTTATCCACTCTTAAAATGGGAATAAAAACACCTCATATGGTAGTTTTCTTCCAAAGGATCCTGTATGTCGGCGCTCCACTCACACAGGTCCTTGAAATGTGACCCCTTAGCCTGAGGACTTCTGCTTTATAAGCAATGATCTAATCGCACTGTTTCATTTTATTCTGGCTTTGAACAATGAGAGTTCCTCAGATGGTACAACACTTTACAGTACACAGAGGGCTTACACTCATCTCAAGGGAGCCGAACAACCCTTGGATACCCATTTCACAGATGAGAGACCCAAGGCTCTAAGCCGAAGTCACCACTGTGCAAGTAGCAGAGGTCACTGGCCCAGCCACCAGCTCCTGGCCAACACCCCTCTTCTGCTCTCATTTAGGTTTCCATCCAGACCACAGTCTGACTCACTCTCCGCTGATACAAACCCTGACTTGTTCACTCTCTGAAGTTAGAATAAGTAATGTCTGCAGGAGTCACGCCCAGAGATCCTTTCACACCACAAGCAAACCTCTCCTAACAACGCTGAGAGTCACTCTGCCGTGGACGGTGTGCTGGGCTCTGTAGCATTGGACGGGGTGACCCTCCCCATCAGTGCCCTCCTGAAAGGAGGGGACCCTGGACTGTCACTTGGCATACTGGGCTTGGCTGAAAACTTGTTTTGGGCAGGGTCTCCACACACCTGCCCCTGAGGAGCACCTTAAAGGCCCCTCTGCCCCATCCACCTGAGCTCCTGACTTGTGGTTTTTGAGACAGTCTTGCTGTGTAGTTCAAGGCGGCTTTGAACTCACCATGCAAACCAAGCTTATCTTGAACTTGCAGCAATCCTCCTGCCTCAGCCTCCCAAACACTGTGATTATAGGCCTGTGCCTCCACACTTGGCTTTCTGACCTGAGCTGCTTCTAACCGGGACAGTCTTTCCCCTGGAGTGAGCTGAATGGTGTCCCCCTCATTCACACCCACCCACAACCTTAGAATGGGACCTTGTTTAGAAACAGGGTCTTTGCAGGTGCAACTGATTACGGAGGTTGAGATAAACTCATCTGGAGTTTCAGGCAGGCACTAAAGTCCATGGCTGGTGTCCTATCAGAAGGAGGGGGAGAACACAGGTATCAGCCAAGGAACACCACCAATATTCAGAGCCATGAGAGCTGGAGGAGGCAGGAGGGTCTTTCCTGGGGCACTCAGAGACCATGGGGCCCTGCTGACACTCTGACTTGGGACTTCTGGCTTCCAGAATAATCAGAGAATGAACTTCTGTTGTTTTGAGCCCCAAGTCTGTGGTCGCTTGTGAGAGGGGGACAATACACTCCTTTCTACAGTCCCCTCTGCTCCGCGGGTGGACCTGCGGAAGCCTCGGTCTATCCTCCCGCGGCCACACGGTCCTGGCATTAGACTCTGAGGACCCCAACTCAACCTGGTAAAGCTTAAGCTTGGAGCATGTACACTCGCGCACACACACACACCCACACGCTCTCCATTTCAGAGTGCTAAGAATAACATGCTGCCAAGAAAGGGCTCTAGCTCCACCTCTGAATCGCCCGCCTCCAGAGGGGAGGTTTGCTTTGTGGTTGGTTGAGATTTCTTTCTCTTCTGGCTCTCGCACACTGCCGTGTGAACTGCCCGGCCAGGCGCAGCTGCCCCGACCTGGGCTGCCTGGGCATTCGGGTCACCTTGAGGATGTCTGAGTGAGCAGAGCATCTCGCTGGCCTGGCAGGACACCTGGCACTCAGACTGGACATGGAGTCCATGGAGTCACCCTCCCCTCTCCCTTCTCGGCTTGCTCCTGCTTCTCGCTCCTCTCTCTCTCTTCCACCTCTCTTTAAACACTCAGGGCATCTGAGGTCAATAAAATAAAACCTAAAACTGCTCCCCCAGTGCAAGTCTTCCCTATGACCCTGCGGGGGAGGGCGGTGCCACAGGATTTAGCTCTGTGGTCAGAGTGGCCTCTGCTGCGCTGGCAGCTGTGGGGTTCAGGGGTCCTGGGGGTCTGGGATGGTTCTCGGCCTGGCTTTGCCATGGATTTCCTTAAAAATCAACTCCTGGGCTGGAGACGTAGCTCAGTGGTAGAGCCCTGAGTTCAGTCCCCAGCACCACATCAAAAGAGTAAAAAAGAAAAGGAAAAGCCAAATCATCCCATTTTGGAGCATCCTGCCTTAGGGAAGGGGAGGCAGGGCAGGTGGGACGGTTTCCAGGCCCTTTCCTGGGCTGACGATTAGAGGGCGGAATCCCTTCCTCTGTCCTTGCTGTGGGGGAGTCTGCTCTTTCCTTGCTCATCCATCCTACACTCATCCATCTCAGCCCGCCCGGACCCCAGGGGAAGGGATGGCCGTCCTCAGGCCTGGGCATCGGATGCAGGGTGTGGCTGGGGCTGAGCTGGTGGGTCAGATCCAGGCTTGGCAGGCAGAGGGAGTGACCTGAGGATGGGGGCGAAGCAGCCGGGCAGGGCCGGAGGGGGAAGGGGGTTCGGAGTCTGTCCCGGGCCGCGGGGAGCTGGGGAGCCGCAGCGCAGAACCACGCCAAGCACCTCCCCAGCCTTCTCAGGAAGCATCCCTCGGAGGCACTGTGGCTTCTGGGGCCAGCAGAACCACACGGCCCGTGCTCGGCCAGATCAGAGAAGCCTTTCCACCTTCATCTTGATAAAGGAACTCGGGGGCCCCCTTCTTTCTGCCTGCCCTTGGGGGAGCAGTCAGCAACTGGAGCACAAGACTCGGGTCTGGGCCTGCACTGCTCCCCAGCTCCCTTCCCGGGCGTGGCCGGGGTCCAGGCGCCCAGGCTGAAGCTCCGCACCGACCAGCTGCTGCTTCTGGGGCTCGACTAAACCTCTCCGACTCAGTCTCCCCCGCTCTCAGATCACTGACCACGAAGACAGGCGCGGCGGGAGCCAGCAAATGAGCGAATCCATGCAAAGCTACCCAGCGCATCGCCTGCCTTCCGACAGAGCTCCATCCACGTGAGGGCCCCTGTCGCCAGCTTGGGCAAGCGGAGGCGGGAAGAGGCCAAGGAGAGGAGCAGCTGGTGGCTGGCGGGTGGTGGGTGGTAGCATGGAAACGCTGGGGTTTCTGTCAGTTTGTCTGCACAACCCTTACTCCTTCCTGCAGCGAAAAGCCCAGAAACAGGAATGCTGGAGCTGGCAAAGGCGGGCTCAGTGTGGGCCTGGGCAACAGCCTGACGCAAGCGGATCTGGCACAGCCGAGCGGCCTTGGCAGCCTGCGCGGAGCACAGACGCATCCTAATCAACGCAGCGTCCTGGGGCTCCCGGGGCTCCGCTCCTCCCGGTTCCTTAGCAACCGCCCTATTTGGGGGACCGCTGAGTGCCGCGGGAAGCTGGCTCAGGAGCGCGTGAAAGGAAGCACCCCCAAACAACAGGCAGTGTCCGCCCCCCCTTCCCCTGCAGCCCGGCCCCTCAGGCCGCTGCGATCTCCCCAGCGAGGGGACCAGATTGGAAGCCCTCCATGAGGCGGGCAGCTTCCGGGGCCAGATGCCTACAGAGAGGCCTCCTTACCTCCTCCGCCCCCAGACAAAAGCCCAGTTGCCATCTGCTGTCCTACAAAGCATTGAGCAGCCGACCCCACACCAGTGGAACACACAGGCTGTGGATACTCAGGCCCAGGGCCGGGCACGGAGGGCGCTGCCGACGGAGCCGGGAGTGATGGATGGTCTGCGGAACACCTCAGCTGACCGAGGCCTTTTGGAAAGGCACGGGCTGGACGTTTGTTCTTGCTCCACTCTGACAGTATATCACCAAATTCATTCGGGGGAATTAAAGAATTCTGCCAGGGCAGCGCTTCTTGGCACACGCAGCACCTCAGCTATGGATTATGAATACTGTACTAACATTTCCCACGTGACGGCATGCCTGATTTAAAACGAATTATCCAATTAAGAAGGCGATGCGTTCTGCTTCCACCTCCAGGCTGCCAAGGGCCGCTCTCTCCGGGGCCCTTCCAGTGATGTCCGGGCCGCTGGGTGCAGGTGAGGAAAGGCTGGGGTGTTGCTGTGGCCCTCTCCAAGTCCATCTGTGGGTGCTCAGGCACCCCTGGAACAGACATTCACCACCAACAGCAGCAGCACAAAGGGACTGCTGGGCAGAAAAGGATGCGCGGTGGTGCAAATGCCAGGCCTCTTTCTGCAGTGTCTTCGGCCTCTAAGGGCTGGAGATAGCTGCCCGCCTATGCTGTCCATCCACCTCTTTCTGGGATCCCGGAGAGAGGCCTGAGGTTGTGGTGCTGCAGGGTGATGGGGCCGACTCACCCAGGGAGAAAGGGACACCCCCACTGCCAGATCTGAGTGCGAGATGGTCAATGCCAAGAAGAGTAAGAGGAGACGCAGGGTTTTATTTTAAAATGCAAATCCAATCCTGGCACTCACTGCTTTCAATGTATTACTGTTTCTCACTAGAAAGTACTGACCGTGGCATGGTATTTACTCCATCTCCCATGCCCATCACGTCCCCCTGCATCGCCCACACATTCCCTAAATAAGAACGCTGGGTTTGGAAAGGTCCAACTTTTTCACACTCCCCGCCTTTGCACACACTCTTCCTGCCCTGGTGGAGTCCTTCCTAACTTTCTCAGCTGGGAAACTCATTCTCAGTCCTTAAGACCCAGGTCAAGTCCTCTGCAGGCCTCCCTGCTGCCTTTACTTCTGTTCTTTTGCAGAAGGTCTGAGTATCATGCCCACATTAGCATTTTCCATGACTTTTTTCTCCAGATAGAGTCTTGCTATGCAGCCCAGACTGGGCATGAACTCATGGTGATCCTCCTGCCTCAGCCTCCTGAATGCTGGGATTACAGGCGTGTGCCACCGTGCCTGGCTCCCTTCCCATGATTTTGGGGGAAAAACTGGTTTGTATGTCTGTCTCCCCCATCGGCTGCTGAAGCCCCCAAGGGGAGTATGTTTCCAAAGGAATGGCTGAAGGGCAACGGCACAGACAGAGGTAACGGCATGGACTATGTCATCTGGAGGCAGACGCCCAAACCGACACCGGACATAAGTGAACAGATGTTGTGAATCACAGCAGCTCCTCCTCCCTTAGACTGGGCCCATCGGTGTGTGCCAGAGGCAGGGCCAGTCACAGGCAAGCGCCTCTCTTCTCCGCCCCAAGATGAATGCTTTAAAAACTAAGTCTTCCCAATTTTAAGGAGTGAAAAAAAGAACTGTAGCCCATTAAGAAATAAACTAACTTCACGCTAACTCGTGTTCAGACCTTGGTGCTTCTCCTCTGCCCGCAGGCTGCTCGAGTTGACCCCAAACCTTCAGTTCCCGACCCTGGACCAAGCTGACCGGGCACCTGTCCTGTCCTGCCAGGCTCCCCGGGCCTGCCCAGCTGCGTCTTCAAAAGCGTCACGGGGGAAGGAGGCCTCCCTGCAAACCCTGATGCTTGGGAAGGCACAGAACACAGGTGGAGAAAGGAGCGCTGCCAAGCCCGGTTCGGGGCCCTCAGGGCAGGCTTTCTTCCCATTTCAGTCCTTTGCTGCTCCAGATCAGGCACAGCTGAATTCCCAGCGACTGAATCCCCCCAGAGCAGGCCTCGTCTTCCCTCTGTGCCCACCCCAGCGACCTGGCACAGTGCTACAGGGCCAGCATCGCTGAGTCTCCATCCCCTCCATCGCCAAATCTAGTTTCTGTACACGTCCTGGGGGCTGCTTTCTTTTAGGATCTGCTGAATCAAACCCTCCTGTCTGAGGCACCCTCTTTATATGTAATTTTAAAACCCTGCATGCAAACCCAGCCGTGTCTGCAATCTACAGACGGGAGACAGAGGGAAATGGGTCTTCCCGGCAGGAAGAGGCAGGGAAGGCTTCCGCCTCAGCCCTACTGACCACTTTGACTTGGATGTCTGGTTCCAAAACTGAGAGAATACATTTCAGGCTTGTGGCAACAGGTTATGGAGCCCCCATAGTCTAACACAACACAATAACTAAAAGGCAGTGAGTTTTCCCTTAAGTTTACCTAACTTTCATTTACAAAAGCCATTTGTACTTCAGTAGTGTACACTTCCTTATCTTACATGTTTGCTCCTTTGTTTAGCATTTAGTAAGCAACTATTATGGGCCAGACAGCTGGGGAGGGGGCAACAGATGTGGTTCTGTGAAGATGCATCCATATAAACAGGGGATTGTAATACAACACGTTGGATTTATCCACACAAAGAATAAAACCAGCTCACACCCCCGAAGTGTGTGCTGCCCGGACCCACACTGCACACCCCCAGGCCAAGCCTCGAGGGAGGGGCTGTCATGGCGCCCACTGTCCCAGGGGTTGGAGGCAGCTGGGCTTTGCCTCCATGGCACTGAGTAGAAAGCCCACACTGGCCGCTAAGGGGTGAAGAAGGAAAGCTGGGACCCTCCAGTTTGGGGTGCGCAGGGATATGTGCAGCTTTGATTCCGAGGTGGGGGGGGCATGGAAATCATGGTGTGGAGCTTCTAACTCCCTTCTTTGCACTTAATCTGAATTTGTCAAGAATGGTTGAAGCTGGGCAGGTGGTGCCACCACTGTAATCCCAGCACTTGGGAGGCTGAGGCAGGAAGATTGCTGCAAGTTCACAAGTTCAAGGTCAGCCTCAGCTACATAGTGAGTTCAAGGCCAACCTGACCAACACATGGAGACCTTGTCTTCCCTTCTGATTTCTTCTGCATACCTTTGCACACATTCCCATTTTTCCCCTCTATCCATTTTTAAAATTCTGGAAAGAGCTAAAGATATACCACAGAACATAAAAATAATGATATTCTCACTCTTGTCTACTCAGGCAGGAAAACTTCTCTATTAGGATAAAGCAGGGGACATGTGCCAGCGAGCAGAGGACAAAACTCACCACATAATGGCAATTTGGGCCAGTTCCTTCTCCACACGTCAGCCCAGAGTTACACTGGCTACATTCAAACTGTGCACCATAAAATGTAAAAGAAATGTTTCCTTTTGGCCACCTTCGTTCTCCATTTCTCCTCTTCCTTCCTCTTTCTTCATCTTCCTCTTCCTCCACCTCTCCTCCCTCTTCTTCCTTCTCTTTCCTCTCCAAACTATACCCACAGTAGGCTGTGGTTCAGATAGGGTGTGTGTGTCCCCCAAGCATTCATGTGGCAATGCCTGGTGCCAGGTGGCAATGTTGGGAGCTGGTGTGACCTGCAGGGGCAGGGCCTGGTGTACTAATTAGGCTGCTAGAGATGCTGCCCTGGGAGAGGTTCGAGTTCTCTAGGCCCTCGGTCCCCCTGCGAGAGGGGTTCTTGCACAGGAGGCAGCCTGAGCCCAAGTCTCTTTGGCTTCCTCTCTTACTGTGTCATCTTTTGTTCTCACACTTGCTCCTGCTGGGATGTCATCCCTGGTGTGTGACACAGCCAGTGCTGAGGCCACACCCCTGTTTCTCCACAGTGGTTTGCTAAATAAACATCTGTTCTCTATACTCAGCCTCCGGTATGTTGTTATAGCAACACAAAATGGGCTGATACAGAATCTTTCAATCTTACATGTCCCCCAAGAACATTCCATATGGAAGGCGACAAGGCTGAGTGTGGCAAGCAGGTGACAGAGGCTACCTGGGCCTCGGATGTGGGGCTCAACCCGGTTCACAGTATTTGCTGGGATTTTTCCGTTACTAAAGTTTTTGTGTGTGTGTCTTTTGTTTTGTTTTGTTTTGTGACAGGGTCTTGTTACATAGTCCAGACTGGCCTTGAATTCACTTTGTGGCCTTGGCTGGCTTTGGACCTGTGGAAATCCACCTGCCTCAGCCTCCTGGGTGCTAGGATTACAAGTGTGGGCCATCACACCTGGATTTAAAAATTCTTCATAATATACAAAAATTTCTTAGGTTCTCAGCTTTTAGAGGGCCTGAGTGCCTACCTGGAACTCAGATGTTCAAAGGCAAAGGGAATGAACGCCCCAGAAGGCAGGGGGCGCGTGTGCCTTTCACAGGAGCATGCGCAAACCAGCTGTGTTTGAATCAGGCTCTGCAGCTCCCCAGTCCACAGAGCCTGAACATGTTTGTCACGTGGAGCCTCTGAGTTCTCATTTGATGAGCAGCAGGCTCAAGGCAGAACCTGTCTCACGGGGTGGCGCCTGTTTTAAAGGAGACCAGGCAAGAAGTGCTCAGTGAGGCCCCTTAGACATCTACCAGCCGCACTTGCTGCCCAAGCACCCTGCGACCAGGACCAGGCGGAAGGGACCTCAGGGCGACGGCTGTCCGGATCTGCACAGTCACCCAGAAGATCGGCCCAGAGCCACGCCCTCTGCCCCAACACCCCAGTGGGACCAAGAACCGAGCCCCACACAGAGGAACAGGACTTCTTTTCTTTGACACCTTGACTTTAAACAATGCAAATGCCAAGCTTCCGGGCGCTCTGCCAGCAGGCGAGCAATACTGCTTTCCCTCACGGCCCCAGCTCCCCTGGTATAACTAAGAGCCTGGGGAGGGAAGGCAAAACAACATGCCATCTGCTTGGCTTCCAGACGATGCAATTAGCAGGAAGTGCTTCCACATCTTAGTGGGCTCTGCAGCAAGCCAGGATTAATTAATTGCCACATTAAAGGAAAGCACCTTTAGCATTTCAATGACATAATCATATGCAATTACGATCGCAGAAAGGAGCACTTTATAATTAATGATGTCTCCACTTCCTGAAACGTGTAATCCTTCTGTCTTCGATTCCAAAGGGATTGGTAGACGGAAGGCACTAAATATAGATCGAGACCTAATATTTAAATCAGTGTTTATTTCACCTTTCAATCCGAACAGTAAAACCGGAACAAAAGCGCGTGGTCATTATGCCTTGGAGCCTGCATGTCTGTGAGGCTTAATATTCAGCAACACAAATCCAAACAGAAACGGGCACACTTACAGGCCTGACACGCTTATCCTGAAGAGCAGCTGTTTTGCCCTAACAGGCCCACTCATTTATTTTTCAAAAAGGCATTAAACTCACTCTAACTTTTCTGGCTTTGACAACTGTGGTATTTTTACTTGGCAAAGCACTCTGATGGCATCACTGTGACTTAGAAACGCAATGGGCCTAGTCAGGCGTGGTGGTGCACACCTGTAATCCAAGCACTCAGAGAGGCCGAGGCAGGAGGATTCAAAGTTCAAGCCTAGCCCGGGCAATTTAGGGACTTTGAGAGTCGCTGTCTCAAAATAAAAAGGAAAAAGAGGCTGGCGATGTAGATCTGTGCCAAGGCCCTGGGTTCAGTTTCTAGCACTGCAATAATGGGGGGTCGGGGAGAAGAACGGAAGGGAGGAAAAGAGAAAGAAAGAAAGAAGAAAGAGAAAGAAAGAAAAGTGCTCAAACTACCACTCCCAAGATAGGTCCTTGTGACAAAACTAGGAAGCAGATGTGACGATCAGACTTTTTAGACTTTCTAAGACTCTGTTTCTCAGCAAGAGAAAGTTAGGAAGCCCCCGAACTTCCGGACATCTTTCTATCATTAGCAACATTCTTCGGCAAACTACAGATGAAAAAGCTGACCCCCCGTAACATCCACAGTAGGAAAAAGAAGCCCCTATAGCTGGTCCCCCAGCCCCCAGAGAAGGAAAGGAAAGGAAAAGGCCCTTGCCCACCGCCGGACTCTGCCCCGTTGTGGGGACGCGCCGTCCCACCCAGCAACCCTCCCGGGTCCAGGGCTCACCTTGTCATAGTAGTAGCGCAGCGCTCTGCTCAGCTTGTCGTAGTTCATATTCGTCTTGTTTTTCCGGAGCCCCCACAGCTTGGCCACCTCCTCCGCCTTAAGGAGCTTGAACTCACCATCGTTGGAGGTCCAGCAGATGAGGTGCTCGTGCTTCTGGTCCAGCAGCAACTGTAACAGGAACTGCCACAGGGTGATTGCACTCTCCATGCCTGCGGGAGAGGGGCCGGGTCACTCTGGGGCCTGCCGAGGGCACCTGCCGCCGCCCGCCGCATTTCCCTGCGCAGCGCCCATCCAGAAACGCAGCGCAGCTCTGTGACCCTGCAGGGACAGCACCGCACTGGGGCCGCCGTGAAGAGGCCGACATTCACCCCACCACGGAAGGGTTCCCTTCCGACTCGCCCCGCCTAGCCCAACACTCTCATCCTTCCTTCGGCGCGACCTGCTGGAGTCTCAACTTCAACTCCTACAAGCCAGTACTGATTCCAAAATCTTCATGAGTGCTGATTCCAAAGCAAATGTACCCATTTGTTTTATTAATGCCCATTTAATTAAGAAATAAGCAGCCGCCCAGGCCTTGGGACACCCCGAGAGTCCCAAGCGCTGATGGGCAGGACGGAAATGAGATCTCAGCGCCAGGCTGGGGACACCATGCAAAGACCAGAGCGTGGAAACCTGCCAAAGCCACCCGGGGCGGCAGGGACAAGCTCAGAGAACCAGGGAGCACCCTCCACCACAGCAGGGACACAGGGTGACAGCTCGGGGTGACGGCCACACAGCACAGTAGGGAAGGTGTGCGCTCTGGAAGACCCCGAAGCCCAGCGATGAGGGCTCGTGTTCTTGCCAGCTGCACAGCTCCCTGCACTCATCGCCTCTGAGTGGGCAGCTGTCAGATGCTGACACCAACCATTGCAGTGTGGAGACACCTCACCGCCCCACCAGCACTCGGGTCCTCATTATTTCCCTTCACACCTTCGGCCCAATGCACGTGCCTGTTTCTTTGAGCATCGTGGGTGCCACTTGAGTGTCTCAGGTAAAGGACAGAGGATTGGGGACACTCTCCAGATACCTGCGGGGCACTTTATTCATTGCTCTTTAAAGGGGAGATTCATGCTGAAATCAATATTCAGCACTGTGACCACTCAGTCTGTGCAGCAGTAAATCATTTCAAGGGCTCAAACCCCCTCGAGTCCCCTGGGCCCCGTCAGTGTGAGAGCTGGGCCACGGGACCCGTCTGTGAGGTCCCAATGCCAGCCATCCTGCTGGTGGTTTGAGCCCAGCCGGACACTTTCTTCTCGCCCGCCCCTGGCTCCAGGAATTGCTAATAGTTGCCTCAAATCCTTGGTGTCTTCTTGGCCAAATACTTCATTCAGGAGGCTGAACTTTTAAATATCTTTGAACCTTTAATGCGGGTGGAGGTGCACACCAGTCACACTGGCACTCAGGAGGCCAGTGGATGCGATCTGGTAGAAGGCACGACAGCCCCTTCTGAGCCGAGGTCAGAAACGGCATCACCTCTGTACCGCTCCTCCCGGGCTCCGTTTCTGCCCTGAGCTGCTGAACCAGAACCAGACACGTGACCCGACTGGAACCCAACCCAGAGCCAGGGGCAGCATCCCTGAGTGGCAGAAAAATCAGTGCTGTTGTAGCCAATGACTCTGGGGATGGCTTGTTACACAGTCGCATCACAGTGAAAGCTGGCTGTTACACACCCACACATGTGTTTAACACATCACGTGAGAGCTCCGTGACACTGAGGTGTGTCTCGACTGGAAAAAGCCTGCTATGGGATGAAAGGAGGGCTATAGAGCACCCAGACTCAGAAGTCACACAGGACTGAGTGGCAGCATGGATGCTAAGGCTAAGGCAGAAGAAGCAAACGGGGGCCAGGAGCTGGGCGCCAAAGCGCTGGATGCCAAAGCTGCTGCCTGGGTGACTAAGGGCTCGGGCGCCCAGTGCGATGACCTGGTCCCCTCTCCTGAGCTCACAGCCACTCCTGACCTGGCTCAGGCCCAGATCCTGTGACTGTGCACACACATAAAGCTCAACTGTTGTGAATCCCAGCCACACTCAGCAATGAGTCTCAAAACTGTTTCCTCTCAGCTTAGAATCCCGTCTCCAAGTCTGGCCACACCTTTCTCGGCTCAGCAAAAGTCACTGGGGACATCACAAGAGCAGCCCCAGACCCGCCACCCTCCCAGCCACAGCCACAGCGTGATTAAAAGGCGCCCGGTGTGGGGGCCCAGGAGGGGACCAGGCAGGCAGGGGCACTGGCTGCCGGCTCAGCACGTCCTCTCCTTTCGAGGGCACAAACTGTGTTTCTTTGACTTCAGTCCCACGGTTTATTTTAATTGTGATGAAATGGCATTGCATAGTTTACCCATTTTCACATACAGTTGGGCATTATATTCTTTCACACCTCTGCCAGCCACAAGTCCTGCCCTTTGAGCTGCTGGAAAAGAAAAAACTCTAACACTGCCTGGTCGCACACCCCTTGGTGACCCGGTCACTGTACGCTTTAGCAAACACAGAAGCATCTCTCGACCAGGAAGACAGAGCGGCTTTTCTTCTACATCAATTTCTTGGTGCTTAGAACCTGGAATGAACTCTGATAATCACAACACACAGGTACAATGAACTCCGACTTATCTGGATGTGGTGTTAAAGGAACACAAATCAGCCGGCGACTGCGGCTCTCGTTAATAAAAAGCTGAAGAAAGTGTGGCCGCTTGAGATTTACGTCTGATGCCACATCTTATACCACATCTGATACCATCAGCTGTCCAAAGCATCCCGCTTTAAATTACAATTTTTCATCAGCTAAATTTCATTGAGCTCACAGCCCACAGCTCTCGGTTTAAGATCTGCAGAATACACGAAAGAAACGTTCAGAAATCTTTAAGAAAAATTCCCGAATCAATTTTGTGCCTTTTTATTAACATGCCTTAATGCACACACTATTGGGCTTCAGCGTGGTATGTAAACACACCTGCGGGGCGGGCGTTAATCAAATCGGGGTGATTAGCATTGTCCTTTCCTTATCATTTCTGTACATTCACAGCCTTTAAGCACTCTGTCCTGAATCTTTATAAACTAGTTAATGTCACCATGGACTAAACTTGCCCCTGAGTGCCGCAGAACCCCAGAACCCATTCCTCCTGTTTGTATGTATGTGGTACCGTTACCCAGCCTCCCTCTCTCTGCCCCCCAACCTCTAGCAATCACTATTTTACATTCAGGCCAATTGTTTTAGTTTCCACGTATGAAAGAGATCATGTACAAATCAAATTTCTTCTCATTAGAAAGTGCCTTTCCAGTCTGCTCCTCTGCCTAGATCTCATTTTGAATGTCTGAAATTTTCTCAGGTATTTTGTTGCCTTTCTCCATGCAAAATCCAGCTCTGCCTTCTTGAGGGCAGTGGCCCACTCTGAAAGGCACACCGCTGTGTCATAGTCTGGATGGAGAATGACCCCAAAGGCTCCTGTGTACACGGCTTGGGAGGGAGGGCCTGGCTGGAGGAAGTAGGACACTCAGGGTGCATCCTTGAAAGGCACACTGGTCCCTGCCTCTCCCGCTTCCTCCGCCTCTCTCCTCCCCTCCTCCTCCTCCTCCCTCCCAGCTCACTTCCCTCCTCCTTTCTATTCCCTACCCCTTCCTCCCCCCTCCTCTTCTGCTTCCTGGCTGCCATGAGGTGAGCAGCTGAGGTGTCTAGGGCCTCGCCTCAGGCTATAAACAATGGGATCCAGCAGCCATGGACTCAAACCTCTGAAACCATAAGCCAAAATAAATCTTTCTCTTTCAGGCTGATTTTCTCAGGTGTTTGATCACAGTGATGAAAAGCTACCACAAGGCTCTACTTTCTGTCTTCCCCTCACCTCTCTTCCATCTTCCACAGTCAGGGCCTCCATCTCTGGGCCTCTCACTACTTCTGCCAGTGCTGGCTCCAGGCGGGGGACAGAGCAGCTGGCTGAGACCACGCCCTACCCACTCTCTCCTGTGAACAGAGTCACCTACTATTTATCCCAACCGCACATTTTCTTTATAACATAGAGCTAAGATCTTGCCGCAGCAGTCAGATGAGTTGGCAGAGCTTGTCAGGTGCTGGCCAGGACACAGGGAAATAGGAACTCTCACCCACTGGTGATGGGATTCTGAATCAGGACCACTGGACGGGGCTCCACAAAACAGTAAAAACAGAACGATCATGCGAACTAGCAACCCCACTGCTGGGTACGTACCCAGAGGAAATTAAACCAGCGTGTCAGAGAGATATCTGCATTCCCATGCTTTTTTGCAGCGTTACTCACACTAACCAAGATACAGACTCAACCTAAATGCCAGTCCATGGATGAGCAGATAAGATCAACAGGTTCTGTGTGTGTATATAAATACACACAATGGAGTACTCTTAACTGTGAAAAGATGAATCCTGTCACTTGCGATGACACAGAAGGTCCTGGAGACCATTATGCCAAGTAAAATATGCCAGGCACAGAAAGACACACACTGCAGGACCTCACTCCTGTAGAATCCAGGAGTCAACGGCATTGAAAAGGGAAAGAGTAGGGGTTACAGAGGTCGGGGAGAGGAGAGAAGGCGGGTCAGGGAGAAGGCTGGTCAGTGGAACCAAGTTACACAGAGATAGTGGTGACTACAGCCAGCAATGATGGGTGATATATTGCCAAAGTACGAGAGAAGATTTCGTGCTTGATGTAATAGATATGCTAACTATCCTGATTTGATCATCACATAAGATATACATGTATCAAAAGAACACACTGATAAATATGTGCAATTCTGTGTCAATTAATAATGACAAAAATAATAAAAATTGCTTGTCAAGTTTGAATAGTATGCACACCTCCTTTGAAGGAGCAGGGGAAAGATTAATACATTTGCAGTATTGACAAATTGTCTTTATTACCACTTTTAGTGTAGTCTCCCTTAAATATAAGTGACATAACTGGGTAGGAGCTTATTAAGATATATAATTCTTGCCTAAAAATGAAGAGAAAATTAGAGACAAAATATATCCCTTCTGTACTGCATTCAAAGTAATGACTGATTTTACACACGCCATGATGTTTTATTAAAACCGGTCCACTCCTCAAAAAAAAAAAGTTATGGCCAGGACTGCTCTCATATAAGTTCTTTTGAGCAAGATTTTTATATTTTATTCCTGATCAAAGACTTAATTCTCTTTCCACTTCTTTTTTCTTTCTTTTGGTGCTCACTGGCTTGCTTGCTTGTTTGTTTATCTGTTTTGCAGTACTGAGGACTGAACCCCAGGCCTTCCCACTGAATTATATGCCCCGATCTTTTTTTTTTTTAAAGAGAGGGTTTCACTAAATTACCCAGGCTGGGCTTGAACTCGCAATCTTCCTGCCTCAGCCCTGGCTTTTTTAGTGCCTGACTTACACGGAGACACCGTCTGGGCAAACCAGAGGGACAAGGGCTTCTGTCCTGACAGAGTTTACATCCCTACACAAGAAGACAGAATGAAATTATGTGGCATGCTGGAAGAAAAGGACTACAAAGAAATGACACTAGAGCCGGTTAAAGGGCTGAGGCGACCAGGTGTCTTGCAGTGGGCAGCAGAGGGGGCAATGTGGTTGCTGAGAAGGGGAGAATGGAGAAATTCCTTTGGTAAAAAATAATTTTCAAAATAGAGTAAAATCATGGCTGCCAAACAATAGAAAAATGAACATATCAAAGACGCTATTCTACCCATTAACCAACAAGAGAACCAGGTAGATGTTATAATGGGCTGAAAAAAAGAAGCTGAATAATTGAGGCATTTATGGCTTAAGAATAGGAAAATGAATATGCAAATGGAGACAAGTGGGGGTGGGGCATCAGCAAAACGCTGCAAGAACAAAATCTGCATATCTAGAGACAAGAATTATTTTGCGATCAGTTCTCTATAATTAAGAAGGCTTCCACAAAATCAGACTCGCATCAGTCAGCGGGGCCCAGACAGTGTACAGTTCTTCACTGAAGCACAACTGTTTTCTAATGTGGCGGGTGCGAGAAGGAACCACCTTTGTCTATTTGGGAGGCTGCAGAGTGGGTAGGAGCAGATTCAAAGGCAAGCGCTCCTCCGGCCTGGCTGTGCAACTCTGGGGAGGTGACTGAACCTTTCTGGGCCGCAGTGCCCTCAGAGTAAAGACGGGGATGATCGTGCAAAAACACCTCCCTTTCCAGGATTATAGGAGTTCCTACTGCTCCTACACTTTAGTTGGTACACAGTAGGTGCGACTTAGGTGTTGACTGCTACTACTTTTTAAGCAACGAAAAACACTTGCTGTGAAGGCATCATTCAGATCTTGCATCCACCTTGGTTCTTTGTTCCTCAGTGACCCCAGCAGAGGCACTGACTCCAGGAAGAGCTTTCGACCAGGTGGTGACTAGTGTTTGTTTATAAAACGACTGGGAATATGCTTACGTTTGTTTCTCAGAGAATTTTTAAAGTCTTGCAGGTAACGCAGATTACCTAGCACCTATTCTGACTCCAGTTTAAAAAAACTGGGCCTGGGCTGGGGGCGGCGGTGCACACCTGTAATCCCATTATTTGGGAGGCTGAGGCAGGAGGACTGCGGTGAGTTCGGGGCCGGCCCGGGCTACAGAGTGAGTTCAAGAAAAGAAGGAAGGGAAAGAAGGAATAGAAATACTGGCGTAAGGGGCAGTACTAGAGGCCTCTAAACTGGCGAGCTCAGCACACCCTGCGGCTCCTAAACCAGCCGATGCGGGCGAGAGACAGTGCACACAGCAAGTGCACCACCAACTCCCAGGGAGCCCCATTTCTGCAGCTCTAAGCCATGTTTTCCGCCCGCTGTGTTTTCAAGTCTCGTTTTTAAGGACTGCAAATAATATGAAAATTCATTCTTTAACCTGGACAGAGCCTTAAAGCGAGCGATGCTACGGATCCGGAGCCCGCTCTGCGGGGCTGCCTCCCGTCGGCCACCAGGTGGCGCCACGCGCCCTGCTGTGAGCCGGCGCAGCCTCCTCGGGCCCAGCAGGTCTCCGCGCCCCTTCGCAGAAGAGAAAGGCCCGCTGGTTTGCTCTGTTGGTGGCGACCTAGCGCCCCTCGCACGTCTCGGTTTCATTTTTAAAGCTGCGCTACTGTAGGAGTTGGGGGCCTGAAGATCATCTCTGACTTTCTTAAACTGCCACGAAAGAAATGAGCGGATTAAAAATGTTAGCGTGACGAAGATGACTCTGAACTCTTCCTACTGGCGTCTTTTTCCTGTTGTGGGAAGGGAAACTACAACTTTACGATTTATTTTCAAAAAATATGTTCGTTATTGTCAGCCGTCGTATGTAAAAATAAACGCACGAGGGCAAGTCCGTGTCTCCTGAAGCTTTTTCCAAATTAACAAACGTTTACATTCTCATTTATGCTGTGAACATCAAGACTGATCATTCTAAAGGGACAAACAGGAAAACAGTGCGATGTAGTACTCAGCCTACGGATTTGCCCTTTAGAGTTTTGCTATTTTCTAAGTAACTCTTTCATCTGAGGAAAAAGGAAGATCTTTTAGAGAAATCACCAACAACCACTCTTGTGACAAAATATTCATTTTACTGTGTACATGGATGCCTCTCTCCTTCTGCAACCAGTGTCGTTTCTATGTAAATTAGAAGCAACTCGGGGGATTCATAGGTGACTTTATTCATTTTCTTATTTCACAGTACTGGGAATTGAACCCGGGGCCTTCACACTGAGCTACACTCCACACCCCTTTTTACTTTGAGACAGGGTCTCAGTAAGTCACGGAATTGCTCATGCTCGGCCCAAACCTGTCTGTGATCTTCCGGCCTCAGCCTCCCAGAATGCTGGGATTACAGAAAGGCACTACCACACCCGGCTCATTGGTGATTTTTATATGGCTGAGCATTCTTTGGAAAAGTAAACGGATAGCTACACTGACTCTGGCTGGGAAAGTGTCTCTAGGCCTTTCTGCTTTCTCCCACATCCGTAAATTCATGCTGTTTCCCACCCTGCCTTATCCCAGCACCACACAACCCAGGCCTGTCTTATCCCTCGTTTCCACAGGAGGCCGTATCACTCCAGGCTGCCTCACACGGGTGCCTCTTGGATCTCTAACTTGGTCACATCCCAGAACTTCTTAAGGTTCCTCATACAGAGTGTGTTCTTTCTGGGCTTAGAGAAGAGGCGGTCCATCTGCAGAGTGAGTAGCTGGCTGCTCCAGAAGCACACAGCTCAAAAAACACAAGTCAATTTCAATGAGACACTGTATCGGAAAAGCTCAGAATGGTGCCTTCTACATTATAAGCCATCAACGGGGTTCCCACAGTTGGGGCTGTTTATTTTTAGCCACTATTTTTATTTCTGGAGACAAGATCTTGTTATGTATTCCAGGCTGGCCTTGAACTCGCTAACTCAAACTCACAGCGATCCTCCTGCCTCAGCCTCCCCAGTGCTGGGATTACAGGCGTGCGGCACCATACTCGGCTTATTTGTAGTCACTATTTCATTAGTGTCGGCCAGCAACTCCAAGCCAGCACCTGAGAAACACTCAGTACTCAGTAAAAAGATGGGCCATGAATTACGACTTTTTTAGATCTCGGTTCCTTTACCCTTGCGGTAGGATTGTGCTGTCTGACTTTACAGACTCCTGAAATGAATGAAAGAGCCTAGATGTTGGGTAAGTTTTTTCCCATCAGGAGAAAGACGTGTCTGTCCGCATTCTCTGGTGTCCTCCTGCTGCCCGGACCCTGCAGTCCTGATCAGGCTGCACAGAGTGTGCGAGCTGCTGTCTTCGACACACATCTCCACTTCATCACTGATTTGAAAACATCAGAGAGAAGTTTTACTGGGCCAGATCAAAGCAGACACCCAGTCACCCGGCCTCCCCTGGCCAGGGCTGCAGGCCATTACGGCCAGCAGTTCCCCACAGCTGCCTCCCTCTCTTATTAGCATGCCCAGGAAACAGACTGAGGCGCCCCAGGCACTGCAGGGAAACTCTGTGCAGGTAACCGACCGTATTACAACAGCAGACCGCGTCCTGAAAGACGAGTAGGGCTGTAAAAACCAGCAGCTCCTACAGCCTGGGACGGGCTCTACCCCCGCCCTGCCCGCGCACAGTTACAGGCTCTGCCGGTCTAGCTTTTTCTTTAAACAGATGGGCTGTTCCTTCCCGGATATTCTGGGACTAAAACCCGAACATTCACTTTCTGTGCGATTGTTTTTGCTGTCCGTGTTGTTTGCATGAGTCTTATTTCTGGCTCAAGGCGCGTCTCCCTTCAGTTCTCAGACTTGCTAACATTCAGCTTCCTCTTCTGCAGGTTGCCGGCAGGAAACTGGAAAATGGGCCACAGGAAACCTGGCCTCCTACATCTGTCCCACTTTGCAACTGCAGCTCTGGTTTCATCTGATCTTGTGTGTCGGCTGTTCTAACGCTGCACATGACAGCCAAGCTCTGCTTTCTCCAAAGACAGCAATGTCCCACTGCCCAAGAAAACTCAGAAGATGTGTTGCCCCCTCCAAGTGATTAACCCTACGAGTTCATCAGAGAAACAAATACTAAGCAGAGAAGGATTCTTTAGATGTGATAAAGCTACCGATAAATCCCTAGTGAAAATTCAGACTATTTCTAACACCGGTCACAGGAGAAGTTATTTCAGATCAGTACAATTGCTAGTAGTCCAGGGCTGCCTCATACATTCCAACTTGCTGGGTTTTGATAAATAACATGAAAAAGGTATAATCATTATGATGCTCCTTCAAGTTATGTCTTCTAACAATATCACAACTATGAGGTGGAGCTCTAGGAAATTATTGTTTCTATTGGTCAAAACCAGGTAAATATCAACAATCTCACATGCTCAACCTAAAACAGAACCATCCACACAAAGTAGACACAGACACACGTACACACGTACAATCAAAACCCCAAGGCAGCATCGTGTTATGTTTGGTCTGTGGACCCTTCTAAGAATCTAAAACTCTCTAGCGGAAAATACACATACATCCACATATACATTCACACAAGTACACACACATACATCTGCATCCGGATACTCCCCATACATCATTTCAGCGGGGCAGGCAGAACTCTAAAGATAATTTATAAAGACCAAATCAAAAGCCATGTTCTGAGGAAACCGATTACATCCTCAATATCAGCAATAATGAGATTTCATGGAATTCTCAAGAATAAGGCTCAGACTAAAAAGTCCACTTACATAAGAACTTTCCCTTTTTAATGGTAACATTTGAGGACCACTTATGTGCCAGGCCATGTGCTGAGGCTTTACACACGTTGTCCACATTTCAGCCTCTCGGTTCACCACACCCTTGAGGAAGCCACGACTTCAAAATGGGCAACCAGACACTCGCAGCCACAGGAATGATAAAAGCAAACACAGACTCCTGTCCAGGAACATCCGGCTCCCAAATACAGGTTCTTAATCGCCACGCAGAGAGGCCTTGCTTCTCGTATGCACACCCCACTGCTGCTAAGAGGCCAGTCTCACTCTAAAGAGGCCATGTGACATTTCCCCCAGGGACCCAGTCAGGAAATGTCGTTCATTTCTGACCTTGTCTCATCTGTCACTCCAGTTACTCCATCACTCCAAATGAGGCTCCGAGTTCACCCAATGTCAAGGCGGGATGAACCAAGACGTGAGATACTCTGAGTTCTAGAACTTGGCTCCTTCTGGGACATGGAGAGCCAGGACAGTGGAACAAGGAAATGAAGTCACCAGCAAATTAGGTGAGCGAGCCTGGCCCCAGAGAAGGGTCCCAAACACGTGTGCCTTTCGTGTGGGACGAGAGACAGGCTGGGAATCCCACTGGAACGGAGTGTAGCAGCTCAAGCATGGGACCTGGCGCCCAGCGGGGCCTCCACAACTTCCCTGTGAAAATGAATACTGCAGGGTTGGTGTGGCTTGGGGTGGGGTGGTGGGGGGTGGGAAGTACACCTGCCTATCACACACCAGGCCCTGCGTTCAATCCCTGGCAATGCGAAAGGAAAAGAAAGATAAAGAAAAAGATGACACAAGACAGACCTCCAAAGAAGCTGTGTCAAAGTCTAAGAGAGCGGTGTTTGGAAGGATTACAACATGCCCCAAAAAACCAGAGTATGCTGTGGTCAGTAAAACTTAACTAAAATCCTGCCAAGTGTCCTTAAACATAAGCTTTGATTTAATAAGCTCCCTAATCTCCAGTGGGTAGTACTCTCCCCCCAGTACTCTCAACTCTTGTATTTGGAGCCTTTTGCTTGAATGGAAAATCTTCTACCCAATTTTTTGTTATATTAATACTAATAAAATCCAATCTTGAGCATTCAGGGGAAAAGTTGGAAGTTAAATTACACAAATCCTTGTGACAGCCAAAGCCTTCAAGTTAGAGACAGGGACAGAGATTTTTCTCTTCTATCTGCTTGTATGGAAAAGGGTAAGGTCAGCCCTAGGCCTCTCCTTACCTGAGTGTTAGCAAACTGAAAGACTTTTTAAGATTAAAAGTATTTTGAAAATAAAAATATGTAATTGGGCCAGGGACGTAGCTCAGCGGCAGAGTGCTTGCCTAGCAGGCATGAAGCCCTGGGTTCCATCCCTAGCACTGGAAAAAACAAGATAATTCTTTGACCAATACATTGTGGAACTAATCTTTAAAATAAGAATGTCTTTGGCTTCAAATAAACCCTTAGTGGAAATGTTTCCTTACATCTGTGGATGACTTACCATTGGAAAGGGCTTGCTTACTCAGATACTTGAGGATGGTTTCACAAAAATCAAAATACAGGCAATCTCACATGAGAAGGAAGCCCTAGTCTTTCAAATAAACTTGAAAGCTTTATTGTGCTAAAGAGGCTGGTAAAAGTCAAAATCTAGATCCAGTGCAGTGAGAACGTTTTTTGCATGACACAAAGTGATGGTGGTTTTTCCACATCCAGAAACTGAGCCATTTCCTGCCAAAGCATCCTCCAAACTCTTCTATTGTGTTGAAACTGTAAAATCTTTCTAAATCAGGACTTCCTCCTATTATGCTTTAGAGGCGTCTTTCTGGGAAGGGTAGATCCAAGGCAAAAGGTAGGAATTCCTGCAGCACCACCCAGTGGAAACATGAGGGAAAAAAAAAAAAAAAAGCAAGATAAAATATGTTTAAAGAAAAAGAAAAGTCATGTCTTAGCTCCTCTAAATAAAAATCGGGACACTGCTCTTTTTACTATCGATGGTGACCTGTGCTATATTCTGCTGACAAGCGACCTTTCCCATCACACTCGCCCTGCGTCTCTCTTGCACACGCTACCCTGGGGTCAGGAAGGATGGTGCAAGCCGGGGGGGGGAAGGAGTCCCAGGTGGGGTCAAGTGCGAGCTGCGACACCGTCCCTTCCTCTCAGAAGGATTCCCGAGGGACGCCGGGATCCAGGAAGCCTGCACAGCTGTGCTGGGCAGCCCGGTTCCTGCGCAGGGACAGGCGGGCGTTTCCTGGCAGAGCGGTACCGGCCATCCGCGCCTTCCCTTCCACTGGCCGGGCTGCTCCTGGCTCAGGCCACCTCCAACATGTGCGCAGCGACTCCAGCTCTGCCCCCCAGAGGGTTGCACAGCTTTCTCTCCACTGTGGCTTGGACCTCTCTCGTCTTCCCCTGCCCAAAAAAATAACTTCCTCTAGCGTGAGAATCACTTCTGGGCTCCATCCTACCGAGGCCGCCGTGGGCCCCACAGCCACTACACAGCTTGTTTCATGCTGTCTCCATTTCACTGACTGCTACAATCAAAGCACTCTGGTCACTGCGGCCTGCTCCTCTCGCTTGCGTCACGTATCAGACTGCAATTTTCTAGGGGCCTGCAAGGAGCAATAGGAACCTTTGACCTTCTTCTTCCAGCTTTTCTTCCCAGAAAGTGCTGGCCAAGCAGAAAAATCATGGTCTTCCCAGGAAAACTGGAAACACTTTTTTCTTCTCTGCAAAATTTAAAATAATACAGTACTACTCCTTCGATCATGTAAGGATGGCCGAGTCACTAAAAAACAACACAAAGTTCCCCACACTAACCCTCTCGGAAAAGTTACCTTTCTCTCTTGCTAGAATAAATCCACTGACACTGTTTTAAATCTCTCTTTTTTAAAAAAACGGTGCACAGACACAGGAAAGGGTACCAGTTGGCTGATCTTGACTTTGCTTAGAAGTTTACGATCACAGTCAAAACTTGGTAGCTTATTAGAACTACTGATAATTTACAAAGGGCTAATAGTATTATAAGACTTAATTTTTTCTTTTTCTGAAATTAATCATTGGCCAAAACGTGTTTCTGGTGCCTAGTAATGTCAAGATTTAGCTGGATAATATTGACACGAGCTAGTCTTCTGGTCCTGTTGTGTACAGTGCTGTCACAAAACAGCCATGCATTATTGGTCTTCACGAACAAGGTATCGTCAGTGACGTCCTGTTTGGAGACTCAGAGCAGCACAAAGAGACCCCTACAGGGACTCTTTGGGCCTCCTCTGGGTCTGTGGTCGCTTCAGCTCCACAGCTCTTCTGTGGTGTTCTGCTTGCAGCAAAACTTTGTCACGGTTTAGGAAATGCAAATTCTAGGCATGAACTTTACACATAAATCTGGTATGATAATATATTCACTTTGGATAAGATCTGTAAAAAGCAGTGAATCCGCAGTCTTCAGTATATCATCACCTGCTCATGTGGTGGACATCTGTGGGATTTTCGCTGCATCCCAAGTCACGAAGGTGGTGACCATCCCCATCGGCTCTACTCTCTCCACACGTTTCTCTCTTATTTTTCCACGTGGATATCAAGCCTAGCGACACACAACAGTTCCAGTGCCAAATGCAGAGGACTTATTCTGCATGTAAATAACTCCTAATAAAGTTCTTTTTAACTTGAAGTGAAAATGTGATGGTGCGAAGATAAAAGAGCAAGCAAGAGGCCTCTCAGCTTTCACTAAATCTATTTAAAACCATGCCTGAGTTGTAGACAAACCACAGTGAGTAGAACACATTTAAAATATCTCGGTGTGCCGGGCAGATATTGTCATCCCTAAGAAAACTGCTGCGAAAATATACATGAGTGATTTCAAAATGGAGCAGCCCTCTCCAGTGCTTCATACTTAAAACCTATTTTTAACTGATCGCCAGAATGCACTGAATCGGTGAACAAAAGAACACTAAAAGGGTCACTGAGTGGCTGACCAATGGGTTGTTTATGTCAGATGAAGGCTGTTCCAAGAAGGCCACCAAAAACACAGTACGGAAGAGATGTCGACTGGAATCTTAAGCATCAGATGTCTTATCTGTGCCCAAATCCCCACAAAGGAATCTGTCACCCACTAACTCGAAATGCCACATACAATCTGTTACTCTATTTCCTTTTCTGATATGAAGTATGATTGAAAAAATACAGTGAATGTTTAAATCTTAAAAAAAAAATCGCAGTAAAAGGTACGTTGCTATTAATCCCCCTCAGAATACTTACCCTCATTTCAAAGACACTGATCCCACTTTCTGCAGCAGCTCCAGAGTCCTCTTTCGTGAGTGTCTTCGACTGCACTGTCATGGCTTCCTCAATGTCCTGAACTGATTCAAAATGTTGACCTTTCATGGTTATTTTGACTTTGGAAGAAAGCCAGAAGTCTCACAGCACCAGATCTAGTGAACAAGGCGGATGAGGACACATCATAGTATTTTCGAAAGCCTGCCTTTCCATGGGATGGCGGGCGTTTGGCAGAAACATTCACTGTGTTTTTCATCACATCCTGTAAAGACACTCATGAAAGAGGACTCCAGAACTGCTTCAGAAAGTGGCAACAACAATGAGGTAAGTGTGTTTGAAGCAAGATGAGATATTTTGAGGGGAATAACGGCAATGTATCTTTTACTGTAACAAATCTTAAAATTTAAACACGCACCATATATTTTGATCACCTCTTGTAACTGTTCAGTATGAATATGATTAACTACACAAAAGAACAGATCTGGATTTAGACAATCGTGTTTATCCCTCGATAAAGAAAATTACCAATTTTACGTTTTTATTAGGGAAAATGTTTCAATCAAGCTGATGCACGTAAATCTTTGACAACAAGGTCTTAAAGTTTCTATTTGCTTAAAGACAGATTACTGGTCTTAATATTTAGGTTAAGAAAAAAATCAGAGGAAGTGGCAATGGCTGAAAGACGCTGTTCTTGTGGTTCAGCTCTGATTTAAATCAAGGCAAAGTAGCACTCTTCATGAGAGCAACGACTCCCGATCTTTTGAGAACCACAGTACACTTGGGTCTGTTTGATTCAAGATATCTTCAAACATCTTTGTTCAAAGGCATTTTAACACGCTTCAAAGTATCCCATTTACTATCAAAGTGCAAAATTTTCATAGTATCCCCTTTACCTACTAAAAGTGCAAAACTGAGAACAGCAGCAACTAAATGAATTCGGCAGGGCCAGGGACTGACTGACTGTGTCAGTGACAAGGTGGGTTCATCCGAGGACCACTCCAGCCGCGTGGCGCAGATGTGACAACATGCCTCTCTCTCGGGAGCATTTGGAGACACTGTTCTAAAATGCTTTAAAAAACAGAAAAAGAAACCACCCAATGCCCTCTGGTCTAAATGATCAGCATCTGGGGCTTGGCTCGGAAAACACGCAGAAGCACTGGCAGAAATAAATTCCCTTCCAAGGCTCAAGAATTCTAGATTCCAAGTCCAAGATCATACCAAAGAAGTGAGGCCGTACACCTCAAACAGTTCTCCAGATATTGCTAAATGGTGTGGTCCCTTCTTCGCACATTTATAACGGCACTTGCTGAAATCAGCAGGAACCTAAGCTTTCTCCTTTCCTGGCAATTATAAATCCAAGTTCTCACCTGCCTTCTCATAGTGAGACACGATTCTTCCAAACTTATTAAACACTCCAGACACACCCATTCTCTATAAAGAACTAGGGCTCCAATTCTCCTCGGGCAGAGTGGCTCCGTGTAGAGGAACAGCAGAGACCCGGGTCGCATACTGTCCCACCCTCTCAGGCTCCTACATCGTCCTTCTTGCAGCCTTTACCAACAAAGACAGACGCACGCGTAAAAGTACCTATGCAAGCTCCCTTTCCATACCAGTCTTTCATTTCTTAATAAACTCCAACAGTAGGGCTTGCATTTCGATTTCAAAGAGTATCAACCACAGAAGTGTTCCTTCTAATTTAGGGTTAGGAGATTAGTCAACACTAACACTTCCCTTTCTTGCTTGATAAGCATTCCATCCTTCTGGGCTTAGTATGGTCATTTTGAGGATGGTGGCTTACAGGTTCAGAGGGTATGCAATTCCCACAGTGAATTCCCCCAGCTACCCAGCCCCAGACCAGGGAATCAACCCCAGGCTTAGCTTGATGTTGTCATTGTTGTTTTAGTCCCTTTTTTCCTGACAACTCAGTGCAGAAAGAAAAATCTGCTTCATCACAAATCCTGGCTAACAGATGTCTGATCAGCAAAAAACTGCTTCTAGGCATGACCCAGGTGAAATTAATGGACAGAACTCACCCCCTTTCACCAAAGGTGATTTCGGTATTTAGACCTTCATATTTCATCATTATACAGGCAGTCTTTCATTATCTTAAAATTCAGAAACATCGCTGATCTCAAAAAGTTATGGACGAGAGATACACACACAGGTTTTCGTACAAGTGGAGAAAAGCTTTGAACTACACAATGGAATTCAAAGGCGATTATTGCAAGGAATTGTGTATGAAAACTTGCTCAACGGAGACCTCAATAAAGGACTAAGGTGTTTGCTCTAGAACAATTAATTCTAGCAGGACTTTATATTGCAATTGTTTCAAGCTGAACTATCCTATGAATTACTTAGTTACCAACCAGCCATTCTCAGCCTAAGTAGCACTGATACCAACAGAACTAAAGTTTGTCTTCTTGAATATTAACAAACTAACCTGATTTTTCCAACATCTACCTTTCTTGGAAGTCTAGACCAAAACTATCAAAAATGATACAGAAGATCTAATTGGTTTGTTACGGTTTAACCAGGAGATTTACCTGTTATTAATCCCAGCAGCTTAGGGTCTAGTAAAGAGTCAGATTCATGCATAGAGACAAAGTGCTTTATCAAGTTCAGTGCAGAAGGGAGGCTGTACTGACAAGCCCACCGCAAGCACTGTTTTTAATTCGCAGAGGGCAAGTAGTGCACAACGTGCTGGGATGGATACAAGGGTGGGACAGAGAGATGGGACTCAGGAGCTCACGGCCTGGTAAACACTGCAGAGGTGGCACACAGCACAACGCAGGGACCCCATACTATCCAAATCCCATGGATTCAAGGGTTTGGCCAGTGACTTCAGAAAACATGGGACCCCCATGCTATCTCATGTACTTGTTTCCTCAGTTTCGGACCGAGAGTATCATCGAACAATGAAGGAACACAGCCGTATGTCCAGAAACACACACTTAACTCTGTCCAGTTCCTGGGTCTGACGGTGAGAATATGGAGGAGAAGGTGGGTCATGAGGAAACCTGGAAGCGAAGCCCGTGGCAAGGATTCTGCAGACCAGGAATGGAGGATTGGGGCAGACGCATCCTGGGGACAGCAAAAGCTTCCCCAGAGGATGACAGAGTGGCTGAGAGAGAGCTAACTGGCTGGCACAGTGGAGTGTGACCGATTCTGCAGGGGCAGCGGGCACAGTAAGCCTCCGAGGGAGGAGGAAGGGCCACATGGCTGTCCCAAACCACTGTCTGCAGCTCCAGTTGAGCATGTAGGTCTTTACCCTGAGCTGAAGCCACTGGAGAAATTTCAGGAGAGCGCTAACAGCTCCGAGGTATACTGTGAAAGGGTGCTGTAGCTCCTGATGCAGAAGGGGTCTGGGGGGGGCAAGGGAATGGGGACCCCTGGAGACGCAGCATGGCAGAAGGGAGTGCTCCCAAGACGCAGGGGGAGCAGCGACGACTTCCACACCATCTGGCTACCCTGAAACCTTTCCTGAGGGGGCCGAGGGCCATCTGAAATGAGTCCTGCCTGTCACAAACCTCAAAGGCAGACCAAGGAAGTGAGCAGCTGATGCAGGAGGGCGATGGGCATTCCAGGTTCTTTATTAGTGCAGGCCAGGAATTGCAGGAGCGAATTTTATGGCATTAAGGAGGTCTATTTAAGTAACAAAAAGGAGACTGGTCTTGCCAGGTGAATGAAATAACCAACTGCTGCCACAGTTAGAGAATCTAAAAGGGAGTGGGAAGCTAGAGCTGGGGGTCAGGGGGAAAAAGGGGGTTTGGAGAGCAAGAGATCAAGAGAGCAAGCTCGTGGTGCCATTTACATTTATCTGGATTCTGTTCTCCTCAGAGTTTCCGGATCCTGTGAGAAGAGGGGCGATTGGAATTTCGCGCCCCAGACTGACATGGGGTCAAGGCCACTCCCACTAGGTCATGTCCATCTTCCCAGCCAGGTCAAGCCACACGGTATTCCTACCTCAGTGACATGGCCTTCCAAGGGGTCTTCCATATTCAACAGAGAGCCAAGATGAATGGAAGGGAGAACTCTCAGGGGAACTCATTTTCCCACTGGAAAAGACTGCACGTGCTTCTGCATCGGCTGTTCGGGCATAACAGCAAACGTGGACATCACATTCTGTACAAACAGTGATTCACTCCAAAAAGTGGGACACAAATAGGACCTCACGCTTGAAAGGGGTTAACCCAGCTTCTCCAACTCAGTCTCGTTACCATTCGGCCAAGGAAACTGAGGGCCAGGAAGATTAATGGGCTCTCCACTCCATTAGCTTTAAAGGAGTATATTTCTTCCTACAGGATACATACTACTTTTGGTTAAGTTTTGGGGGGTTATTAAATAATGTGGAACAGATTTTTCCTTTTGCTGTATGAGGAGGGCATACCCTAATGGTTTTTTATGTTTTTTTAATTTTATGGACAAATGAAACAAAATTTCATATAATAAGAGAACAGCAATAACAATAGTTATATTGCAGTATATTATCAAAGTGTTCTGGGGTTTAAGAATTAACTTGGGCCGAGCATGGTGGTGTGTGCCTGGAATCCCAGCACTTGGGAGGCTGAGGCAGGAGGATCCCTGTGAGTTTGGGGATAGTCTGGGTTCCACAGTGAGTTCAGGGCCAGCCTGAACTACATAGCAAGACCCTGTCTCAAAAAAAAAAAAAAATTAACGTGGTAGAATCATGAAATTGCCATAAGGAAATCAAAAACAGATATGGAATATTTTGGAGGGATGGAAATTTTCTCTATTGGAGGGGAGGGCTACATGCATATATACAATAACACTTAACAAGATCTATGTATTTTAATTATGCCTCAATTTCTTAGAAAAGGGAGGGGATGTAAAAGATATCATGAGTCTTTCTTTTCTTTTTTAAAAAAATTCTATTGTTTGGAGCCTTAATCTCATCTGTTTCAAAATACAGTGGTATGTGTGTTTTATATCTATCTCATCAGGCACATATAATTAAGGACTGTTCTTGGCTACAACAGCTTTAAAAATATTTATGATACTATGAACCTTTGATCCTATTTCTAGATTATGTGAGTAAATTCATCTTAGTTCAATTCAAATTAGAATATACTAATAGAACCATCATCTTAATTTCTTTAAAAATATACAAGTAAATCTCTCAACCAGGTTACAAAATAATCCTATTTAACTCTTCGAATGATTTAGCGTTACTTTCCAGGAAATTGAAATCAATATGTCAATACAGTAGTAATAGCGTTCACTCCTGGGGCAATTCAAGCAAAATCACAGTTTATCAAAATGACCTGTTCAAGATTTCTTTGAAAATTGTTGTTTTGTATGTAAATTTCCAGTAACTGATGAAAGGCTATTTTTCTTTTGGTTGGAGGTAACGATCATGGAGAGTCAAATTTCTGCAGAGTAGTTACTTAAAAGACTGTGTGATCTACTATTTTGAAAGCCTTTTAGGATTTGTTAATGGAGGTTAAACACAGACACACATACAGATAACTCAGTTTATCAGGGTTGCACTGTAAGTGGCAAAACCAGAGTTTTCACAGCCTCAGTGCCACGGTTTCAATCAAAAAGGTAACTGACCTCAATTCATAGTGGCCAAGGGCAATAGCCATCTTGAGCTAGAAATTAATTTAAAACACCAACTTCAAATTTTGGAAACTCTACTGATATAAAACTCTACAGTAATAAATAAGAGTTATCTAAGAGCACGAAATACACCTTCCTCCCCCTTCGTAGTCCGAGAATGTCAAGGTATATTTTTGGTTTAACCTGGTTTCTCTTCTTGCACCATTTAGCATTCTATTTTGATGTGCAGCACTCTGTACTTCCTGTTACTACATCTTGATATTCTACTACAAATCATGACTCATTCTTAAATCACAGAGAAACTCGTCAAAATCCCAAATTTCACGGCACGTAGGGCCTCAGTCTTGAGAGGCAGCATTGTTGGAACATTACTTGAACCACAGAGGACAAAAATACTGAACTAGTTCGTGTAGAAATTATGTCAACTCATGGTTGAGTCAACACATTTATGGGATCAATAAATACAAGCTCTCTGTGTGGTAATTTGGGTCTCGGTACTCCTTATTAAAGCGTGTTACATGATATGTTAAGTGAAAATAAGTTACGAAACAGAAAGTACGGTGTGACTCCAAATAAAAATTTTATGTGTATGTATGTTTCTATGTGTATGTGTATACACATACACATTTTAAAAGACTGAGAAAATATACATCAAGATGTTAACAGTAGGATTACAGGAGATGTTTATTTCTTTTTCATTGTGGTTTTTCTGTATTTTTCTAAGGTAATGGGTGTTACTATTTTTCACAACAGGAAAAAACAACTAACCTCTAGAAAACACCTTTAGGCTATGCTGCCATAAAACAGTCTGCAGGGGCTGGGGATTTAGCTCAGTGATTAGAGTGCTTGCCTTGCAAGCACAAGGGCCTGAGTTCGATCCCCGGTACCACAAAAAAAAACAAAAACAAAAAAAAAAAAAAAAAAAAAAAAAAAAAAAAACAGTCTGCAGAGGCAGAAACAAATTATGGAGAACTATGACATGAAAAAATTTGCTTGAAACATATAACAAAATCCCACACGAGTGGGGCACTGCGTGCAGATCACTCAAGCCGCTTGGGGGTGGGTAAAGGCAGGCCCTTGGGGGGCTCACCAAGGCAAAATTCAGCTGAACAGAGAGCCTATTGCTTTTAGAAGCGACTGAGGAACCCCAAGTCTAGGCAACATGGAGGTGACTGTCATTCTCTAGACCAGGAAGGGAGCAAAAGCATCATCAGTTAGTTATTAATACACCCTCAGTTTAAAAAAAAAAAAAAGATGACTATACCAGGAAGTCACATCACTGGATAATTTTTTTCTTAAGTGCTTTGGGTTTGTCAATAGGTCACATTTGGTAACACATCACAGCACCATACTGACGATCTGAATTAGACAGATACATAAAACATAATTGGATGGCATAGAACACACAAAATCCAATATCTGACAGCTAAGAAAGAATACTGTAATTTATGCACACTGCCTGGAAGTCCTTTAAAAGCAATTTCGGGGAAAGATTCAAGTTCCCAAAAGTTACTACAAATATAAATTTGACTATGATCTCACAGTTACACTTACTGTATGTTAGCAGTTTTGAATTGTTTAATTTCTTAAATAAGAAAAAGAAGGTCTTTAATAAATGTTCAGGTGTCTTCAAAATTCAGATGGGGCAGAAGACACACCTGCGCTACCGATATTTGGGTCTAAAAACACCAGTATTAAGCGTGTGAAGACACTGTCGCTGTGGAGCTTCGGACGTGGACTAATTCAGGGCCACCCTCAGAGGGTCAGTATTTGCATATCTTCCTACTGCATACCACCAATCAAGAGAAGAGAGAAAATTCATAAATAGTATATTGCGTGTGCAGCCCCCAAAAAAGCACACACTGAGGACTTTTAAAGGCCCTGTTTGTTGAATGAATGCACATGGAAGATTTTCTGTCACCATGATTAGGGTGAACAGGAGCCTCCCAATCTGGGCACTAGTGCCATGTTGAGCTACGAAATTCTCTGTAGGGGGCTTGTCTGGGCCTTGTTAGATGTCTAGTGACATCCCTGGTCTCTACCCACTAGATGCCAGTAGCATCCCTCCTAGTGGTGACAACCAAAAATGTCTGCTGGGAGGCAAAATTACTCCTGGTTGAGAACCACAGATATAAGTGACCCTCATGCATCCTAAGTAACAACTTGCTGCAATGAGCAGCTCCACTAGCCTCCTTTCTACTCAAAGGAAATGTACAACCTTCCATCTCAGGGAGCTCTTGCAGAGTGAGGTCCACCCTTGAAAGCTTGTCACCCTGATCACAGCTTTAAGGCACCGATTTGCTCAGCATCTCCTCTGTGCCAGGCATGGTGGGCGGGACACCCCACACTCCTGGCCACTGACTCACCCCCGTCCGGCTTGGCTGGGCTGTTTTAGCATGCTTTGCCACTGTAAGAGAAATGCCAACGCCCTCTAAAGAGGCCACCTGTCCTTGCTGATCAAGGGGCCTCCTCGTTCCAGGAGAGTTCTTTAAAACTCTGCCCCTTCAGTAACTACACATTTCTAGGCAACATTTAAAGGCTTAAAAAAAAAAAAAAAAGGCCAGAGGCTTGTGCTATATTTGGCATAGAAAGGCCATCACTTTTCATACACGCGGGGTTTTGTGAGCAAGATCATTACTGGAAACTCTAAGCACACTTATGGACAGTCTCCTTAGCCGTCTGACCCCTGTGCCCTCCTGACACCATTTGTAATTTTATAATCCTCATAAATTCAAACTCATACCTGACCTTTTCCAAATAAATGTGTGCCCCAGAGAGAGGGGGAAAAGGAGAGGGATCAGAGGGTATTTTGCTCAGAAGTCAATTTAGGCTCATATAGATGCCAGGAACATGTTGGGTTTCTCAGACCCACCCCCAAAAAAGACAAAGCACAGATGGGAGGGGATGGGTGTGTGTGAGCTGCCCACACAAACACACACACACACACACACACACACACAAAGAGAAACCTGTAAGCCTGCAATCCAAAATGGCCAAAGTGACTTGAAAGTTTTTGAAACGCTGCCCTAAAAGGCTCGCAGGGCGGAAAAGGCACCTCGAAGTAAATAAGGGAGTAACTTGTCTCCCTCTCCGGCGCTGGGCTCCCCAGGCTGACAGCGGCTGCACAAAACCCCTCCTGTGAGGAGCAGCGGAAACTCCTAATGAGATTAGTTGGTGTGTGTGCAGACATTACTTAGCAATGACTAAAGGGGCTCTCTCTTCCTGCAGCAGCCAGTGGAAAATTCAGGGAACTTTTTCCCCCTTCGGCAGCAGAATCCCTTTAACCCTCTCCCCAGCCAGCTCCAAAAACAACTCGGCCTCCCCCTCTCGTCTGCCTCCAGCCCGGGCCGGGGGACTCGGAGTTAAAGAGCGGCCAGGGGCTTTCAGAGCAGGGAGGACAGGAGGGGGCTGGCGGGGAAGGGGCGGGGGACCCTCTAACACTACAAAGGAAACGGTAAAAGGCACAAATACATAAACCTGGGAAGGAGCAAACCACAGTTTCTTTGTGAGCTCCTCCAGTGAGTCATTTTCAAGATGCTGTCTGCTGCCAGTTTCAAAGCGGAAGCGCATGGCAATTAGTCTTGCCGTTTCCAGACAAGCCAGAAACTCTCCCGACACTCGTTTTTTTTTTTTTTCTAAAAAGCCCCTTTTGCAGTTTCTGAAATAGCATTTCTTGCTCCCACCCCCACCCGCCGCCTAACAACGGCTTGTCCCCTGGATGATTTGGTTCCGAAAACAGAACAAAACCGAGACTTTTTTATTTTTCCTTTTTAAATCTCCAAATTTGAATCCACCCCCCACCCCAGGAAAAGTTACAGTAGCACCACAGGCCAGCATTCAGACTGAAGTTAAAGAAGCAGGAGCCCCACGATCATCTCTAGCCTGGTCCTTCCCCCGACCCGGTCCAGCACCGGCTTTGCAGTGCGGATGGACTGGGGGTGCGCCTGGGGCGGTGACCCGGGCGGGGGTCACCTGCCCTGCAAGAGTGGACGCGGCCCCGGCCCCGCGCCCCGGCCGCCCGCGCCCTCCGCCTGCCTCCGCCTGCCTCCGCGTCCCCGTCTCCCTCGGGGGACCCCAGCGCCGGCGCCCCTGCCCGCCCCGGGGGACCCGGCCGCAGCCCCCCTGGAGGCCAGCGCGGTGCCGGCTCCGGGCGCGCAGCCCGCTCGGCTCACGGTCCCGCGTCCCAGGGACCCCAGTCGCGCCGTCCCAGCTCCGCCCGCCGCGGGGACCCCTCCCCCGGGCTCGCGGCGCACCCCGCGCAAGGTCCCGCAGCCCCAGGCCCGGGCGACGGCGGCGGCTGCATCCCGCGTCCCCTCCCGCGCGGACTCACCCCACGCACCCGCCCGCCCCGCGCGCCCACTGCCCCACCCCCACCGAGCCGCCCGAAAGCAAGAGTGAAAAAAACACGCCAAGGAAACTTCGCAAGTGTCCCGGCAACAGGCGGACGCCCGCGACCTACCCAGATGCGGGGGAGCTCCCAGATCCTGCTCGGGGGGTTTCTAGGAGGACCCGGGCGAAAGCCCCCGGCTTTCCATGCTGACAGGCGTCTGCAGACGGTCTGTTGCTCTTGTAATGAGATCCTGATTTTTCCCCCTTTTTTTCTTTCTCTCGCTCCTCTTTTTTTCTTCCCCCGCTGGTGTGTGTGAGAGCAGGAAGTTGGAGCAGTCAGGCCGAGCCGGCTCACTTCCTTTACTGCATTATTCCCCGGGCGGTGCGCAGGCTGTGTAAACAGGCTTTTCCGCCCCGCGCCGCGCGCCCGGGCCGCGGCTGTGCGCCGGGGCTGCCCGCCGAGCCCGCGCGCCCCCCGCGCCCCGCGCCCCGCGCCGCGCCCCGCTTCCTGCTCGGCCACCCGGGGGAGGAGCCTCGGGACCCGCGGCGACGCCGGGCGGGCGGCCGCGGCCCCTCCCCGCCGGGCGCTCCCGGGATGCGGACCCGGCCGCTGCGGGCGCGGGGATCCGGCTCCCCCTCCCCGCCCGGGGGTCCCTGCGCCGGGCACCGCGGCGGGGTCGCGCCCGCAAGGGAGGTAGCGGGGAGGGGAGGCCCGAGGTGGAGAGGAGGCCGCTGGACTTGCTGCTTTCTGTCAGCTGGAAGAGTTGGGGGGCAGGGAGCAGCCCAGCACTAGAGTGGGGTTCAGGATTGGGTTGCTCTGGGTCAAGGGGCTGCTTTGATTGTGGGCGGGGTGTGACTGGGATGAGAAGAGGTCGGCTGTGAAGAGGAGGCAGCTTCTGCCTGGAGATGGAGCTGGACACAGTTCTTGTCTGGGGTTTAAAGAGGGAGGGAGCAGCTTCAGTGTGGGGGCCCCTTTGGGGTGAAGGATGAGGAGCCCCAGTGTGCAGGCTCGGATACTCCAGGAAGAGACCTTTCTGGTCACGCACTGTGGCCTGAAACAGGCCTAACCTTTCCTGTGCTTAGGAGCTCGGGCGGCAGCGCAGTAACCCCAAGACTGAGGCTCCCTGGGGGAGGTCCTGTGTCCCAAAGTGACACCCAGGCTGTGAGTGGCGAGCTCCTGTCTGCCACAGGGTACGAGGGTGCCTGTTGAACCCCCACTCCAGCCCTGTGTCCAACTGCAAGCCTTCCAGAACCTTCCAGTCCGGCCTGCGCTCCAGACCAGGGGTTTTCAAACTTGAACGTGCAGTAGCCTGACCTGAAGGGCTCTGTTAAAACCCTGGTCGCTGGGCTTCACTCCCCAAGCGCCTGACTTGGTCTGTCTGGGGTGTTTCTCAGCCCTGGCTAACATTAGGATCACCTGGGGAGCCTTTGAACGCTCTCCAACAACACTCTGGACCCAGCCCAATTAAGCCACACTCTCTGAGGGCAGGACTTGAGTCCTTCCAGAAGGACCACATTCTAATATTTCCTCTGCTTGACCTGTTTCTATTTTTGCAACCTGTCTGAAAGATTATTTGTTTACAAATCGCTGGCTGCTATCACGTCTGAGCTTCTAAAGGGCGGGGATTGTGTTCCAAATGCCTGTCGGAGCGCCTCACTGCTAGGCTCGACATTTTGTTTCAGGACAGATGTGGATAATCCACTTGGGTGGGACGGTCCCCCAGACCTCTGAGAAGGATGAGAAAACATGTGGGGCTCCAGAAAGGAGACTGAAGCGGGAGAAGGTATGGGAAAGAGGGCTGTTTATCAACCCTTGATTTTTCCACAGCTAATTTTCTACTTTGGGGATTATTGTTTTAAACCCCAAGTCAGCTTCTCCCATCACTCAGCAGAACTCACACTGTGCCCCTGTAAGATCCAGCTGTCTGTGGACTGAGAGAATGTAAACTTATTATCCTGCTGAGAAACACACACGCAATTAAGAACCCATGTTGTTTTATTTTAGAAACTGTATGCTCGGAAGAAACGGGTCTGAAAAGGCTACATACTGTATGACTCCAGCCATATGACTTTCTGGAAAAGGCACGATGATGGAGACAGTGAAATGGTGGGCATTTGCCAGAGTCTGTGGTAGAGAGAAATGGAGAGGTGGAGTGCTGGGGTTCTAGGGCTGGGAAACTACTGTGAGTGCTACTATCATGGTGGATACTTGTCATCACACATTTGTCAAAACCCCAGAGTTTGCATAACCGAAGGTAAATGATGGACTCCAGTGGTCCTGAGTCAGGGTAGGCTCATCATTTCTAACAAGCGGGAGCCGCCGGTGTTAAAGGAATCCTCCATCGAGGAGGCTATTAGTGTGTGGGGCAGCGGGTAGTTGGGAAATCTCCATACCTTCTGCTCCATTTTTCTATTAACCTAACACTGCTTTTAAAAAATGGAGTCTGTTTTTTTGCAAATCGCTGGCTACTATCACATCTGCACTTGCAAAGGGCAAGGGTTGTATCCCAAATGCTTGTCAGATCACCTCGCTGATAGGTATGACATTTTGTTTCATGACTGACGTGGATAATCCACTTGGGTGGGACAGGGTGCCAGACCTCCGAGAGGGATGAGAAAACACGGGGCCAGGCGGAAGGGGGTGGTGCTCCGCGTAGGACACTGAAGTCATAAGTATATGCCAAAGCCAAATGGAAGTATCTTAAGTCAGTAACTTCTGTGCTTTTTATTTTTCGAGATAAAGTCTTTGTAAAACCCTAAAGCGTAAGGAAGCAGAGGTGCCCATGTTTTCATCGAGCTGCTTGATGTTGTGAAGAAATAAATTCTTCCTTGTCTAAAGCATTTCTTAAGCATTTGGGGGAAGCCCCACAGTTTGACAGGCCACAAGAAGACCTCTAAGTTTCTCTAGTGCTTTGGATTGTCCACACCACTACTCCCATTTCTTCATATGAATGAATAATTCAGAGCTGACTCTGATCTTCCTCAAAGCCCAGCAAATAGCTTGTGTCTATCCTTTGCGTTCTAAGAGAAAATTTTTGTTTTCCATGATTTCCTGCCCACAATCAAAAAAGCAGCCAAGAGTTGTGCTATCTTCTATGACACGATCCACACGTCTGGTTCTACACCTTTGCTGTAAACAGTCAGGAATCAGGATTGTGTGCGTTATGAGTAAGATTTCTTCAGGAGCTCTTCCCAACAGGTAACGGAGTTTGAGGTCATGCATTTCTGCTGGCTGAGAGAAGGTTGTCTCAGCTGTGATGAGGATTGCTGAGAGCTCACCAGAGACAATGCACAAAATCTGTGTTTGAGAAATGAGAGTCGGTCGGTGTGAGGCACTGAGGTGCACAGACAGGGAAGGGAAGAGCCAGACCGGCTAAACCCTCAAGGTGAAGAATGGAAAAAGGGCCGGGTCTCCAAAAGAAAATGAAAGCCCTGATTCCCAAAGAAAGAGGCAATTAGTCAGTCAATGCTGGGATAATACTGTGTAACAAACCACTCCAAGAGTTACTTGTGTGAACTTTAGGAAAGCTGAATCTCCAAGAAGACTTCCAGATGGCTAATTGGGCTTAAATTCAGAATGAAGTCTGGTAGCCTTTGCTAAAGACTGAAGGTCTGTCAGGCGTGGACTCTTTTCCTGGAGGACTATGGTTTGGATCAAAAATGTCAACGGGAGAGTTCATGTATTTAGAGGTGGGGCTTGCAGAAGGCCTTTGGATCATGAGGGCATTGACTTCATCAGTGCACCAAATCCACTAATGAGTTCAGAGCCGAATGTGCTGTTAGGAGGTGGGGCCCGGTTGGAGGAGGCCGGTCACTGGGGCTGGGTCTTTGGAGAATAGATCTCTCATACTGGCTCTTCCCTTGCTCTCTGCTTCCTGGATCCCATGAATTGAGCAGCTTCCTTCCACCATGATGTTTTTGGTTTGGAGCCAGTCCACCGTGGACTGAAACCATCAGCCAAAATAAACCTTTTTTTTTTTTTTGGTGTATTTCAGGTATTTTATCCCAGCAAAGGAAAATTGCTTAATACCTGGAGGTACCACAAGGTGAACTTTTAGGCCTTTGCATGTTCTTATTTCAACTGCCAAGATGAGCAGTCTTCTGAAAGTCATTTTGCTACCCAGTCCTGGCCAATGAACTATGACCTGTAGTCATCCATAAATATCAGCCAATCAGGAACGGGCATGCTTGCATCCCTCATTTGCATTAGCAGAGAGGGTGCTAATCTGGGTGGGAAATTCTTCTGTGCAAACTGGACCCTGTCTTTGTTCCTTCGGAGCACACTTTCATTTTGTACCAAAGGCCGTGACTTGAGTTTGCAAAGGTTTTGTTTTTCAAATTGTCTTGAACTCTTTCTTAATGAATTTTGAACTCTTTCTTAATGAATTTTGGTTGATAGCAGTTTCCAACAACACATCAATCCAGCTTGGCTGGACTTGGCCACATCTGCAGGCTGAGTGTGTGTCTGCTTCTCGTGTCTTCTCGTGCTGAAGCCCTGCCTAAAGCAGCAGACGCTGCTGGGGACATGTGGTTCCCTGGGAGGATAAAGAGTTTAAGAGGAGAAAGTGATGCCTATTAACACCTCTTCTTAGGCCCAGCACACTTGCTTCTGCTCACATGCCATTGGAAAAGCAAATCATTAAGGCCAGGTCTCCAGTCAATAGGACTGGGCAGGCAAGGGAAAGGAGGATTCTGAACAAATGATACAGTAATAAGATCTGCCACTCTGTTATTTAAAAGTGCAGATCGATGAGAAAGAATAGTTAGAGCAGAAGAAAATGGGTTTTAGAATAAAACAAAAATATTCTAGAACAAAGAATAATGTTCAAAGAGTATGAATTGGTGACTAGGGGTAGAAACTCAAAAGTAGTTTGTCGTCATTCCTTTGACGACTGTGTCGATGTGGCGGGTTGGGCAGGGGTTCGGGCTTGGGGGAAAGTGTGTGTGTGGAATCTGGAATGTTGGGATCCAGTCTCATACCTGCCTTATTCTAACTCTGTGGCCTTGACTGAATTATTCACCCTTACTGAGCTTGAGCAAGCATTAATTTTTACTGATTTTTACAATGGATGCCAATTTTACATTAAAACAGCATGTATTAGGGGCTAGGATTTTAAAATGTTCATGAGTTTCACTTAAAGGAGTATTTAAAGGAATTTCACAGCCTTGCAGGCCGACTCCTGTGGAAGTTGGCATTCCCTCCTGTGTGTCGTTAGGGGTATTTCCTGTGGGATATTTGAGAAGCATTGACTTGGACCATCGTTCTGGTCCTCCGACTGGCCACTGGTGGGCCAGAAGTCGGCAAAACTGCAGCCTTCAGGTCTGCTGCCTGTTTCTATATGGCTTATAGTAATGAAGAATCTCCGTTTTAGAAAATAACAAACTTTACCATGTTGACTGTTTTTAGTGTATCATTCGGTTGTGTTAAGTTTATTCACTTTACTGTGAAAATTGATTTCCAGAACATATTCGTCTTAAAAACTGAAAGTCTGTATCCATTAAACACAACTCCCTTCCCCACCCCCAGCTTCTGGCCATCTCCGTCTACTTCCGTTTCTCTGAATTTGACTAGATACCCCATTTAAGTGGATTTATACACTATTTACCTTTTTGTGACTGGCTTATTTCATGTCACATGATCTCCTCAAGGTTAAAAGCTGAATAATATTCTATTATATATGCACAACATTGATGAACATTGGGGTTATTCGAACCTCTTGGCTATTATGAATAATAAGAATTTACATTTTTAAACGATTGAAAACAAATTTAAAAAGACTTTTTTTTGTATGTTAGGTAGGTCTCATTTTGTAGTTCAGGCTGGCTTGAACTCACTATGTAACCCAGGCTGACTTTGAACTTGTGGTAATCCTCCCGCATCAGCCTCCCAACTGCTGGGATTACAAGACTTGCACTATCATGCTTGCAAAACAAACTAACAAACACACAAAAAACTCTAATATTTTTAACATGTGAAAATTATGAAATTACATGAAATCTAAATTTCAGTGCCCAAAAAGTCCTAGTGGAACACAGCCTTGCTCGTTCATTTACACACTAACACTCCTCTTGCACTACAATGGCATTTTTAATAGCTGTGCCTGAGACCACGTGGTATTTAAAGCTGCAAATATTTACTTTCTGACTCTTACGGAAAAAGTTTGTCAACCTCCGGCATAGGCAAATGAGAGTCTGTGCCGTTTTGCTGGTTTGGATTTTTGAATGCAATTTCTTCCTCGTTCCAGAGAAAGCCTTTCTTTGCCACATTGGATGAAAACCTTCATGTGCCCCGCTTCATCTTCAAAGGAAACCGAGCTCTCGTGTGTTTTGTTTCATTCCTCTCTTTGGTCTTCAGAAAGATGGAGGTAGCTGGCTCCCACAGTCCCAGCCCTGGATGGTCTTCCAAGATTTCTCTGCTCCCAGCATGCAAACAGACCTGAGCCTTTGTCTCTGGTGGACCCCACCTGGCGCACAATAGCAGCGGCTGTACCAGCCTCTCACTTCCTGGGGAGTCCAGGAATCTGTACTTCTCTGAAGCTGCAAGATGACCTCTTTCCTTATGAAACGCTTATAAGGGTCTTACCTATCCCTTGGACTTCCCTCAAATCCAACTGTTACGGTTTAGATCTAAAATGTCCCCTCCAAATCTCACGTAGTGGAGTGTGGGGGTGCTGTACTCATCAGTAGATTGGTCTGCAGACGCGTTTGGTGGCTAAAAGTGCTATTAGGAGTGGGGCCTGGTTGGAGGTGGGTCACTAAGGATGTGACCTAGGAAGGTGCCTTCTTGTTCTTGGCTTCATGTCTCTCTCTCTCTGTCTCTCTCGCTCTCTCTGCTTCATGGCTGCCATGAGTTGAGCTGTTTCCTTCCACCACACCTTTCCGCTTTGGTGCCAGCCAACTATGGACTGAGTTTTCTGAAAACCAGAAGCCGAAAATAAACTTCTCTTCGGGCATTGGGTCTCGAGGATTTTGTCCCAGCATTGAAAGAGTGACTTCTACACTGACCTCCTGGAGGAAGCCTTCCGAGACCCACAGACAAAGCTCATGACCCGTTTCTCCTGCACCACACAGTGTTATCTTCGGGCTTCATGGGGACCAATTGAACAATTTGTCACTACAAGTCAAGTCCTTCCACTGACTCTCCAGCTGAACAATTTGTCTCTATTCTGCAGGTCAAATTCACAAAGAGGGAAATATGTTTTGTTTTGTTTTTTTAATTGTAGATACTTCCATCCACCAGCAGTTGGTGATTTGGAAATTGATAGAAACCATTCAGCTCCAATTGTGCAGCTTATTTTGCAGCACACAGTTCAGCCTGAGTTGAGCATTCACTCTGGCTCATGGTGTAATCCGGACTGCACATAATTCGGCCTCTGCCTGGTTTCCACCTTGGCTGGGTTGACCCTGATGATACCGACTTCCAGCACATGTCATATTTTGGTGGGCATCACAAATCAATCTATCAATCAATAACCAATTGGAACAAATGTAAGCAAAGTGCAGGACCATAAGAGAACTGTTCAATGTGTCAGACTTATCTTTGGCGGGATTTTTATGGCATAATCAATTTGGAAATGATATTTTCAGCTACATCTTACCGCATATATTGGAAGAGTTTCCTGTTAATATGATGCTTTGAATTTGTTAGTATGTTTCAATGCAAATATCTAAGGACAAATTCTTCAGTTGAATTAGTTTCAGAGACAAAGTGTTCAACTGATTCCTTTGTGGCTAAGAGTTATTTACAATTTGCTTCTTGATGAATTTCATATTTATATCCTTATCACCTGTTCAAAAGTGCTAAATATTTTTGTTGAACCAATCGAGAGTTGTCTTAGTTCCTTTCTCTGTTACTACAATTTGAGGTGCGTTTCTGTTCATTTGCCCTTAATTTTTTTTTTTTTATTATATAAACCTTGTAAAGATTTAGTAGGCTTCCTATCGATTTCATTTTGGGGAATATCACAAAATGACCATCAGCCAATGTCAGAGATCTACACATGTGAGACCGTCTGGGTCATTACTCTGCTCCTGCTGACCACCACAGTAAGTACATGTGAATCTTGTCTTGGGCAGTTGAGTGCCGCCACTTGATCCTGTCACACAGGGTCCAGTTAAACCCGCTGCCCTTAAGTTTCCCAACTGAATAACTGCTGTCCCCACTGTAAGGTCAGATGTACGGAGAAGAGCAATGACAGGGCTCTTTAGGGATCCTGGTGCTCACCTCATGCATTCGTTTTTCATGGTATTAGTGAAGTTTACATTTTTCAGATCGTCCTAGGTTGGAGAATTAGGCTAAACATGGCAAATCTACTCCAACATTGCCATTTCCCTAAGTCTCTGAATCCCCTCATCAACAGTAAACCAAGGAATATCAGGTGTCTCTCCCTCATTCACAGTGGGCCATCTTTTGATCTGTACTTCTGCCAATCAGCCAACTAAACTATTAATATCTTTTTTTTTAACTCCATGACCTGCAACATTAAATTTGGAATCTCCACTTAACTGGCCCGTGTTGACAAACTCAGCCTGATCCAGGCGTGTGTTTTGGTCACCATGATTCCATACTCACAAAATACATTCCCACACTTGCTCAGCAGGCCTCTGCTTATAAAAGTGAGAGAACTCAAGAAGTTCTTTGGGACGATAGCAGACCTCTTCATGGGTCACAACATGTACCTTACCTCTAAGGGCCTTCTGTGATTTGAGCCTGGTTATAAGCCTAGAGGCAAAAATGGGTAGTGAGGGTGGGTCCTGAGGAGTGTCAGCATTACCATGCTTGGTCAACACGGATTAGTTTCCTCGGGTATAATATAACAGGAAAGGCCAGCACTGCTGGGGGTGGGGGTGAGGATGCCTCTGTCGCTGTGAGCGGGGACATCTCTTCCCCTGGCTAAATAATCTCACGAGAGTCTAGGAGCTCAACATCCTCAGCTTCACCAGCATCCTTCCAAACATCTCCATGCCAATATACAGGATCCCATTCTTTTCCCATTAGTGTCCGCACCTTTGCTTCAGCTACCCCTCAAGGTTGAGCATTAAACTCATGGTGTATTTCTGCCAATCAAATTATGAGGCCCTGTGTTTGGCTTTCTGTCATCTCAGTCCTGTGACTAACAGAGAAAGGATCCTCTTTCACAAGACACTTAGAAAATTTTAGATTCTTTATGTGTGTCTGGGCTAGGAATTTGAATCTTTGAGCTGCTTATTTTCCTTCACTGATTTGTCCAGAGATGTTAAGAGCAACCAGCCGGCATCATTATATTTCCCACTCCGCCAAAAATATTCGAAAGTATCTTATATGGTGTCGCTAAATTCCTTGCATCTCACTAGTGGTGAATTGGGATGATCAAGTGGATCTACACTGTGTATTACTTAAAACAGTTCACACCATGGTCCATCAGTACCCCACACATTAACAGAAGGAGAGACCATGGCATCTTTAGGTCTCATCAGATTAGAGACCCAGTCCAGGAACCTCCAAAGCCAGGAAAGAATTTCATCTTTACAATTCTGTTTTTCTAGAGCTGCTCCTGGTGCCAAAATCTTTATCAGTCAGTGCTCACTAGAATAGACATAGACAGATAGATATTTGTATTCTTTATCTATCTATCTATATACATATATATATATAGAGAGAGAGAGAGAGAATATATATGTGGATTTACAAGGTAGGCTTACAATAGCTGCCTGCAGAGTCAGGTATGGAAGAGAACAGAAGGCCCACCTGCCCACTGGAGATCCAAAGGATCCAGTCAAAAGTCAAAGGCCAGGAGCTCATTGCGAATCCAATGCGAGTCCCTATCAGGAAGCCAAAGGGTCTGCACTGGAAGGCTGGAGAGTCCATACTGGAAGCCTGGAGACAGACATCCAAGGCAAAAGTGAAGGCTGGAGCTCCTCCAAAGAAAAGAGCAGTGAGACTTCCTTCCTTCTCCTTTTTATTCCATCCAGGCTACAAGCTTATTGGTTGGTGGCACTCACACCCACGTGGAAGTCTGTTTTCAGTAAATCCATTCAGTTGCATCCAGAACTATGCTAATCCAATCAGTTGGGCATTTCTTACTCAAACTGGACAACAGTGAAATATAACAACAGTCAGTAATTAAAGGAATCACAGTAGAGTTTTGTAAACGGTGTTGTACAGTATTAATTGAGACACATGAACAAGCATCAGGAGGGAGAGCAATTAGAGAGCTTTGAGGGTGTTAAAATTAAATCCGTGTTTCATATTTTTAAATTCAAGAATTATTAACACTTACATCCCCAAACCCACCCCATATCCATGCTGTGCCATGAGAAGGCAAGGGAGAATAAATACTTTGTTGCTAGGATGTCACAACTCCAAAAGCTGTGAGTCACCACAGTCATTTCTAGATACAACTGAGAACTTATCCTGACCAGCCAGTCACTGTCCAAAATCACTCATCCATGATATCAATTTGATAAGTCCAGAAAGGTGCAACTGGTGTTGGGGCCCTTTCCCTCTTGGTGATTCCCTGAGTTCCTGTACAAATAACAGCTTTGGATTTAAATGTATAGATCAAGAAAACTGAGTGTTTTATGTCTTGATCCTAGAAGGTGTTGGTCAAGGCTTTGTAAGAAACTACAGTCTTTTCTTTTTTTTTTTTTCTTTTTTTCTAATCATGCAGAATCAGACAGTTATCAGAAGCTCAGGAAACACAATAAAGGGCAGGAAGTCATGCTGTGCGTTAATGGCAAAGACGGGAAGGTGTGGTTAGGGGGTTTCAAGAGCAACTCCTTAATAGTGGGAAAAGCTAAGGCATCGCAGGTTGGTTATCATACTTTTTAAAAATCCCTGGAACTCAAGTAAGAATTACAATTTGAAAGCAGCAAAGGAAGGTCTGGCCTATTACCGGGCCTGCAGAAGTGAGAGTGGACACAGATCGTCAGAGCAAGTAGACATCTCAAAGCACACATATAATAAATAATTAGGTTCCTCTTTCTCAGGACTCC
>PVJO010001132.1:0-187248 GCA_004026905.1 Hystrix cristata
GGGGGGGGAAGAGGGGGGAGAACCAAGATACATCATGTATAGGTACAGAATTAATGTAATGAATGTGACCATTGTATATAGAATGTACCAATACATGTTCTTGGTTTAAAATTAAAAAATAAATAAATAAATAAATAAATTTTACTTCCTTCCTGAAAGATATATGGAAATGAATATATATATACACACACACATATATATACACACACACACGAAATATGCTTACAGACCAAGATACATGCTTGTTTATCAAGTTAAAATTTATTAGAAAATATATATTTTTATATCTTGGTTTGTGAGCATATTTTATCTGAGAAAAATGTTTATAATCCAAAGAATTCGTATATCAAAGCAAATTTCCCCATAAGAAATAATGGATGATTCATTCCACAACCCAAAAATATTCATATAAAAAGGATTGCAACACTGAAACATACAAAATAATAAAGAAAATATCAAATATAAAGAAAAGTAAACAAATTAACTTGCACTTACCTTTGGAAGCCTTTGTGACTGGTGTGAAGGGAACAAGAGAGGGTTACTGTGTAGGATGATTTTCACTATCACTAATGGAGTCATTGCTATCTATTATCTCAATGGAATCTTTCTTTACATACACCTTTACTAAGGAACCTATCTAATGACATTTGCTTTTGCCTCTTTTTGAGGATTTCACAGAAACGTGACATTGCATTGTCGTTAAACAGATTCATCACTTGCACTGCTACAGCCTTATTCACACGATACCTTTCTACAAAAATTTGCACTGTTTTCCACATTTTACAGATCTCCCAAATCTCATCTGAAGTGAGTGATTCCTCTGTTTTTTTCTCCTCCTCTACAGAGGAAATTTCCTCCATAATCTCTTACTGTTGGGAGATAATCACACACAATCCCACAGTGAGAAAGAGAGAGAACCATTGGCTCAGTTATGATCATATAATGTTCGGCATTCTGTACTAAGCCTATTACAAGACATTGTTTGTTTATCAAGTTAAAATTTATTAGAAATGTTTGTTTGTCTTATGGAACACTCATAGAACAAGTTACTCACAATCTAAGGTTTTACTCTGTGTGTGTGTTTGTGTGTGTGTGTGTACAGATCTCTCTCTCTATATATAAACTCTTCTGTAGACAATTTTTGTGCAATTTGCAGTTATGCAATATATACTGAGAAAGAGCTCAGGGGTCAGCAGTAGTACTCGCTGGCAATTCCTGGCTGTGGCTACCTTAAAGGTTGCCAGCATAAATCCTCAGCATTTCTCTAGTGTTCCTCTTCTTATTTTCAGCAGTTACTACCAGTAGTTTTCCTTAGTTGCTCAGAGATAATCTTCAAGCAACTGAAATACTAGCTAGTATTTATATAAGTCAGTTCACATGGACATTCAACCTAAGGAGTATTTTCAACAAATGGACTTGCTGATTGGGATTAAAAGGAGCTACAGAGTGGATTCACTTCACACCTTCCTGCACAATTTTATGAAAAGCACAGAGACAAAGTAGCCTGATCAACCCAGCAGTTACCAATTAGCAAAAGTCTCAGCTGGCTATAGGAGTTCCTGAAAGCTTTCTGTGATGATTAGTTCACGTTCTGTGTTGCATGGAGAATACGGGCAGAGATGTGCTAGGAGAAAATCACTCTGAACACTACCCCAGTGTAATGTCATTAAGATCACAGAAACCTACAACTATAAAGATTAATTGAAAAATATGAAATGAAATGTCCACAGTAAATTTTACTGTCCTGACTCCACCATTAATTGTGTGATAATGGACAAGTTACTTAACTAAAGTCTATTTCCTAATGTTTAAAATAAGAAAAAACTCCACCAAAAAATTTCTAGATTTAATAACTAAATTCAGTTGTGTTGCTGGATACAAAGCCAACACCCAAAAGTCAATAGCATTCCTATACATAAACAATAAACCCACCAAGAAAGAAATAACAGAAGATATACCGTTCACAATTGCACACACACACACACACACACACACACACACAAAACCACTCAGGAATCTTTCTAACAAAGGAAGAAAAAGATCTTTACATTGGAAACTACAGCATTCTAAAAAAGGAAATTGAAAGGGATATCAGAAAATGGAAAGATATCCCATGTACCTGGGTAGGAAGAACCAACATAGTGAAAATGGCTATACTTCCTAAATTACTATACATAGTGAAAATGGCTATACTTCCTAAATTACTATTTAATGCAATTCCAATAAGGATACCATTAACATACTTCAAAGAATTAGAAAGGTCAATCATATTTTATCTGGAACCAGAAGAGACCAAGAATAGCAAAAACAATCCTGAGCAACAGGGGAAAGGCAGGGGGCATCACAGTCCCTGACCTAAAACTATACTATAAAGCTATGGTGATAAAAACAGCATGGTACTGGCAAAAAGACAGACCTGAGGACCTGTGGAACAGGCTAGAAGAAGCAGAAAAAACTCCAAACACACTCAAATACCTCATCTTTGACAAAGGGGCCAAACACCCTCACTGGAAGAAAGATAGCCTCTTTATCAAATGGTGCTGGAAAAATTGGCTTGCCACATGCTGAAAACTGAAACTAGATACATGTCTCTCGCCATGTACTAAACTAAAATTGAAGTGGGTCAAAGATCTAAACATTAAAACAGAAACACTAAATTTACTGTAAAATAGAATAGGAAGAACCTTTGAAGACATAGGGGTAGGGAAAAAATTTATGAACAGAACCCAGATGGCATGGAAAACAACACGAAGAATCAGTGCTTAGGATCAAAAGAAATCACCAATAGAGCAGGGTGAAAACCCACAGATAGGGGAAAAAAATTTTTGCTAGCTATCCATCAGACAAAGGTCTAACATCTAGAATATACAAAGAACTCAAAAAAAAAATCAAACCTCCCAAATTTAAAGACCCAATCCAAAAATGGGCAACTGAAATGAATAAACATTTCTCAGATGAAGAAATAAAAATGGCAAATAAATATATGAAAAAGTGTTCAACATCACTAGTCATTCAAGAGATGCAAATCAAAACAACATTAAGATTCCATCTCACTCCAGAAAGAACCGCGTTTATGAAAAAAATCAACCAATAACAAATGCTGGAGGGGCTGTGGGGAAAAAGGAACACTCCTCCACTGTTGGTGGGAATGTAGACTGGTCCAGCCACTGTGGAAATCCATATGGAGATTCCTCAAAAAACTGCAACTAGAGGTTCCATTTGATCCAGCTATTCCCCTACTGGGGATCTTCCCAGAAGAATTAAAATTGTCCACGGGGATATATGCACAATCATGTTTATAGCAGCACAATTTTTATAGCTAAGTCTCGGGAACAACCTAAATGCCCAACAACCAATAAATGGCTAAAGAAAATGTGGTTTTTCTACACAATGGAGTACTACACCGCCATAAAAAAGGACAAACTAGAGTCATCTGTATGTAAATGGATGTTCCTTAACAACATATTCTTAAGTGAAATAAATCAGACACTCATGAGTACACATCGAATTGTTTCTCTGATATGAGAAACCATAACTGTAAATAAGGACGAAGAGGTATAATAGATATTAATATAAAAGGAAGATAATATACAAAGAAGAGGAGAACTAGAAAGAGAGAAGGAGGAAAAGCTGGAAGGGAAAAAAGGAAAGAAAAGGGAAAGGGAAATCATGGAAAATTATGAACAAACCTGCTGTAAATAGGGAAGGGGGGAACAGAAGGGAGAGGTGGGGAAGGGGGGGGACCAAGATACATCATGTACAGGTACAAAGTAAATGTGATGAATGTGATCATTATATGTACAATGTACCAATACATGTTCTGGGTTAAAAATAAATTTTAAAAAATTTCCTAATGTTTAAAATAAGCTACTAACTGCTTGAAAGCCTTGTTATGAACATTTCTTCTTACAGTCTTACCAAAATCCATAACCTCACTCTAATCATGAGAACTCATTTGAAAAACCCAAATTTAGAGACACTCCACAAAAAAACTGATCAGTATTCTTCACAAGTACCAAGGTCACGAAAGACTGAGAAAGTGTCGTAGATTGGAAGTTCTTGGCAAACAAGTGTAATGTGGGATCTTGGACTGAATCCTAGACCAGAAAAACAACTAGTGGGAAAAGTGGTGAAATTTGAATTAGGCATATAACTAAATTAATACTACTGTACTAATATTAATTTTTTGGTTTTGATAATTGTATTATGATTATTAAAGACAAAGTGATGGGCATACAGGAAATCCCTGAGCAAATACTGCAAATTTGAAAATCTGAAATTATTTTAAAATAAAAAATGGTACGAAGTATTGTAATGAGAACTAGATACAAGATGAGAAATCTATTATGGTGTCTATTTTTTTGTAAACATTATTCCTTCAATTAATGTCTATGCTTAGTTATTGTTAACAGCAGAAATAGCATGTTAACACTGACCAAACCTAAATTGAAGATGGCTAATAAAGAAGCATGTCGTTGAACTGCATTAAATTGTGGAATTTTATACTTCAACTGAATGACTGTAAATAATCTTGTAGAAATCAACTAAACATCAGTATTTCACTCTCTGCACAATACAGTCATGAATTAGTGCATGAAGAAGTACGGATTCTGTTTGGCCAATGATGACAGGCTTAAATTTACTGAATACCATCAGCATTTAAATAAAACATGTCAGATTTCCAATCCCAACTCTGTAACTACTCTTGTCTTGTCAGATTTCAATAGTTTTCTGTCGAACAACCCTTGGCACGGTAAACCTTTTTCATATAAATTGTTGACATCCTACAATGAGTATTGTGTGATATGCTTTTATTACCATTTTAGCCATATATATATTAAGTGCTAGATATTATTTCTCCATACACCCAGACACACAGACAGACAGACAGACAGACAGACACACACACACACACACACACACACACACGGTAATTCAGGTCCCTGGTCTCTTATATCTTTACACCAAGTGTAAAGTTAGCTTCTCACATGCTAGACAAGTGAGCTACATCTCCAGTCCTTTCTCCCTATTTTCAACTTGAGTTTATGTCTATCCTTGAAGAGCAAAAGCCTATATGAGATAATTAAAGATTACTAATACTAAACTTTTCACCCAAGATACTGTTTAAAAAACATTCTCCCAAACACTAAAACAACTTAGAAACCTCAATACTCTTATTAATCATAGTTCCTTACAAACCACGGCTATGGCTCATTCAGGTTTGCTTCCCACTTTTGGGGATAAGTGCACATCTAAAAACCAAGAAGAAGAAACTTAGCTATTTCTTGACTTTTGATAAAATCATCCATGTGATAGATACATTTATTTCTATTATACTTTGGCAAAATATTTCTTTATTTTCTACAAAGGGTATGAGATATCATAAAAATGTCTAATGCATCTGGTTTAAGAATCCAATTCTTCCTTCACATATTTCTGCATCTGTTCACAAAATCCCTTTGACTTCAAAGGAAGCTTTTCAAGAGAAAAAGAAGATACACACAGGAAAAGTGCCCATAAATTTTTAGTAGTCCTTTTCTAAGGCCATTTTAATAACAGCACTGTAGGACAAGTATCTCTCTCAGAATCCTAAAATACATGAAGAGTATTAAGGACTACAGATTTGTATAGCGATTTATGCTTTCAAAATACTTTTCTGGTTGTAAAAGTGATACATCTTCAATCTAGAACATGTGAAACATAATGCTTAAAGAAAACTTAAATTACTTTTAATCCACTGTTTAGGAAGACAAAAGCACAACAAAAAAGTTAAGAATGGTTGTTTCCTTCTAGTCTATTTTTCTATGTACATATCGATATTAATATTTATATATAAATATAGTATTGTAACCTAACCATACTACAAATACAATTTATCTTTTCTCAATTACGCTTTCAAAAGACTGCATTAGTCTTTCAAAACATCACTTTCTATGACTGAAAGGATATGTAGTTTTAAAATTCATAAAAAATACTGTCACGTGTAATTCTAATTCTATTCAAAGCTAAATTACAGGTTTGGAAATACTAATCTGTTCTGGAAATTCTCTGTCTTGAAACAATCTAGATTAATAGTTGATTAATTTTAAGAATAAATCTATTCATAATTGTCATTGAAGCAACAGAAGAGGTTTAACATTTTTTTTTTCTTTAGTATTTGTAAAGATTTAGTGTCTTCAACTTCCCTGGAGAATCATTAGTGGGCTGTAGTTTATATTTTCTTTTTCCTGTATTCTCTATTCTTTAGTGTGCAATAAAGGTTAGTTCATGGCTTAGTCACCTGGATACCGGTAGCATACACTTTAACATGCTATTAACTTGTTATAAATAATCAATTCTGGTTCTGAAGATTCAAATCCACAAACTTGAAGAAGAGCAGCTGATGATCTAAATTGGAATCAATTCTTAGCTAACACTGCCTTCTAAATTTAAAATAGCATATGAATAGGTGTTTGTTTTTAAAGCGCTTTCGAGTATATTACGTCCTTTATCCTTAAAAGGCTCATATTAATGAAGAAAACGGAAGTTCAAAAAATTAAGTCATGTATGTGATTATTAGAAAAAAAGTTGCACTTAAATCTTAATTTTCATTTATTCTCACTGGCTTTATTTTGCTTTCATATTCTGGGAGCCACGGCTTTTCCAAAGCTTGAAAACACCTTAACATGTCAACATTCTAACTCTTCCTTCATCCAGTTTGTAAGGAAAATAAACCCAGAGAGATTGTGACTGGCTATGTCACTTACAGCTAGTAAGTGGCAATCAAAGCCTCGAATCTGTTTTCTAACTTCCAGTTTAGTGCTCTTTCCAATACACCAGTTACAATATGGCATCATCATGTCACATCTACACATAAATAAAAATGAATATGTAAGGTGTTTGTCAAGAAATTGCCTAATAATCAAAGAATCTCAAATTTCCCTTTAGTCCTCAGAATAAAGGTATTTACATAATTTACATATGTTAACAAGTACCTATCTGTAGATAGTATGTGTCAAAGTGCTTACTACTGAGTTTGCACTTGGAAGACGTTTACTAGTTAAGACTGAACAAGTCAAAGTGTATCCCTCATTTTTTTTTTTTTTCTTTTTTCTGTAAAACTCCAAATACGGCTGGGATGAAGGCCCAGTCATGCTCTCGGCAGGACGAGAAAAATGGCACAGGATGATACACTTGGTAGCCTGTCATTCTTTCACGGAACCTGCTAGAGGCAGTACGGCGAAGGGTGACTAGTAGGAAACTGTGTGTGTGGAAGGTGTCCTACACTGCCAGAGGGAGGGCGTCAGACTTCATTAACCTACACCGCCCCATTCTAAAATGCCTGTTCTCATTTCTCCGTGGACCCCAGGCTTGCTGTTAGGGAAAAGAGGGTAAGAGTTAGGGAACCACGAGGAGTGCAGGCCCAGAACGACAGAGTCGCTGGTCCCCTACCACTTTTCACCAACATTGGCTTCCCATGTTGCCCAGCAACAGCCGAGCTCGCGGCCACGTGATCAGGCGGCTGCGCGCTCCTTCAACAAGGGGAGCCTTACGTCATCACGTACCTTTGCAACGTCTCGACGCTCCTAGTGGGCGGGCAGTGGATCTTAAGGGACAGACGTCTCCGTACGCTCCCCAGGAAGCAGGAGGAGATTAATGGAGGGAGGAAAGGGGACTGAGAAGAAGCTCGGAGGATAGTAAATCGGCGGAAAAAGGGTCGGCTTCGGTTACCTGGGGAATGGGAGCAACTTCGGATCCTTTGTGAAGTGCCCGGATGACGCTCCAGCACCCACGCGCTTTCCTCATTGCGCGTAGCGCCATTTTGAGAAGGGTGGAGCTCTCGCGTCCCGGATGACGTCACCGAGAGCGCTAGTCCGGGTCGTGCTGCTCCGTTTGCTTGCTGCGCATGCGTACATTTTTCTGCTAGGCCGAATGCTTTCTTGTGCGGGAGACCGCTGGAACGTTGTGGGTGTTTTTCTTGGTTTCCTCGTTTTCGTGCAGGCTTCTTTGAGAGATAACCTCCATTGGGGATATAAGTAGTGGCGCCTAGGAGCGAGAATAAAGTCAAAGAGGTTGCTTCTCTGATGCTAGCCATCCAGAAGCAGTTTTTTAGACGTTTCTCTAGGAATGAAGACTCCCAGTTTTCCTGCAGGTCAGGAAGTGGCTTTTTGAGACCCGAGTGGCCCTATCGGTTCTGCCTGCAAACTTTGTTAAGTACAGGGCCACGAGTGAGACCCTGAATGAAGGTAGAAAGGACTTATATGAATCTTGCCTTCAGGAAGTGTGCAGCCTAGAGAGTAGCAGATAAATAAATGATCCCCACTGATAAGGTGTTACGAAAGAAAATACTAACTTTGGAAAGAACTGGTAGTTAGGACTGAAGTGCTTCCTCCTGGTCAAGAAAGGATTCAGGAAGAATATGATCGTGCGTAGTGGGAGAAATTGGTTAAAGCTATGAGGAATGTTAATTGAACTCTCTTGCTTCTATTAGTGCACCCAAAGACTGCTGAGATAAAGAATTTTTAAGTAAAAAATATATATGTAAATAATTACATATCCTATAAACCTTCGTGGAGTTTGTCAGAGTTCCTTTATGTATTATATTCCTGCAACTTATAAATATTGGAAATCGGAAATCAAGGGGAGGTGGAAAATAAATTGTAATAAACGACGCCTGTTCTGTCAAGGGACTGAAGTCTACCACGTTAAAACAGCTCGATAAAACTAGTAATAGCTCGTAAGTATACAATGTACAGGTGAAGTTAAGTTGCATTGGTGTAATTAGAAATAAACAGTAATTAGAGGGCTGAAGGGAGGAAAAAAGCTAAGGAAATCAAGTTTGTTTCATCGACACAACAGATCATTCTGTTTGTTAAATCTGGGGTTCCTGTTGTATAGTACTTCCATATATGGTATCTTTTAGATACATACGTGAGTCTGCAGCGTGGATTTGAACTACAAAACATCGTTTATCGGAGCCAAGGAAAATTTTAAGACTGCCAGATAAGAGTTTGTGGAATAAAACTGGTAATATGATGAAAATAAATTAGAAAAGAGGTCTCTGAGAGCTCAAAGAATGTGGTATTATTGAAGCCCAAGAAGAGACCTTGCCAGGGGAAGGGATATGTGATATCCATTGTAAATTACAGTTATTATCAATCGGTGCTTTGTTTCGTACTTAAATAATAGAGCAAAGCATTAAAACACAGTTTTTATAGGTATGTTTCAATTAGATTAAATGACCCTGGGAGTTAGCAGGATTAGACATCTGATATTGCTAAGCATCCAGATAGCAAAGTGAAACCTAAAAATGAGACTGGTTCCCTCCAAAGCTGTTAGACACATACTCTATGTCCTGAAGTGGTTCTTAGTTTTATCTACTAAAACTCTTATACTGTAACTGATAATATTTTCAAGGGTGATATTTCCACACCATATACCCACTAAATAAAATTTATCAGGATACAAATCTGATTATATCCTCTTTTAAATTAAATTATAAGCCATTATTAGAAATAAATGGTGTTTCACACCATGGCGATGACTATGTGATTCTTGAATGTCAGCTAGGTTGTTTTTGGACAAGGGCTATACAATTTTTATAATTATGTAGGAATTTTATAATTTTTACTTTTTCTCCCAGCGTCTAGATGGTTCCTACGTGGAGTAGATAGCTATTTTAAACATAAATTTGATTTTAATAAATTGCACAACTTATTGTCAAAGATTGGTGTACTATTTTTAACAACTGGAAGAAACAGTTAATAAAAAAAGACACGGACTAGTAAAAGTGAACCAGTTACAGTTATAATTTCAGCTACTCCAGAGGCTGAGGCAGAAGGATACAGATCAGCTAGGGCAACTTAGACCTTGTCTCAAAATAAAAATAAAGTGGGCTGGGTGTGAGCTTACTGATGGAATACTTGCCTATAGTGCATGAGGTCTTGGGTCTAATTCCCAGTACTAGGGGGAAGAAATGAACCCATTCTATCTGCTTTTGTACTTTTTTCACAATAACATTCTGGTATTGGGAAAAAAAATAACCAAAAGGTCACTGTCTTCTACCTTTTCTAGGAGGAGCAGTATATAGATACTTTAATAAAGGTAACCATGTCAGTGGTTAGTCAGTGTATTTTTAAACAGAAATTCCAAAATGTTTCTGTGTAAAACGGTTAACATTTTGAAAGTTTGTATTATACAGTGGTGAATTTGTTATACTGAAAATTCACTTATGAATTTTTCACATTCTCCAACAGTATTGTTTTAACAATGACGTTTAAAGCCAGTATTTTACCATACTATCATCTGGGTAAGCTGAAGAACTTTAGTAAAATAAGGTATAAATGTATTAAAAGCAGGCTTTAGATACACTTAAGATTAAAAACATTTATAGCTCTGTACTTACGGCATCCATCGTATGTCTCCCTATGTTCATGCTTACAATTTTGAGCACTTGTTTAAAATTTGATTTCTCATCAACACTGTTTTTTATAGTTAAATTCTGATAATTTTGCTCTCTTCTTAACTTTCCCCACAAATCCTCTCTTGCTAGAAACAGATTAAAACCAGACTGGCAGTTGAGGAACGGCTTCTATTGCAACCATGTGTGTCAGAAAAAGGGATTAAGTTTCTTTGTCCAAGAACATCAAGGGGAGCCTCTACCTCTGCACACACACCTCTATTCCTCAGTAATGGAGAATTTATACCTAGTTAGATTTAAGTGTGATAAGGGAAGAGTTTAAATCCACTTTTAGCTCTAGTAGTAAAATCAGCCCTCAAGTCTCAAAGTATCCAATTTTGTTTCTCTAATTTAATTCTAAGTGTCAGGTTGGTGTTCAGTGCTGGACAAGGTAATGGAGAGTTGCTCTACACATTTATTCACTTAAAGAAGAATTTCACAGACTGCAAAAGCTAGATGGCAATTATATCCAAAACTTACTTGAAGCACAATCCACTTACCCCTGACCTTTCATTTATATTAAATAAGATTTTTCTAGTATAGAGTGGGAAATTCCATAAGAGAAGTAAACCTTTCTGTTCTTAATTATGAGGGGATAGCTGCAGTCCTGTGGCCGTGCCATCTTGTGCTGGACCAACTGTAAGGACCCAAAACAAAGTGAGGCAGTTGAATGAGGTACTTCAAGAGTCATCAAAATATGTGAGAAAATATAATAATAATTTGGTGATTGTTCTTTTCTAGTTTTGTCTTAACTCTAGTTCTGCCAGATGCTTTGTAGCTGATGAAACTGGTCCACAGATAATAAGTACTTTGACCCAAACCACACAACAAATAAGAGCAGAAATAGGAGAAACTTTAGTCTCCAGGTGAGTGCACTACTTTGAGTGACGTTACTGTAGAGCTGAAGAAGCTGAGGCTAGGAATGGTCCATGTGGGGAAAGATTTCACATAAAGCCACAACCATATGTCAGAACAAGCAAATGTCTGATTTTTAAAAAGCTGACTCTTCTCTCTCCATCCCTAACTTTAAGAAATGTCTTTCCCAAGTAGATTTTGGGAGAGTGCAAATTGTCTTAGTGTGAACATTATCCTAGTATCAGAATAATAATGAGAAGATTATTGGAGATAAAATTGTTATATCTGGAGAGTTTTAAGGAAGGCATTGCTATCACTTTCTAGAGCATGCCATCTAACAAAAACCAAAGATTGTGAGTAGCATAAGGGTTGTGAATAGCATGGGATTTTTCTGAGTACCTTTTCCCTAGAATTAAGAGGCACGATGATAGTTTTTGTGTTACTGGATTCAGCTTCTTCCCCTAAGAACTTTGACTGCTGCTCGGTGGAATAATAATTTTGATTGGAGTTAGCAGAAGGCTGCAAGGGTGGGTAGAGACGGAGTTGATTGGAGTGAATAATTTTCTCGCACCAATCTTCAGAAAATTGTTACTTGGGAAGTCTTCAGTGTGCAACACTAAGAGGAAAACTGATGTTACGGGCCCTAGGATGCCTGTTAATAGTTCGTGTTCTTCATATTGTTTTTGAAACTATTGTTCGAACGTTAGAGAGAGGTCTTCAAAACAAGACAGAGAATTGCTCCCTTAAGTGTGATCTACAGTAGAATACTTTTGGAGAATTGTAAGAAACTATTTTCAGTGTTCCCCATCCCCACTATCCATCTTCAATCTTAGGATATATGTTCCATGGAAGAAATGGTACTTTAAAATTAGTAAAATAAAACTTTTGAAAAAGTACTTTACCAGGTTGTTTCTCTTTGCATGGTGTATCTTTTTTCAGATGAGATGGCCCTAAAGGCAAAATCTATATGCTCTCTACACACAACATTTTGTTTTTAAATCAGACTCAGTTCCCAGCTACAGTGGCACCTTGTTCATGAACTTAATTCTTTCCACGATTATACTCAGAAATCGAATTGGACAAGAACTGAACCAAATTTTTGTCCAATTTGGTTTGTGACCAGAATCATGGAAAGAATGAAGTTTGTGAACCAAAGTACCACTGTACTTCATATCAGGCATGAACTGGCTTTCCACTTCTAAGTTTATCTTGTACAAAGAAAACTCTAGAAAGGGCCCCGAAAAGCTTTCTGAAGTAGCTTTTAGGTAGGTTCTTTTCTGTTTTATCTATTGGTACTTGTAACCAAACTGTATTATATCCCTTCCCACCCCCATAGGATGTGATTCTAGGATTCTGGCTGTGAGTAATGCTTAGATTTTGATCTTTCTAAAAACAAAATCAAAAGATCCCTCTAAAAATATGTTATCAACCTCCCCATCTCAGTCAAATTCCATTTGAGCCAGTCCGATTTCACTGGACTTCCCCAAACCCACTGACAGCTTAACATTTTCCTTTACTTTTATTTTCTTTAAGTTGAACTGAGCATGAACTTGCAGAAGATTTGCATGCTATACTTACTACTGACTTCAGTGAACAACTTAACCTTCGTTTGCTTCTCTTTCCTTATATGTTGAATAAAGAAATAGAATGGCTAAATCCATTGTAACCTGTGGCTCTCAATACGGGTTTCCGATTTGTCCCAAATTAAGAGTCATTTAGAAATACAGATACAGAATTGCAGTCAGGATTCACATGTCAGGGTATATCTACTGACCCCATGTCCGCGGATGATGGTAAGATACGAATACTGAGAATGGGTCTCAAATTTTTTTTCAAGATTGCACCAGACAGCTACACTCACCTAAATAAAATTGTCCTACTTGTCATCCAGTTGTGGCATATTTAGATTTATGAAAATCAAATAGTATGAAATGTCCCAGCCAACTGTGACCATGAAGTGGCTCAACAGGTCTCTTTTCAAAGAGTGGAAAGAATATCTTACCGATCTTCATTCTAACTGCTTTGGGTAGAAGCTCCTTTAGCTTCCAGTTGTTTTGCTTTCTGTTTTGTTTAGGTTTCGCAGAAATGTCCCTATTATTTTATTACTGACAATCATAATGACGTGCGGGACAGAGAAAATTATTGGAGAAGACTCTCTACCAGATATTTGGGAGGGGATGGCACCACTGTCTACCCACACAGTGGCAGGTACAGGAGAAAGGTGTGCAATACCTGTGCCTCTTGTCTCTCTCTCTCCTTTCACCTTCTGATCTTTTGATCTTTTGTTTCTTTCTGTTTGCAGAACCCCAGAGCAAAAGAACATGATTTACTGGCCCTTCAGGGTCAGTCCCTTCCCCCACCATAGGGCACAAAAAAAGATAAGAAATGATAAATGGTGGATCTGGAAGGTGTAATGGAAATTCTCAGTACAGAACCACTATCCATTTATAGAATTAGAAATAAAACTAAAAATGTGAAAAAATTCTGAATCTCAGGATAACTTGCTAAATAGCATTAAACTTCTGGAGAGCAAGATCTTCATCATCTTGGACTTCACGGAGTGTTTGGCGCATCAAAGAAGGACTCAATAAACATTGGGAGACTGAGTAAATGAGGGGAAAGAGGGAGGTGTACAGTGGGAAATGTTAAAGATACTACAGGGAGTTAGGGGAAAAGGTGTTCTTTTGTTTGGACGAAAATAAACCCTGGGAGCATTTTTAAATTATCTGATACATGCTTGCTTTTTTGTGGTTTGCTCTTTCCACAAAAAATCAGACTGCATGACATACTCTGATTACTTGAAGCTTATTACTTATGTTCCAACTAATATATTTTATATAGTAAATCTAAATTATTACTCTTCCTCCATTTTGTTTCTTTTTCTATTTGGTCAAATCCCTGTGGGCAAGAATTGCATTCCTGTGGTGGATAAAATAATTTCTGTGGAAATTATTCAAAACACAATTTCTGTAAACACTGTGTGAAGATATGATTTATTTCTGGATTCAGCCCTTGTGCTTGCATCATCTCCCTACTTATGGTCAAGTTCTCTGTTGGCCAGCATTGCTTTTTAAGGATCTGCTCATATCATTCCTGCATCGAGGAGGGCAAACTTCTTTTAGAGTGTTGAGGCAATGAATGGGAAGCAAGGGGAGGACACTGTATTTGAGGAATCAACAGGTACACCAAAAACAACTCTAGACTTTATTACCAGTCCTGACTTTGCTATAACTATCAAAATGATCTTGGAAAGGCCTTTACATCTGAACCTGTTTTTCTCATCTGAATAAAATGGAAATGACTGAACAAGGTGGCTCTCAAGGTCCCTTCCAGCCCTTAACTGTATATGTTTATGCTCATGTGGATGTTGCATTTTAAACCCGACTATCCCCCACTACTTTGGATACATACCTGCGTGATGACAGGCTGAAACTGTATTCCCATTTCAAAAGATGGCTCCACTGGGACTTGAGTGTTTCTTTAATTATTTCATCGGGAATTTGCAGAAGATCCAGAAACTGTCTTGGGGAATCTACTGTTGATGTAATCAAACCGAATTGTGACTAACTCGAAGAGAGTGTTGTTAATGAGAAAAATCATTAAATAATAAATTTAAAATGAATGTGGAATAATGAATCTTCCCATATTATTACATGGGTCTTCCAACATGTGGAGTGGGGTGATTTGAGGGATAGTGTCTGGGGAGATCCTTCAAGCTGACTAAGAGCTGGAGGAGACGGGAGAACCATTTGTCTCTAAAGGTTTTTAGACAAAGGCATTTTATTCATTCATATGTTCCTTCCTGGAAAACATTTCATATATGCTTATTGTATGCCCAGAGAAATGAAGGATGAAAAGGGTAATCTTTGTGTCACCTCAGGTACCACGTGATACTTCTTATGTATTATCACATGTATCATCTTCTTCTCTTGGCCCTAGTTTCCTGTTTTCCACTCTCCATCCTTCCCTCCCCTCACTGCCATTCTTCTCAAACTTATTGACATCCTACAGTTATCATAGTGCCGTCTGAAATACTGGTGCTCCATGGAGAATGGAAACAGGATTCCACCATGTGAGATGCAGAATGTTGCAGGGGGAGATTTTGGTAAACTTTATTAAAATACAGCAGGAGTAGGTGCTTTTCTAGAACAGAGACATGGTCATGTAAACTGAAAACCGCCAGTTTTTAAAATATGAACAACTAGATAGTTCAGAATGAGTGCACAAGGTTACTAATAGAACAAGGATGCACTTCTTGAGGCCTACTATGGTTTGGGTGTAGTTTGTTTGCTAGCTCATTTATTGGGAAGTGGTAGAATCTTTAAAGAGTTGAAGCCTCACAGGAGTTCCTTAGGTCAGTAGGAGCACTGCCCTTAGAAGAGACTGTGGCACCCCAGTCTTTCTAGCTTCCTGCTTGGTGATGTGATCTCCATCTCTCTCACATACTCCTGTCAACAATTATGAGGATCTTACCAGAGCCAAGCTGATGCCTGCACTTTGTTCTTAAATCTCTAGAACTGTAAGCTAAATTCTCACTCCTTCCCTATCACCTCCTATGTAACTTGCTCTACCCTGCTCACACTGGTCTCATCTCCAGTCTTCAGCAACCATCACCAATAATATATTTTACTTTTTTCTTCTTCTAGAACATAAACATTGTAGGACTTTTGTCTGACTTGTACCATATCCTCAAAGTTTAGAATGTGCATGGCTGATAATATGCTTGTTGAAGGGATTCCCTCAGTTTACAATAAACTAAGATCAAGGATGGAAAGTGAATAAGGTCAAACTGCTCATTTGAAAGAGAATCTGGGTTAGTAGTCACACAGTTCTTTCTCCTCAACAAGGGTTCTGTCATAGACAGAATAATGGGCCCCGGAGATATATACATCCTAATCCCAGAAACATGGCAAAGAGAACTTTGTGGACGTGATGAAGGACCTTGAAGGGGGAAAATTTTCCTGGTTTATCCAGCTAGGCTAAATGTCACCCTAGGTTTTCTTCTAAGCAGACAGGAGATCACATTCAGAGGAGAAAATGGGATTATAGTAACAGTCTAGACAGTGGGCCAAAGAGTGCAGGTGGAAAAGGACGAACTCTCCCCTTGAGTCTCCAGAAGGAACACAGCTCTGCCAACACCTTGGTTTTAGGAATTTTACCTTTAAAACTATAAAGTCATAAATTTGTATTGTTTTGAATCACCAAGTCGGTGATGATGGTAGAGCAGCATTAGAAAACTAATAGAGGTAAAAATAAAAAATAAAAGAAAAAGAAAACTAATACAGGTTCTATTTACTGCACCTTAAGAGAAAAATACAGGTAAGGCAGAGACAGCTTGCTAATTCATTATTCCATAAATAGCTACTGAGCACCACTCCCTCCTTTTCCGGTGGAACATTGCTTCAGATACCATGTAGTAAGATGGTGTAAAGAATCTAATTCCTGTACCTAAGAAGTGTAAATATTAGCGGGAATGGCTGTGGCTGGTGGATGGCAAATTCTGAACTCAAAGATTTCTACGGGGAGGCTCCTCCCAGGGATATTTTCAACAGACATTCTTGTCCCTGCACTGTTACCTGGAAATCCCACGCTTTCAAAGAGCCCCCAAGAGAGTCTTGCTCAAGAATGCATGTCACCCGAGGAAGGGATTTTTAAAAGGCAACTGCATCCAGGCTGGTGGACTGTGCTAAGACGCAAATCTTCTTGATTATTGTCCCTGGATTCTTTGTATTCCTTTTGGTTGTTGGCCTAAATTCTGAAACTCTTTCCCTTAGCTTCTTTAACTACTAGATTTATTTATTTACTGATTTATTAATTGACTCAATCAACATTTACACATGCATTGATTTACCTATTTTAGTAAAGGAAAAAATCAAGAAGGATATGAAAAGGAAACTTTTAAGTCTTATTGTATGTATTTTTTAAACCAGTAGGATCAAGAGTGTGTGTGTTCCTTTCATTTGGAAATTTACAATATTTTCCCCCTTTTTCTCCTTCTCTCCCACCCTCCGCCTCCTCCTCCCATACCACCTTCTTTTTCTTCAGTGTTGGGGATGAAACCTATAGTCACGCACATGGCAGGCAAGCCCCCGACCGCTAAGCTACATCCCCAGTCCTCCGGTGTTTTTAATTTAACAAATACAAGTATATTTTCTGAGAGCTACTGAGGCCATGTCCAGGTGGGCCTGGAAGCGAGAGAAATCTTGAACTACCCAGACTCGGAGCTGAATAGGAATGACTAGCGAAAGGGGGACAGCCGCACCAAAATCAAGTACTACTGGGGAGAGAAACAGGGTCTGTAGAGGCCCAGAGAACCCAGCCCTGCCAGGAGGACAGAGTGGGGGTGGAAAGGCTCAAGCAGAGAACTCGGTCTGTGCACTCTCTGGCCCTCGGCCTTGCCTGTCCCCGGCCTCGGCTGTTTTGCTAAGCAGAGCCATCTGTACTGTGGGTGCTGTCGTCCTTGCCTGGCCCCTTCTTTCCCCGCCTCCCACGCCCTGGCATGACACAGGCATTTTCAGCTGTTTCCCAGGAATCTATTTAGAGCCAGCATCCTGTGCAGCTCATGAGGAGTCACAAGCCCATGATGTGATAAAGGAGGAACTTAGAAGCAAATAGGATGAGTGTGGACAAAGCCAAGGGAGAACACATGCATGTTTTCCTTCGTTTTCCCTGAGCAGGATGCTTTCATACTACTTTCTATAATCTAAACAGTGTGTTCCTCCTCGGCATATTGTGAAGATGTAAAGCCACACGAGATACATCCTTCTTCCAAGATGGCGTTAGTAACCTGGTGCTCCCCCAGTTCCCTGCGCTCCTTCTCACAGGCTCTCTCGCGCCTTCTCCCGTCTCTTGACAGTTCTGCATGGACCTCTTAACTGCTCCTGGAGTTAGTTAAGGCTGGTCCTGGTGCTCCTGGACCAGCCTCGCACAGCATGTGCTTCATAAATAATTGCTGAATTGAATTGAATTGAACTGAATAAAATCACGTAGGTACCAGTTTGGGCAAACTGCAAAGCGTCTGAAGTTCAGCCCTCATTTTAAAAGGCTGGAAAATTTGTTTTCAATTTTAATTGATTTTTAATTTTAATTGATTATTTCTAACAGCCCCCCCAAAATATTCCCACAATTCTCAGATAAATATTTGCCAGTGACAGCATTCGCTTGATTTGACAGACAAGTTGAGGGGGGTGCAGGCTGTGCGCATCGTAAAAGCTCTGTTCTTATTGTCCTCCAACTTGTGTTGTGTATGAAGGATTCATAAGAGGGGGAAACGCTCTGAAGCTCTAAAGTGGGTGGCAGATGTTAGTTTGTTTTCTGACAACACAGAAACAGGCCTCATATTTGGTCGCTTAAATACCGAAGCAAACATCTGTGTTTGTGTAGGATAGAGGAATGGTGGGAGGAAATGTTTCTTGTTTCACAGAGCATTCAGTTGTTCGGGACTTACCCGGGACACAGATGGCGTTCCGGTGCTCGAATGGGCCAGAGAAGGAAAGCACAGCGTCCAGGCCTTGCCTTCAGTTAATCAGCAATACAGTAATTCAAGAAATCTTTTAATAGTAACATTGTTCAGTTACCTGCTTTGAAAAAATTCAAATCGAACAAGCAACAATGACATATCTTGTGGCATTTCATGCCACTCTTGACTTCTCAGAAACAGTTGATACCCATTGTCTTCTCTGTCAGGCAGCGCAAGCCCTGGCTTCACAGCGGTCCAAGGAGCCTCTGGGTTTCCAAAGAAATTGCAAAATACTGTAAAAACAAAATTAAACATTCATCTCATTTAATTTGCATACGCCATCCAGTACTTTCTGAAGATGTCAGTACAATGGAATGACATGGCCAATCATAATATGTTGCAACTCCGAGACCCAGTTGTAAGGTCTCAGAATAAGAGGCTCGTGGCCCAGCAGTGCAATGCTGTCTGGTTCTTGCCTTGGCCAGCTGTGAGGCTTAGTCCATACTTACATCCCTGTGTAGCTGTAAAATATTTTGTATGTCCAAGATGGTCTGTGAGTTCTAGTAATTCTTAATCTTTCTCAATAAATACTGGCCATATCTTCCCCAATAACAAACTAAGGATCCTCATTTTGCAGTTGTATTGGATTATATCATGAGGAAACTTATTTTGTGGTCTCCAGCATCTAGAAAGTAAACAAATAACAAACCATTAGGAATATCAGGATCCTTATTGGAAAGTCAACTGTTCTGCACATTTCCATTCGAAGATCTCTATTTCAAGATTTCTTCCTCTTGGGGAAAAGGACAGGGACAGGTACCACAAAGATGGGGACCATGCTGACAGAGCTAAAAGCAAAAGGTAAAAGTTGCAGGCTGCTTCAGGATGACATTTAAATAACTGCTAAGTGCTGTACCTTTCTCAGATTGCCTGCCGTGAACCGTGCCATCTTTCCAGTCTTACTGTCAGTGGATTGCAGGACACCAGATTCTGTCTGTTGCTGCACAGTGCCGGTGCTCAGTGTCCCTTCATACCAAATCTAGTTGTAGGAATTTAGTATTTTAAAAGCTTTACATTGCTGCTTATTCAAAGATTTGTTTTATTAATATGCAGGAAAGGCTTAGAAATTAAAAAAAAATTCTTCCTCTTTTCCTTCACACTTAAGTACTGTGTACTTGGTGTGGGTTGCCTGGAATTTCAGTGTGTTGTAACAGAACAAAGAATACAAAGCTCAACTTAATTCTCCTTTTCTTTTCCAATCCTACTGTAACTCAGATATCACTTAGCCATTTTCTTCCACTATGGAGAATAAGTGGGAGTCAAGCCCAAGAACATGGAAATTGCTTATTGAAAACATTTCTTAATAATAAAAGGAATATATTCACATGGAAAAAAATTCAAATTCTAAAGAATAATATGAAACAAGATTCAAAAATTCTCTTCTGTATCTTCCCCAATTCTTGAATTGCATTATCAAGAAAAACACTGCTAGCCATTTGTGGAGCAGCCTTCCAGAGGTATTCTCCACATATTATAAAGATGCCACAAATACCCACACACCTCTACAGATCTTGTCCTGTATTATGTCCTGAGGATTTTTATATATGACTAAACACGTGCACTTTAGTCTTAAAAAAACAAAGAGCAAAGGTATTCCATTGACTGAGAGTATCATTATTTGTTTATATAATCTATTTTGGTGGGCATTTGTATTTTTTGGGGTGTTTTCTGTGGCAAATAGTGCTTTAATTGAATTTTTGTGGATACTTATTTGTACACGTAAGAAAAAAATCTTGTATCTCCTGAGTAAAAATGCAATGACTAATTTTGAGATTATGTGTACCTACAATTTAATTTTCTCCTAATTTATGTCCAAAAATATTAACCAATGTATATACCTAGCGACAGTACATGACAGTATATTTTCAACTGTTCCCAATGACTCAAAATTGGCTCATTTGTTAATAAAAATATGCAACTACCTTAAGTTACCTTTGGGGTTCAGGGAAGGAATTTTTATTTTCTTGAGCATTAAATATATGTGTAAGCCTGCTTTCTTTCTTTCTTTTTTTTTTTTTTTCCTGGTGCCAGGAATTGAACTTGGGTCTTGTGCTTGGTAGGCAAGCACTTTAACCACTGAGCTAAATCCCCAGCCCAGCCTGCTTTCTTTATTGTGACTAAATAAATCAGATAATCAACTTAAAAAGAGAAGAGCTTTTTTTGTATTAGTACATGTTTGCTGTATTAGAAGTTCACATTCACCTTATGGAGTAGGTACATCTACAAAACAAAACTTGATTCTTTTTTATTCCCCTCCCCCTCCCTATCAACTCCCTCCCTTTGTCTTTAAATCCTCTGTTCCCATTTTTGTTATTGTCATTGTTATTATTACTTCATGTTTATGACATTTAATGTCATAATGTGGGTGTTTGGTTTGAGTATCTGGTACATCTTAAACCTTTTTACCCCTTTCTCCCTGACCCTTAGTCCTCTGGACACCTTCCCATTTATTTCCCTATTTCTTTCTATCATTCCTTTGTTTTGCTCTTTAGTTGTACTTTGCCTCACTCAAATGAGAGATACCATATGCTGTTTAAGATTCTGTGTCTGATTTTCTTCAATTTCTAGGTGTATCAGTTTTTCTGCAAATGTCTTGAATGTATCCTTCTTATAGCCAAGTAGTATTCCATTATATATAGATATCACATTTTTTTATTCACTCATGCATTGATGGACATACAGGCTGCTTCCAGGATTTAGCTATTATGAATTGTGCTGCTAAGGAGGAAAGCTCTATTTTGGTTCATGGTATTAGAGGTTTCAGTTCATGGTCAACTAGCCCTGTTGCTTAGGACCTGTAGTGCACAGTACATGATGTAGAGCACATGGTGGGAGAGGCCTGTTTACCACATGGGCCTGGGAACCAAAGAAAGGAAGATGAAGTGCTAAAATCCCAATACGTCTTTCAAGGGCACATCCCACATGACCCATCTTCCTTCTACCAGGCCCCATCCTAATGTTTCCACATCTCCCAGTAGCACCTCATGCGGATGCACCAAGCCTTCAATACGAGGTCTTCCAAAGGACATTTAAGATCCAAACTATAGCAACATCTCTACCATGTAAACTTGATAGAGTAATGAGTTTTTTTTGGGGGGGTATTTTGTAATTTAGAAAGATTAGACACTCAGAACATTACCTTTAACTGATTTTAGAATAATTTCACTTATGGAATAAAAGCCTAGAATATAAGACCATTCATCAAAAAAAAAAAAAAAAAGACCCTGGGAAAGAGCTTTTCAAGGTAAACCTGTGTAACCAGGGCAATCATGGTGGGCAAAGGAAAAGGACTTCAAGACTGTTCCCTGTGAGGACTGGATATCAAAATGCAAGAGCCCAGAGATAGCCATAAATCTCTTGCAATGTTATTACTTCCCCTTTGGAACATAATCTCTAGAACAAGAACTTATTTTTATAGGTATGTCCATAATGCAAGAAACAGTGGTCAGGAAGTACAGTATGTACTTAGTTCTTATTTCTTGTACCGTAACGACTAATAAAATTTGTATTTCTCATCTTATGTCCTTCAGGAAAGGAGCATTCTCCATTTTCTTTTCCTCACATAGATCTGAAAACTCGGATACCTCGGGATCCAACTGTAAGTTTATACATTTTCTTTAGAAAACCCAAGTGTCCCACTCTCAGAATCATTAGAGGAGATATCCAGGGCAAGAATTCTTGGTAAAATAGCATTCAGATTTGACAGAAAACAAGTAAGTTGCATCAGTTGCCTGGTTTGCTACCAAAAAATAAAAAATGTCTGTATAACATTAAGTATCTTGTAAATGTCCAAATGGGAACAAGGGAGAGGGGACGGAACAGAGGACATGAGAAATAAGATAATGGAAGGTAAAAATGGAAACAAAGCTTTTGTAAATAGGGAGGGAGGAGGGGGTGAGGGGAGGGGAATGGGAAGAAAAGAAGCAACGAGAGATATCATGTACAGGTACAAATCCCCTATGATGAATGTTATCACTAGGTACATCTAAAATGTACCATTAAAATAAAATAAAATAAAAACAATTGGTGAAAGGGAAAATGCACTAGTCACATGGTATTTGTGGAACTCAAACATGATTTTCTCATCAAGGAGAGCTGAATAGAAGAAATAAAATTATACTCTTTATTATGAAAGAAAAAATTTTAGTGTGCCTGCTGTTAAACAGTAATTCTAGAAAAACGACATTTTAAGAAAATTAAAAATAAGTGTTTGATTATGGGTACTAGTGCAAAATTGTATAAACCCAGTGAAGCAGAATTTGATAATACCTATCATTTATTCTTTGTGATGGAATGACTTGTATCAATCTCCAAGTTATGTGTTCAAGTTAAAAACTTTATGATCAGTAAATCAGAGTGTGACTGCTTTGGAGATGAAGCCTTCAAAGAAGCAATTAAGGTAAAATGAGGTCATATAAGTAGGCCCTAACCCGATATAATTGGTGTCCTTTTAAGAGGAGATTAAGGCACAGATAATACACAGAGATTATCTGAAGACACAGGGAGAAGACAGCCATCTACAAGCCAAGAAGAGAAGGCTCGAAAGAAACCACACCTGTGGTACAGTGTTTTTGGACTTCCAGCCTCCAGAACTATGAAGAAATACTGGTTTGTTGTGGTAGCCCTGGCAAACTAATACACTCTTATACTCACAATTTGAGATTACAGAAGAAAGCAACATATGTTTATAATTATTTACTGTGGTGACCCCAATGATATAATAAAAAGAAATGGAAACAACATAATATCCTTTCATAGGAGACTGGTAAACTATGGTATAGTCATCTACATAGACTATAGTGTAATGCAGTTGTGAACAAAGTGAGGAAGTCCTCTGTGACCTGTTATGAAGTTACTTGTAAAGGAAAGAAGGAAATGGAAGGAAGGAAGAAGGGAGAGAGGGAGAGAGAGAGGAGGGGAAGGAGGGGAAGAAGGAAAGGAGAGATGCAGGCAAGACGGCCTAGAGTGTTATGGCTTGTATCTAGATGTCCCCCCAAAGCCCCACACACCCATAGGTAGAGCTTTCTGAAGCTGTTTGGATCTAGGGCATGGGATACTGGGATTAAGGGTGTCTGGTACTAAATTAGTCCACTAATTAGAATCAGCATAGCTCTGGGTGTGGCTGATTGGATTTAGTGAAAATAGAAGCCCCACCCTGGGTGTAGGTGGCACCACCAAAAGGCTTGTAGCCCGGATGAAATAAAAGGGAGAGGAACGATTGCGTCTTACTGCTTGTGGCTTGTGGCCTTCTGCTTGCCACACTGGACTGTTTCACCTCTGTGATGCCTCTCTGCCATACCACCCTGCCTTGGAGCCAGCTGACTACAGCTGAAATCTGTACAAACTGAGCCAAAAGAAATCCTTTTTCCTTTAATTTGTGGGTGTTGGGTATTTTGTCTCAGCAGTGAGAAAAGTAGCTAAGACACAGAACATACCTAGTATGTTATGTTTGTTTTAGAAAGAAGAAATAAAAGCTGTATGTACACATTTACTCTTTTTTGGTGAAAAATAAACATGAGAGGAATAAGTTGAACATGAGAAGAGTTACTTGAGCAGGGGTGGGTGGATGTAATGAACTAAATATGAGAGGCATGCAATGTGATATCCCTAAGGATATATATATATATATTTTATATTTTTGAGTCATAAAAATGTTTTACAAATTCAAAAATAAATTGAAAAGGCTAAAAGAACAAACCTTAACATCGAATATAATAAAAAATAAACTTAACCACTTATCAAGCTGATAATATAAACATATAGATAAAAAGAATAAAAGTAATGTGACCAGAGTTATCTGAATGGCATTTAAGCTAACAACTAAAAGATCTCTAATAAAATCTAGAATTTAAGTTTGTTAAGACTGGTATTGGAGCACTGAAGTTTTTTTCTTTGTATTGAAGAAATAGATTTAAAAGTGTATTTATATAATTGAACCATCTAAAGGGTTCTCCATGTTTAATAAGTAAGATATATCTATGGAGTGAAAAAAGGTAAGGAAAACCCCTGAAATTAGATAATATTATTATGAACTCTGTTCTAGGAGCAATGGGAACACCTAGAAGTTAGGCTTTGGTTTCTAAATTTCATTTTTTGCTAAAACCAAGACTTGTCAGGCAAATGGTCAATTCTGCTTTTGGAAGAGGGAGAGCACAGGTAGCCCCAGAAGTCAAGAGTGTGTGTGCCCCAAATTGGAAAAGACATGTCTACATGACTCAGGAGTAGGCTTGAAGGGGCCCCATGCCCACATTTGAAACACTTTGGGATTAACTTGCCCCAAACCCCATTATCCTGTATAGTTAATATGCACTAATAGATTTTTTTTTTAAAATCAGGTGATCATATGTCTGAATTTCTTTCTGGACTCTATTCTATTCCATAGACCGATTTGCCTTTCCTGAAGCAAATATTGCATTCCTCTTGATTGTTCTAACTTTGCAATAAGTCATGAAGCCAGGTGGTATGAGTTCTCCAACTTCATTCTGCTTTTCCAAAATGCTTTTGAGCATTCCAAGCATTCATATAGAATTTAGAATCAACTTGTCAATTTCTCAGAAAAAGAAAGAAAAGTAAAAAAGAAATCCCCATGGAGATTTAAACTGGGAATACACTGAGTCCACAGACTAATTTTGGCAGAATTGACATCATAAATGTTGAATCTTGCCACCCAACAATTTATTTATTTAAATCTTCTTTAATTTTTATCGGCAATATACTTACTTTCCAATAAGCAAATATAAGCCATCTTTCATCAGGTTAAGCCCTTACTATTTCAAATTTTGATGCTACAGTAAATGGTATTTAATATTTTTAAATTGTTGGTAGTGTTCAGAAATACAATTAATTTATGTGTATTGATCTTGTATCCTGCAACTTTGCTAAACTCACTAATTAGTTCTAGTGACTTTTTGTACCTTTCTTAGGATTTTCTACAAAATTATCACCTTATTTGTGAATAAAGACAGTTTTACTTCTTTTTTCCCCCTATATTGATGCCCCTTATTTCTTTTTCTTGCCTCATTGTACTGACAATTACCTTCAAAATAATGTTGGATATTTGGGTGTGGCAGCCATTCTTCATATACTCTTCATCCTAGAAAAAAGCATATAGTCTTTCTCTATTAAGTATGATATTAGCTGTAGGGTTTTTGTAGATGCTACTTATCAAGTTGAGGATATTTCTTCTATTCATAATTTTCTGAGGATTTTTAAAAATCTGTGATGGACATTAGATTTTGTTAATTTTTTTTCTCAATGTCCTGAGATGATTATAGATAGTTAGATCCTCTTTTATCTTTCTCTTTTGTCTGTTAATTTGAAAAAATATTTCACTTTTGTTTTGGAAGATATTATTTTGAACACAAGAGTTCTAGTTTGACAGTTTTTTTTTCCTTCGAGTGTCTTTCAAAAATTAACAAGTGTAAAGTATATACATATTTATTGTACACAACATGGTATTTGGTATATGGATACATTGTGGAATGGTTAAAACAGGTTATTTTAACATATGATACCTCACATGCTTATTTGTGTGTGTGTGTGCGCGCACGTGTGTGTGAAGAGACCTCTTAAATCAATGTGGTGAACCTTTTAGAGCTTTCAATAATAACAAACAGCTCACTGCAGCATGCATGCCATAGGTTTGCCACCACTGACTTAAACTACGTATCAGGTATACAACATGTTGTTATCAATTATAGTCATCATCATGTACGATAGATGTTTTGAAGTTATTGCTCATGTCTAACTAAAAATTTTTATTCTTTAACCTGCATCACTCCCCACTACACATGTACACACACCCAACTCTGGTAACCACCATGTTACCTCTGCTTTATGAGTTTGACTTAGATTTTTCATATAAGTGAGATCATATAGTATTTATCTTTTTGTGCCTGGCTTATTTTATGTACTTTCTTCCAGGTTGCCCATGCTGTTGCAGATGGGATTTTCTTCTTAGATGCTGAATAGCACTCCATTAGATGTATATGATACATTTTTATCATCCAATTTATTTGTTAATGAGACTTAGGTTGATTCCATAATTTAGCTCTTACGAATATAACTGCAATGAACATGGGACTATATGCATCTTCTTTGTATACCGATTTCAAATCTTTTAAGCAAATACTCAAAAGAAAGATTGCAAGATTATATGATAATTTTATTTTTTGTTTTTTTTGGGGAATGTCTATAAAATCTTTCATAATGGTTGCACTAATTTATAATTGTACCGACAGTGTATAAATTGTCTGTTTTCTGCACATTTATCTTTCTCACAACACTTACCATTTATCTTTTTGATAATGATCATTCTAACGCTTGTGAGGAGATATGTCACCGAGATTTTAGTTTGCATCTATACAATGATTAGTGATGTTGAGCACTTTTTGTGTTTTTGTTGGTCATTTGTATGTCTTCTTTTGATAAATATCATTCCAGTCCTTTGCCTATTTTTAATTGAATTACTTTTTCTATTTTACAGAGTGGTTTGAGTTTTTTATATATTTTGGGTAGTAATCCATTACCATATCGTCTACAGTGGGATAGCCAGTTTTACCAGCACCGTTTATTGAAAAGACTATTTTTTCTCTATTATTTATTTTTAGCATCTTTGTCAAAAGTTGGTTGACCATAAGTGGGTGGATTTCTTTCTGGGCTATCATTGTTCCATTGGTCTATACATCTGTTTTTATGCCGGTATGATACTGTTTTAAACAATATAAATTAGTAGTACACTTTAAATCAGGTAATATGGTGGCCATAGCTTCATTTTTTTTAAAATTAGTATTACTTTGGCCTTTTGTGGTCCAAATTTTTAGGATTATTTTTCATATTTCTGTAAAAATAAAATCATTGGAATTTTTTAGGGGATTGCATTGAACCCATAAGTTGCTTCGGCTAGTATGGTATAGACATTTTAACAATATTGATTCTTCTAACCCAGGAAAATGGGATAACTTATGACTTATTTGGGTCCTCTTCAATTTCTGTCATCAACATTCTGTGTACCTTCTTGGTTAATATTGTAAATGAGATTATTACCTTTATTGTTTTGAAGTAGTTCATTGTTAGTGTATAGAATTGCTACTGATTTTTTTTGAGAGGGAGGCATCCTCCAAGGATATTATTTTCTATTCTTCATCTCTAAAGAACATGGTGCAGTGAAGCTGGTGGTCATTCTGTCTTTGATGGTTAGAATTCTTTTTAAAATTTAAAATATTTTATTTTATTAGTATACTTGTGATACATAATAGTTACATTCATTTGGGGAATATATATATATGTGTGTGTGTATATATTTATACATACCTTGATCGTTTTTAATTCCCCTTCCTCCCTACTCTCATCTCACCTCCCTTTCTCAGACCTCTTCCTAATCTCCAAAAATTTTCCTCTCTGTTTCCTATCATCTCTCCTTGATTTTGCTCTTTAAATTATTTCTATTTTGGATTTCTCACGTAAGAGTAATCATGCAATATTTAACCTTCTGTGCCTGATTTATTTCACTTAACATTACCTTTTCAAGATCCATCCATTTTCCTACAAATGACTCAAATTTCTTCTTCTTTTTGGCTGGGATATATAACATTTTCTTTATCCATTCATCTCTTGGTGGGTATCTAGGTTGTTTCTATAATTTACCTATTGGGACTAGCACTGCTGTGAACTTGGGTATGCATATATCACTGTAATACGATGACTCTGACGTTCAGAAAAATACCCACGAGAGGTAAATCTGGGCCAAATTGAATTTGTACTTTTAGTTTTTTTTTTTTTTTGAGTACTTTTAGTTTTTTGAGGAATCTCAAAACTGATTTTCATAGTGGTTATACTTGGTTTACATTCCCGTGAACAATGTAGAAGGGTTCTCTTCCTGCTGCATCCTCACCAGCATTTGTTGAGGATTTGATTATATCTTTTCTTGTTGAAATTAGATGGAATCTCAGTGTTGTTTTGATTTTCATTTCTCTAGCATCCAAAGATGCTGAAAAGTTTTTCATGTTCTTATTGACCACTTGTACTTTTTTCTTCTGTGAAATGTGTATTCATTCAACTGTCATTTTCATTGGACCTTTTGTGTTTGAGGGTCTAATTTTTTCTGACTTCTCCATACATTCTAGATATTAGTCCTCTAAGAACTCTAGCTGCATTGACTTACCCGGGCTCCAGCTCTACCTTCTCTCCTGTTATAGGCCCTGGAGTCTAACTGCATTTTCTATTCTGTGTTGCTGGAAATTCCCCCAAAGAGTAAGATGAGCAATTTCAAGGTTTATCTCACTTGTTTCCATCTCTCAGAGAGCACTGTCCTTTATTGCTTATTTCCAGGATCTTGAGAACTATTATTTCATATATTTGGCCAACTATTTTACTTCTTTTACACAAGATGTTAAATCTATGTAACTCCATCTTATCCAGATGCAGAAGTCCCATGAGACTATTTTTATGCACTTTAAAATATCCTCTTTGGAAAGCTCCAGCTGCACTTCCCTGAGCTACTCAAGTCATGTCCCAGGTAATAATTATTGTTTATGTTAGTGCTCTAGTTACAAAGTTGAATATATTTTCCCCCATTCTGTATTATTTTAACATGCGATTTTATAATATGCGATGTTTTTGATGGATGCATTACACATATTGTGATAAAACTGTTTATTTTATTTTTATTTTTATTTTGGTGGTGAAGATTGAATCCAGGACCTCATTCATGCTACACACAAGCTCTACCACTGAGTTACTGTGGTGGACTTATTGTGATCAACTTGAACAGGAACGCCCAGCCTGAGTTGTTGTGGTTCTGAGTGTAGAGGATCCACCTGAACGTTATTGCCAACACAACATACAGGAGAATGGAAGCAGAAGGTATGGGCGAGCCGTTTCCCCAGAGAAGCTCTGTGGTGGCTGGTTCTCCCCAAGGGAACTCAGCTGTTGCAGAAGGAACTCAGGCCTTGCTGTCATCGAGGATGGTTGCTGTTTGCTTCAGGGGAGCTCTGACCTTCATCTCTGCTGCGAGCATCGTATCCTAGTTCCGGTATAGATTTCTTAAGCCTTTTAGTGCAGACATGGATGTACATGGAACATTATCATGGGCTCCCAGCCCTTGATTGGATTTTTGGGCCTCCGGTGATAGATAGATAGACATTTGGCACTCTTCCTGCATTTGGCTTGTACGCAAATGTTGTAATGTGCAAATGTCCTGTAATAAATCTTCTGTCTTGCAAACCACTGACTAAAGAAAAGTAATTAATAAGCTACCCTCCCAGCTCCAAGAACATATACAATTGAAGTATGTGATTGGCATGCACTTCAGGCAAACATGGAAAATACATAAAGACAGACCTTTACTAACATCTTAAGTGAAATTAGATGGTCAGATTTTTGGAGGTAGATTTCATTTTGTATAGGTTAATATTCACACTTGCTTCTGTGGAAGAACAGGTACTCATCGAACTCCGGGCTCAATTTCCCAAATTCTACTGTGTGGCTTTAGCTTTTTCAGTGTGCAACAACAGCATGCAATATTGCTTCTGTTTATCTATTTACAAAATTTTAGTCTCTCTTTACAGATAAGAAAATGAATCAGGGAAATTGAATAACATGCTTAAGGTCCCAAAGCTAGTAACTGATACTATTGGGATTCCAGACCCAGGTCTGTTTGATTCCAAAACTAAGTTTCTTATTTCACTTTGTCCTCTGTTATGAAACATAATAAAGCTTAATGAGTCTTTGACAGAAACTCCTTCCCTTTTTTAGTTTTTTATCTTCTTAAAGAAGAGAGCAAAAAGAAAGTCATTTAGAACGAGACAGGCCAATATTCATCAGAGGTGGTAATTATGCACCCGAAGTTTTCTGAATTTACTCAGGGATCAGACTAAATGACATGGTATGACTGTATCATACCTGAAGACCAAGAATAGGCTGCCTTCTATAAACAAACACAATAAGCAAACAATATGCTAAAACCCTTTTTAAAAAACATGACCATATCAAGTTTCTACCAGTAGAAGTATAGTTCCTCTTCAAGATTATCTCAGTTCTTTTGGTCATGACAGAAAGCATATTTGACTTGGAGACTCTTTGGCAAACTATGCAAGAGCTTCTCCTAGGAAGAGTCTAAACCAGATGAAAAATTGAGTTTTGATCTCACACGGCTTTCCTAAAAATGCTGTGGTACAGGCTGAGCAGGCACGCTTCCTGGAAAACAGGATAAAATTATATCAATCTCACAATGGCCCATTTTATTTTTCCATCAGTGGTTCCTCCATGACCAGAAAGCCAGATTTCACATTATGTGGGGGTCGGGTTTGAGCCTGGAGGCCACGGACAGGGGGCCTGTCATCAGAGGAAGTCAAGAACACGAGCCCAGAAAACAAGAGGACAAAGAGCTCGGATTCATGGACAGGGCCCAGAGTTTATCTGAATCGCCTTCAGTCTCAGGCAAGGTTTAGCATCAGGTCATTGGTGCCTATCATTTTGGCAATGAGGGATTATTTTTATTAAGCATTTTGTGTTTGTGTAAGAGTTTTCAGTCATTAATCATTTAACTCTCGTGCCTCATGAGACTTTTGTAAATGGGAAAGAAATAACACAAACCTTATTTTACAGTTAGAGATGCAGGAGTAATGTTGCTTGCCACTATTACACACAGAAAGAGCTAAAGCCATACATTAGAACTTGGGGAAGGAGGCCAGGAGTTTGATGAGTTTTTGTTCCACCACAGAAATGAGGTTTTCTGTTTTTACACAAAATGGACTTGCTTATTTTTCATGTTGAAAGCATATATCCTGAAGTGTACTGAAGAAAAAAAACAGACTTACCTCCTACATTATGTAGTCTGAAAATTCTGCTGAGTTCCTGTGTAGTTTTTGGAATCCAAATATGCATGTAAGCAGTGGAGATTGTAAGGCATTCTCAATCTTGTTTTCTAATAAGAAGAGAATATGACTGAATACTTTCAGTGTGGTCGCCAGTGAAAAATAGTAATTTACAACGGAACTCTGACAGGACTCCAAAGAGATTTTGCTGCCTGGAATTAATCTGGTGGGCTTCCTGGAGGGGGTGTGTTTTAAATTTCAATTAAAAACAAGCAAAAAACAAGATTTCAAAGATTCTTCAGCACAGATGCTTAAAAATCTATTTTTTACTTCTTTCTATGGTGTCTAAACATCACATTAATTTGTAAATATTACAATATTTGCCAGCAGGCTCCCTGAGGTCACATTTTACAGTAACAGGAAATGAAGAAAAGTTTACTGACAGTGAGATATTTGCGATCTGTTAACTGTGAGGCAGTTTAAGGGCACATGGGAAGGAGCTGCATAGGGAAGAGTATCTGTGCAAACCACTTGAATCGGATTAGAAAAGAACTGAAAGATCACCTTGGGAATTAGCATAGCCTCTGTTGGGACAGTGAACACAGAAAGGGTTGGGACTAATTCACTTCCTTCGTATAGGGCAGACCTTGTATTCAAATCCACTCAGAACCATGTAACTGAAAGTCTCTGGCTCCTCATTTGTAAAATGATATTTAAAAAAAGCCTACTTTAGGGCTGGGAATTTAGCTCAGTGGTTAGAGTGCCTGATTTGTAAGCACAAGGCCCTGAGTTTGATCCCCAGCATCAAAAAAACAAAACAAAACAAAAAAAACCCTACACTATATATTGATGAGTGAAATGAAAGAAAGTCTGACAAATGCTTAGAAGGTACATGGCTCCAAGCGTAAACCTGGCTTAGACACAGACTGAAGCTTATGCAGTTTTGAAGATCTTCTTTAAGGAAAAAAAAAAAAGCACAATTCTGGTTATAAAATTAGTGAAGTAAATATTTACTTAGAAAAAAGAAATCACAATAAATCATTAATTTTAAATAAGCTGACAAATAGCACACATATCACAAAATTCAGAAAAACAGCATGATGTTTTTATTTGTTAACTGCCTGAAATATCTGTTTTATACACACACATACATGCACACAGAGTTGTATGCATACTGCACATTGCAATAGCTTCTTCACATAGTAAAGATTTTATAGTGTTTTGTATAGAAATAACAGAAACATGTTTTAACTTCCCTGTAGTATGTTTATCAAAATTTAGTTTTTACTGTTGAAAGGTTAGGAAAAAGTTTTTCAGTATCATATCTTGTGGCTTGAAATATCATTCATGCAAAATTTTACAGTGGTTATTAAATTTAGGAAAATATGTTCAAGGTTTTACATGTAAGAATTGTAAGATCTAGATAACTTTTCTCTGACTAGCTTCTGGCTCTGTAACTGTCAAACCTTGTTTCTCTTCCACTGTTCCCCTAATTTCAGAATTGAGTATTGTAGGATGCAGTCCCAACCCAGCATGATATACTTGGTCACTTAAGTCACTAGGTGAGTGGTCAACAATGAGCATGTTTCTGGAATCCAGTCACATAACTGGGTTGTTAGCAAGCAACTGTATAGGGAAGTGCTATGAACCAAATAATATGTTCCACTCACTCAAGCTAAATGTTGTCTTCAACCCAGTTCCATGCCACCCCACACAAAGGGAAATGTGACAGAGGGGAATTTGGGATAGTCTTAAGTAGTGGTGTTAAATAATTATATAAACTATACCAAAAAACATAACCGTGATAGAGCCTCTTCCTGAGATGTTGAAGGGACTCATGCCACTAGGTTGATGGTCAGTTACCTCTACATGACAGATCAATAAGCCGAACAACCCCTTCTCACTACCCTGGTAATTCCTGCTCAGAGCGAGCAAGATGGTGATGGAGATTGGGATCTTGAATTCAGGAGACCCCTTGAAAGCAGCATTTTATCCACACACAGAGATATGAGGTATGTCTCCTTCAGGAGTGTTGAATCTAAATTAAATTGAGTGAGGATCCGACATTAAATATGGAAAGAAAACTGTTCTTTCTGCATTTTGATGTTTTCTTCCACCAACATCAGCTGGTTATATTTAAATTAAAAACTTCTCTGTGAGATCCTGTTGATTTACCTGACTCTGAATTCTTTCATCTTTCAGAAAATCTCTTCTAGGAGTACTGTGATCCCACCTCACAAAATGCAGATAGTAGAGGTAAGCTCGTAAGTTTGTCTCACTTGCCTCAGGGCTGGTCCACATGCTCCTGGACAGAGACAGTTTGGAGGCCAGAGAAGCTGCCACTGGGAAACAGGAGCTAATGGTATGGTGGTGGTCATTCCCAAGATGTAACCCCCTCCAAAACATGCTGCCCAAACTCTTGGAAAACGGGTAAAACAAACAAAACTGCCGCCTATTTGGAACGCACACTGGCTCCTTCCACATCTGCAGGACATTTAGCTTCTTGCATCTGGTAGTGTTTGTGCAAATATAATTCCATATTCACTAATAATTCCCGGGGCTAAAGCTCCCCCCCATCCCGCTGTAACCTTGTTAATATTCTCTCAAGGCCTGGTGTGAACGCCTCATAGCATTTTGATTAGAATTCAATCTTGTGTTTTTTTTCCCCTCTCTGTCTCTTTCTCCCTCTCTCCTCTCATGCTTTTCTGGCCCCTGGTTTCCTGGCCACCCACATCAGGAGACATTCTCCCTCCCTTCCACTCTCCATTCTCAGTTTCAAGGAATTTCCTTGTGTCAAAGGCAAAGTGTGATTGACATATTTTTTCCCTCTTAAGAGCAGTCATCTCAGTGTTTGATTTAACCATATCCTTATGGGGCTCATACAGTCATTACCTGGGTGAGAGAGACCTTGCACCAGCGCAAGCCCAAGCAGCCCAGCATTTTTATAGACTTTTCAATTGCTGCTATTCTTTTAATTTCCTACATTTGAGGGGTGGCACTAGCAAATATCTTCCGTTGAGTTGAACCTTGAGGTTTAAAGAATTTTAGTTATCCACAAGCGGTTGGACCAGCTGCCTCCTGCCAGTGCCCTCTGTTGCCTAGAAAGTCATCCTCTGCTCTGCAGACCCAGGGAGAGTAGAAACAATGAGTTCTTTAGTTTAGAATTCACCAACTCTAGGCATGCTGTGTTCCTTTGGTTCTATACTCTTCTTGGCCTGTTTATTTGTCTCTCAGGAGAAGAAAACAGAAAAGAAAAACAAAAGATAGCAACAGCATGAGGAATTATATTTAAACCCAAGAATTTCTTGGCAACAAACGTTTTCAGTGTTGAAGTAAGTGATTCTGGAATGTGTGCACTTTCAGGGTCTTTAAAACAGACTGTCTTATCATTAAATTACCGTGAGTTCTGAGGGCTTCTGTCTGCCCTGAGGGAGCAAACTAGATGACCTTGGAAGGTCACTTGCAGTTTTTCAATTCAGCAGCACTCCTCTTTTCTGTGAAGGGCCACACCTCTCACAGTGTTGGAGCTGACTGTCTTTGGGGAATTACTCATGTCTTTCCAGAAGTAGCCTGAATCACATCCCGATGTTTTCCAGTAATGAGTCACATCTTCTGCTGTGGACTATGGTATGCTGCCTACTCAGAACTCCTGATTGCAGCCAGCTCCATTGTAGTGCAATAATTATCTCCTTAAGAAAGAACCCCCCCATCCCATTGGTTCAGAGAAAAATAAAGTGCTAGAAGATAAAAGGTTTGGATTTGCAATAACAAAATTTGGGTTTTTTGCTGAAATTTCAGCAATAGAAATAGCTTTAATAAAAATTTTGTTTATGACTATTAAATCTTAGTTCATTGTATAAATACCAACAGTGACTGGTATTTCACTTTTAATCAGGTTAACAAAGAAATACGATCACTGAAATACTCTTATTAGCATAGTATACCATAAATATTGTTAACATCCATGTGATGATAAACAAAGCATGCAGCTAACTGAGCAAAGCAAGCATATGCTCCCATACTGCCTGGTACAGTATTAGGTGTCTTATAAATTGTTTTCTAATTGACACATAATAATTCTACATATTTATGGGGCACATTGTGATAATATGATGCATATATACAATGTATAATGGTCAAATCAGGCTAATTAGCATTTCCCCCTCCTTAAACATTTATCATTATTTTATGTTGGGAACATTTGAGCTATTTTCTTCTAGTTCTTTATAAAATAAATTATAAAGTACTGTATTTAGGTACCAGCTTCCTGACCTCTCACTTTCCTTGCCTTCTCTGATTTGTAGTCTCTAGTACTTACTATTCGACTTTCTGTTTGACTTTTTTAGCTTCCACATAACAGTGAAATCATGCAGTATTTGCCTTTCTGGGTCTGGCTTATTTCGCTTAACATAATTTCATCTGGTTCCATCTGTGCAGCAAAAAAAGATAGAATTTCATTCTTTTTATGATTAAATAGTATTTCACTATGTATACAGTTCATATTTTTCAACCACTCGGGTGCTGATGGACACAACAGTTGATCCCACATCTGGGCTATTGTGAATAGTGCTGTGTGAACAGGAATTCAGGTATCTCTGATGATTTCCGTTCCTTTAGATACATAATCAATAGAAAGGTAGCTGGCATATGGTAATTCTATTTTCACTTTTTGGAAGAACCTCTTTACTGTTTTCCATAATGAATATGCAAATTCAAATTCTCACCAAGAATGTAAAAGAATTCTTTGTCTGGTGTTTTTAATTGGTGCTTTATCTCAGTGCCTCAGGGAAACTGGGCTCTAGAAGAAAGATCAGTTAAAGCTCCCCAAAGTATATGTCAACCAGTGGTCTACCCAGACCCATAACTCAGCCTGAAAGTGGGGTTATGGGACTATGTGAGAAGGTGATTACCCTAAAAACACTGGCCTAAAAAAAGATTAGGCTGGATCCCAAGATAGTTCTCCCTTTTCTCAGTTTCTAGTATAAATCTTCCAGTGGGATTCATTGAAGACCTTGAATGGTCCACAAATGAATCCAAACATTTTCCCTGCCCAACTGATATTTTCAACCTGTGCGTCTACCCGAAACAGTAGGTTCCATAAGTGTCATCACCTGCGGTGTAGAGTGGCACTTTCTCTCATCTGTTGAGAGGGTTATAACGCTGACGTGTGAGGCAGCAAGACTCCAGCCCTACTTGGGAGGTGTTCTTACTTTCTGGTCCTTCCCAGTGAGGTTTGGGGAGGGGGTCTTGCTTTACCGCCCTCCTTAGTGACACACAGCCCATGACAGGAAACTAGCTCTGCTCTGCTGCTCCAGGTGGCTCTCCGTTCTATCATGTACTCACATGCTATTGAAGGCCACTACAGACACCGCCAGGCTGCCTTTGGGCGTTGCTCTCCCTTTGCTCAAGGGTGGAGGCAGATTCTTTCCATCCCCAGAGCTCAGTCAAGAACAGATCATAACAGTATCACTTTGTTGATACAGGTTTAGCTATAACCAAAGGAAGTACCCACCAAAATCATCTCTGGTTGGCAACAATACATCCTTATGGAGTCTGCTCTGGACTACATTTTTCCCCCAGCTGTTGCAGAAAATCTTTCTTCTACTCAGTATCTATTTTATTCTCTTTTAGTTACAGAAATGCAGTTTTAGTTGAGATGGTGATAAACCACCATGAAAGGATATTTTTCTCATTCTCTTTTGAAGGTAGGAACATTATGTTCGCACGACTAAGTTCTGGGTAATACAGCAGAATGGATTTCAGAGAAGACTCCTTACAGGATCTGATACAACTAGGAGTCCCTTCTTTTTGACTTCATGCTGCCTGGAATGAAGATGTGATGAAAGGGCTTACAGCAGTCATTTTAAAACATGAGGTGGTTTTGAAGCTGGAGGCAGATGCTCAGAATGATAGAACAGAATTAAGAAGATGGAATCCCTGATTTTCTAGGAAAACCACCACAGTATCCTTGGACTAGTTGCTTCTGCTCTCTGTGTAAGTCACTGTTATTTTGGGTTTCCTGTACTCTGTAGGAAAATCTAATTATGGCATAGCAGCTACAATCCTGCCTCCCTCATTGGCTACAGCAGCTGATCTTGCTCCCTACCGCAGAGTCCAGCTTCTCCGCCACATGGCAAAGCCCTCTCGCATGACCAGACTCCTTGGAGACTCATCTCAAGGGAATCAGATGCCAGAGAGAAATAATTTTCTCCTTACCCACAGTATAAGGCCTAACTGCCAATTTTTCATCTCCTGACCCAAAAGCCGCCTCTTTTCCAGATAATTGAGAGTTATCATGATTATCCGCTCAGATCCTATTCTTCGCCCATGGGCATGTGGCCTCACCTGATTCTGCCAACAAGAAGCACAACAAAGTCAAATTTCAACCACAGCTCAGTTCCTTCATCTGAAAAATGGAGAAATTTTAAAACAAACATAAACCACAAATAGTTTTACAACATAGTTTCACATATTAGTTTTGGGATCCCTACCAAAGTGCTTCTTACTTTTTATTTTTTGCTCATCTTACCCATATAAACATCTTTTATAGCAACATATGAACACAAACTCAGAAATGTACATACAGACTCATGCATGATTTCACATACATGCATACAGATTTTTATTTATTTTTTCTTTTCTTTCTTTCTTTCTTTTTTTTTTTTTTTTGATACAGCCCTGTAGCTCAGCCTGGCCTTGAACTCATGGCAATCCTTCTGCCTCAGCCTCCCAAGTGCTGGGATTATAGGTATGTGCTACAGTGCTGGCACCAGATTTTTTATATATACTCCCACCTCAAGATGTATAACCTTGAACAAATACTCTAGCACATTGATTCACAAGCCCAAAGGAATATTAATTGAGGATTACTGAATAAGAAATATAAGAAAAATACCATAGATAAAACAGCTGGAGAGACTAGACAGGTAGATTACAAGCAAGCAAAGCGTGGTACTCAATGTTTTGAGGGGCAGATTCTGGGGCTCGAACTCAGAGCCTTATCCTTGCTAGGCAAGCACTTACCACTGAGCTAAATCCCTAACCCAGTACTCAATTTTTTTTGAAGTTTTTTTTTTAAGTACATGTTTGCAATTCTAGCAGTTTACAATCATCTTGGAGAGTAGTTACACATTTAAATTACAACTTTTTTCCTAATTCCCTTCCCCTTCTGTCCCCCTCCACCCTCCTCCTCTAATTCCCCTATCTCCTTTGACATACGTGTTGATATTATTTGTCTTAGCTCATGTCACAGCATATATTTAGATTGATTGGAGTTATTAGGATCCTGTACATGGCACGTCTTTATTTCTCTTGCTTCCCCTTCCCCTCCTTACCCCTCACCCTCGTTTCCTTTGACCATTTCCCTCTTGGATGAGATCTGTCCCCTTGTCATTTCTCTCCATCCTTTATCATTTCCAGTACTCAATTTTAATGGCACGGCCATGATGTGAGTTTTCTCTATGCTCCAGCTGTAGATCCCACAGAGGCTGATTAGGGAAGCTGATTTAAAGCACAGCCCAGAGGCACTGCGGAGGCAGCTTTCCATGCTGGCTGTGTCACCAACCGCTTCGTAACAGTAAGACTATTTTACCTTGAACTCTTTGATGTTAGCAGGAAACTGTAATCTAGTTTCCCAGCCTCATCAGAGGCATCCAGCAAGATTCTGAAATATGGCTGAATGATTAATATTCTCTGCACAGACACACAAAAGTTTGTCTGATCCTCATTTGGTATGTGTGAAGAGAGAGAAGCAGAGTGTCTACTTGGTTCCAGGAGAGCATCAGTTGAAGGTAGATGATGCAAAGGGGAGCTGGGTGGAGAGAAGAGGCCACAGTGCTGACCTCTCACTAGCTGCAGTCCGGCAGCTGGTTTGCGCTCCTAGCACTGAGGATGTAAAGGTGATTTAGGATGGTTTCCAAGGACCGAGACATCTGTTGCTCCCTGGAGAGGATGCTCTAGAGACAGACAGACAGACAGACGAAGACTTTCGTTTGGATATCTTCTCATTTTGTTATTTCTTTTTCCATTTTCGTCTTTCTCTTCAACCATTCCTCTCCTTTCCTGGTGTTTGAACTTGCCAAATACTCGGGTGTGCTAACCGCAGCCTGGCCCTGCTGTCCGTTAACCAAATGACACACATTTAGGGCTTTCATCTTTCCTTACAAACCAGTATCTCCAGTATATTTAATCATTTGATGGTTCTTTTCTGGATTCTGCCCAGTTAAAAAATAAGCTACGTTTTCTATCCCTGAGGATTGGAAAGCAGGCTACTGCAAACCCATACAGAAATCCAGCTTACAGAAGCAATTTATCCTTGTGTTTTAAACTCTATATTCTCAGTTTTCTTAAGTAGTGCAGACTCTAAAAGGCCAGAGAAAATAAGAAGAGGGGAAAGAAGTCGGCTTCCACAGCGAGAAGCCCTGGCGATTGTGAGGTTTGTTTTTAAATTTTATTAATGATTGGCATAGATGATAGTTGTATTTGGGTTAGAATTCAAAGACACAAAACCATATACAGTGAACAGAAATCATTGTTTCTAATTCTATCATACAGCTCACCCAACTCTGAAGAAACGACCAGTTATCTATATACATGTCTCTCCAGAGATGTCTAATTCATATGCAACCAAGTGTGTGTACCTGTTAGCGCTTACCTTCATTTTTACACAAATGGTCATTGTGTACACTTTGCTTTCTTCCAGCTTTTCTCTTAGCAATATATCTTGCAGAGTGAACCATATACACACATAAATAGTTCCTTTACTATTTTTATGGCTATATGGTACCTATGATATAAATGTATTATAATTTTATAGTCTGCAATCAATAAGCATCCAGAATCTTCAACTTTTCACAGTCATTTTGAATGGACTTTTAAAGATCATACCAATTTTCTGATTATTGAAAATGCCTCATTGAATAACTTTATACATTTTGCACAAAGTGTGGGCGGATATGCAGGATAAAATTTCTGGGTTAAAAAGTATGTACATTAGCAATACGATAGCCGCTGACTGATTGTATCGACCAATAACACCTATCACTAATGTATGAAAATATCTGTTTCTTCATATGCACACACATACAAAATCAGTAAGACTTTGACAGTCTGGTAGAGGAATAAATAAGAGTTTTTTTGCATATTTCTTTTATCATGAGTGACGTTGGGTTTCTTTTCATAAATTGAAGAGCCACTTGGATTCCCTTTCCAGTGGATAGTCCATTTACCTTGTTTATATTTTTATTGAGTTGTTCATCTTGCATTGATTTAGAAGTACTATTATATATTAAGGAGATAAACTCCTTGTGATATGAGTTGACAATATATTTTTCTGTATGTCATTGCCTAGATGAATATATTTACCTTTTATTGCATGATGCCCGACTTTGATTTTATGGGAATATTTAGACAAGTTTTTCTCAATTTGAGGTTTTTTTTTTTTTTTAATCCCATGGTTTCTTCTAGTACTAATCTAAACAAGAAGTAGGTTAGGTGTATGGCTCAGTGGCTTAGTGCCTCACATACGAGGCCCTGGGTTTGATCCTCAACACTGAGAAATAAATAAGGAAGAGGTCAAATTTTTGCCCTTCTAGGTGACTAGCTGATTGTCCCAACATCATTTATTAAGTAATCTGTTATTTGCCTGTAGATTTTAAATGTTATTTTACAACAAAATCTATATCATTTTTGTGCTTCTTTGGGGAATTTTAGGCTATTTCATTTATCTGTCATGAAAATATCATATTATTTTCACTATCTGTAGCTTTACAAACTTACTATGTAATAGAGACAGTTCTCTTTCAATACTCCTCTCTCCTCCACAATTTTCCTGTTTTACTTGTTATTGTTTGTCCACCTGAATTTTAGAATCAGGCTCTTGAGTTTAAAAAATCATTTAGATATTTAAAATAATCAGGGCATGTTAAATTTATAAATTAGTTTAAGGAAGGTAGACCTCTTCATAATAATGATTTTTCCTGTCCAAGAGCGCAGTCGGCTTCTTTGTTTGATTATGTGTGTCTCAGTTGCATTTTATATTCCGTTTTCACAAACTGTGCCTGTTTTTGGCTTATTTCTTTTTGGTTGTTGTAAAATTTGGATCTTCATTCATCTTTGCTAAGCAATTGTGTGTGTGCATGTATGTACTTTGCTTTTGGCTGATTGATTTTGTAGTCACCATTTTAAGGCACAGACTTGAAATCTTTTCTGTTCTTTTCTTCTAGGCCAAGGTCTCTGCCCTGCTGTATTGGTATGTTGGGCTGGGTGAGTCCTTTGTCGTTGGAACAAGCGAGGACAGAGGCGTCGTCTTGTGCTTTGCAGGTGTATGTGGCAGCGTCCCTGGCGTCTGCCTTCTGGCTGCCAGTGAGTACACACATCTCCAGTCATGAAAACCAAACATTTCCACATTGCCGCCTGGTATGCTGGAGAACACTGCTTGTTGCCCCTGATTAAGAACTACTATTCTAATCCTTAATCTAGGAAAGGTATTTATTATTTCCACCCACTCCCAATGCACTGTTCTACAACAAAACTGTGTCTAATCAAAAGGCTGGGGAAAGCTAAAAGCTGATGTTCTTTTTTGAGAAAAACAAAGTACCCAAGAAGTAATCATTGTTAAATAAAATTTAGAGGAAGACATTGGTTTAGACCGAACTTCTGCACTAGGCCCAACAGATAACCCCAACTGGAGTCACCCATGTAAACATTCTACACCACAGAGTGAAACTCAGTCATTCATGTGCCCTTCTGAGAAATTAGGAGAGTGACAGATAACAGCCAAATCCCCAAACAGACCCATGTTTTAGGCATCATGGGGCAGTCCCCATGGTTTTAACCTTTACAAGGGAAGTAACTGAAACTACTAGTTCAGTTTTTTCTTCTTTTTTTTCCTGCTTGCCCAGCCCTTTTCTGTCTATGAAACCGATCTCCTCTGCTGAGTTTATCTGAACATTTGGTGTTGTCCGATTCTAGACCTGCAAATAAAAGCTATTTAAGATCTTTAAATTAAATTTGTTGTAATTTTGTCTTTTGATACTATGAAAATAATGGTTACTCATGGTTTATGTCATACTGTGTGTGAAAATCAGCCACAGGTACAAATTGTATGAGCTCAAAAATTAAAATAGAAAGAAAGAGGCTGACTGCATTGTTTCTGTATCGCATCACTTAAATCTCACTTCCACAGTGCTGCGGTCCAATCGCCAGCTGTTCCAGGTGTGAGCTCTGTGTTCCGGGCCGGCTCAAATCTGGCACCTCAGGCTAGAAGCAGTACCCATGTGCTTCTCAAGACGTGACGTTCTATGGACCTCCCTTTCACACTCTCTGCAATGTCATGCCATTTTTATATCTTCCGCAGTCAGGAATATGTTCCTTACTAATATAGAGTATTTTTCTCTTTTGTTTAAACTTTACATTAATGTAATGATACTATATTCTTCTGTGTCTGGCTTCAAGTTGGTTAGATTTACTGACATATTGCTTTATAATAGTCCATTACAGAAATGTAAAAGAATTTATGCACGTATCCATTCTACTATTAATGGACAAATTGATTATTTTTAACTTTGAGCAATATGACTTAGGTTGCTATGAACATGTGTTGGTGTCGACAAGAGCAAGAATTTCTCTAGCTTAAATACTCAGGACAAGTCTTCCAGAATACTATATAAGTCATGAGTAATTTCGAATTTAAACATTTTTTCTGGGGGTTGCTTTAATTTACATGCCCACTACTGGAGTGTGAGAGCTCCTGGGGTTCCCCATCGTTGCCCTCCTGTTATTTCCAGACTTATACCTTTCTTTTTGCAGTACTAGGGATTCAACCCAGAGCCTACGCAATGACCCACATTCTCAGCCCTTTTTTATTTTTAATCTTGACACAGGGTCTGGCTAAGTCCCTAAATCACCCAGGCTAGGTTTGAACTTGCAACCTTCCCACCTCAGCCTCCCAGACTGCTGGGATTACATGCATGTACCACCAGGCTTGACTAGCTTTACTCATTTCTGTGAACTTGATGAGACGTTGGTGGACTTTCATAATGGTTTTAAATTGTACTTCCTTATAATGAGAGCCTGAGCATACATCAGTTCACCAATTAAGTTTTTCTCATTTGTGAATGAGCTTTTAAAGTTTTTATTTATTTTTGTTAAGTTTTTTGCTTGTTTTTCGTTGGTGGTGGTGTTTGGTTCCTTCTTATATTCTGGATACTATTCATGTGCCAGTTAAATGAGCTCCAAAAATCTCTTCCAATTCTCTAATTTATTCCTTCTCTCTCTTTATGGTTTCTGTTGTTAACAGAGTTCTAAATTTTAATGTAGTCAGTTTATCAATATTTCCCCTTATGGTTAGTGCTTTTGTGTAAGGATTAGTGAAGAATTCTTTTTACGGAAGTCAGGAAGATAGTCTCCTGTATTACTTTTAGCAACTTTAAAATTCTGCCTTTGACATTCAGGCGTATAAATTGATTTTTGATTATCCTTTGAAGTAATGATGGGTTTCATCCCTCCCTTTCCTTGCCATCATCTGCATAGATCATCGTTCCAGCATTATTTATGAAAAGATGTATCTAAAGTTCTCCTTCTTCCAAAAGGCAAGTTTCTGTGTATAGAAGGACTGTTACTGGGCTGTCTTTTATGTACCACTGGGCTAATTATCGAGTCCTGCTTCAGTAGCATTTCTTAATTATGGTGACAATTAATGATAAGCCTGGAGATCTGGTAGAAAATTGATCCCTTTGTTCTTCCTTGTAAGTGTCTTGGTTACTCTTGGCTTTTCACAGTCGATTATTGATTGTAGAATCAGATTTTAGGATCACACACACATACAAACATGTGTGCATATATTTATATACATACGTGGAAACTTGTTTTGAATTTCGTTAAGCCTGTAAGACAATTTATGATATGTGATATCGTAATAGTTTTCATTTATTTGGGCTTCTTTAATGTTTCTCAACAAAATGCTATAATTTTCCTTCAGAATTCTTATCCATCTTTTGTTAGATATTATGCGTAGGTAGCTAATTTGTAAAATGCTATTAAAAATTATATCCTTTTTATATTTTTAAAAACTCCATGTGGCAGGTATATAGAAGTAAACATACATTTTTGTGTATTAATTTTGAATTCAGCAACTTTGTTAAATTGTTACTAAATCTAATTATGTGTTTATAGATAATTTTCATTAGTTTCTATAGCTACAATCATATCATCTTCTAATAATGAATTTTGTTTCCTTTAAAAAAAATTCTTTTGACCTATCTCTCCTTTTTCCTGTGTATTATACGTGTCAAAGCCTTTGATGAAATGTTAAAAGGAATCAGGAAACAGGAGATAGTGAACATCTTTGCTTGTTGCCCAGAAGGAGGAGCTATAAAGTTGTTATTATTATGTACAACATTTTATGATTGTTTCCTGGTTGCATTAAAAATTTTTCTATCTATTGTGAGTGAATACTGAATATTTTTTCTTTTGTTCTTTATATAAGTTACATCAATGGAATATTTTAAATGCTAAGTCAATTTATATTCTAGTGGTAAACCCAAATTGGTAATTGTATATTGCCTATTAAGTGTATTGTTGGATTCTCTTTGATAATATTTGCTTAAGATTTTCATAATTATATTTAGAAATAAGATTGGCATATGTCTTTCTCCTGCTCCTCTTTGTCTTTCTCCTCCTTATCCTCCTTTTCCTGTTCCACCCCCCTTTTCCCACTGCTCCTCCTCCTTCTTTTTTTGTAGTACTGGGGATTGAATCCGCAGATTTTACATTCAGTCACATCCCCAACCTTTTTTATTTCCAGACAGCATCTCACTGAATCACTAAGTTGCCCAGGCTGGGCTCAAACTTTCAATCTTCCTGCCTCTGTCTCACACAGCACTAGGAATACAAGCATACGCCACCACAACCCACTTGGGTTTTTCTTTCTTGTTTTGGCTTTGTTGGCATGTGCTACCAATGTTATTCTAGTTTTGTGTGATGAATAAAATATAGTCTTTTCAATCTACTGAAAGAGGGAGTGATAGAGTAGAATTATTTTTTTTTTAACAATTTTTGGTGGAACTCCCCAGTGAAGCCAAAATCAAATATATATGTACATATTATTAACCTTTTTTACATATTTATAACTTATTTATCTTCCCAGATGAATTCAATTTTTATTATTCCAAAGTAGCCTTCTGTATCATGAATTAGGGTTTTTACCTTAAAGTTTCTTTTTCTTTTACTAACACATCTAGAAGCTTTCATTTGGTTAGTATTTACATTGCATGTATCTTTGCACTCTCGTTTCTGTATTCTTATCTTTTAGATGTATCTCTTATAAATAGCATTTCATTATGGTTTTTGCCTCTTAATCCTTTGTGATAATCTTTATAGCTAACCAAATATTTAAACTATCAAAAGTTAATATACTGATATAATTGGATTTAAATTATTTCATGTTTCCTTCAAAAAAACTCTTATATTAGTGATTCTTTTATCATTCTGTTTTTTCCTTGCTTTGAAGGTTTACAGACTATTTATGCCTCTTTGGTTGTGACTCTAGCAATAGCAACAATATGCTTATACCAAAATCTAATATTAATGAATACCTTTCAGGTTGCCTGAAACATGCAAGACATTAGAAGAATGTGACTCCGTTTAAACCTTTTTGAGTAATGTGCTACTGTTGTGTTTTTACTTTTCAAAACCAGGAAAACAAAGTTATTATTGTGGTGTTTTACAGTGAGTATTGAGTTGGTTTTACCCTTATTTTTACTATTTTCCTTGCTCTTTAGCTCTTTCTGATTCTCTCACCTTCTGTCTGGGACCATGTTCTCTTTTCCTGAAACATATTTTTTTTAGTATTTCCTTTAATTGTGGTCAGTTTATGATAAATTCTACTTTTGCTCAAAATTTTATTTTATCTTCATTCTCAAAGAAAGATTTATTGGATAAATAATTCTAGTTTGGCATTTACTTGTTTTTTCTCCATTGAATATTTTGTTGTTGTTGTTGTTGTTTTGTTTTTTACAAAAAAACCTTTAACTGGAGAGTCAGAAGGAAGATAGGAAAGGACCCAGCTTAAGTAGCTGGAGGTGGCAAACTCTGATACAGGGGTTCAGACTGACCACTGCAAAGACTGCAGCCCAGTTTCCACGGATTAGCTGGTGGGTTGAGGTCCAGTTGATCATTGTATCAATGATAGCTCTGACATCTTCATGGCTGAGAGGTGCTTCCATTCCCAGGAAAGCAGACTCACAGTTAAGTTCTTTGCAATCTTCTTCCCATATTCTCCATGTCTTTTATCTCCTGTGTATTTTTTCAGCATTTTATTTCTCCATTTGTGTTTCTGGGTAATTGTCTGTCCTGTTTAGAATTCAGTGACTGAAACCCAAAGTCTAAATCTTACCCACTACCTCTTTTTGTATGGACAATGAATAAAAAAATGGCTTTTGCATTTCTAAACAGTTTGAAAAAGAAGTTGAAAAGAATAATGTTTCGTGATATACAGGTATTAAATAAAATTCAAATTTTTGTATCTGTAAATAAAGATTATGTTAAACCACAGCTGTGGTCATTTTTTTTTTATTGTCTACAGCTGTTCTTGTACCACATTGGCAGAGTCCAGTAGTTGTGACAGACGACTGACCTGCAAAACCCGAAATACTTACTATCTTGCTCTTTGCTGAAAAGATTTGCTGGCCACAATTTTATCTGAAGTTAGTGCTTTCTTTAGCTGTATCTAATCAATCATTAAACCCTTGTCAATGGCTCATTCCCTGTACTAGCTTTCCTATTTCTGGACAAAATATCTGATACCCACAATTTAAAGGAGGAGACAGAGTTCCAGAGAATTCATTCCATGGCCAACTGGCACCAAGGCAGGGATGTTAAGGCAGAAAGGTGTGGAGTGAAGTAACTTAATTCACAGAAGATGGGAAGCAAGGCAGGGGAACAGTACCGGAGACGACAGGGCCAGGGACCATATATAGGACACAAGGTCATGCTGCCATGACCTACCCAGACTTACCCAGAAGTCTGCATGCAAATCCCCTAGCAGTCCCCAAGTCAATGAAGCTGACACAATTAAGTTGAAAATACCATACACAATATCTTGTTGATCAAATGAAGCCAAGTTTATTGCTTATGATTCACTTAATGTGGGATATTGAGTATGGTGATCCAGATACAAAAAAGATACTGAGGAAAAATCTCATACAAAATCCAGCAGACTTGGTGGGGGTCTCTCGCTTTGGGGAGACAATTCCTTTTTTTGATTTTATAAATTAGAATATAACTTGAGCTGTTTTAACAACCACAGCTGAGATGGAATTAAAATATTTCTAAACATATTTTCCCATCGCTAATATCTAACAAAACAAAAGATGTATGCCTGTTGTCGAGAATAGAATACTAATTAAGATATGAGCTCTACCATCCATCAATAGGACCAGAGTGTAGTGGAAACGCAGGTATATGAGCAAGTCATCAAATAAACTGTCACAGATGTTGTAATAGATAGATACACCTCATAGCAAGTTGCCATAGAAGTAGGAAATTCCTAATAGGGAAGTTGCAGAAGGCTTCATAAAAGAGGTGCCATTTGACAGAGTCTGACAATATTATCTGGTTTTCCAACCAAAAAAAAAAAATGGAAGCAATTCACAGCCAATGGAACACTATGGGAAAATGCCAAGAGTTGTGAAAACATGGTTGTTTTGTTTGGTGACAGGAAAATAATTCTAAGATCGTGTAGTCTTACATGACTGCAAGTTAGTAGTAAGAGGTGAGGTATACGAGGTGGATAATTAAATTGTTCGAATGATAAATGAGGTTGGATATTTTGCTGTCATTATTGTTGGCTGTGAAGAATCATCAAGGGGATTTAAATATGGAAGTAAAATAAGCATATATTTGCTCTAGAATACTCTGGTACCAATATGAAAATATCTTTGAAGTGAGAGAGATTGAAGCTGGGAAGATATGTCACATTACAGTTGTATGGCAAGAAAACAAATCTAACTGCACGTGGATAAAGTAGAGAGAAATGATTCTGACTTCTATTTGAGTGTTTATACAATAAACAGAATAAGCAAGACAAAAAGACAGGCTGGAATATGGATATAGCGTGGGACTTTTGTGGTTAGTGGTGCCCAGGAAACACTTCTGCATATATGCATAGAAAGAAGAACTGTAAATCTGGAGTTCACAAAATAACTGGAGTTAGGGATGAGTGGCATGGAGTGGGCACCATTTCAGGAGAGTCACATAGATGCAGAAGAGAATCACTGATGGACTCTTTCTTTTTTTTAATGGAGGAATTTTTTTTTAACCAAGAACATGTATTGGTACATTGTATACATAATAATCACATTCATCATAGTTATTTTGTACCTGTACATGATGTATCTTGGTTCCCCCCCTTCCCCACCCTTCCCTTCTGTTCACCTCTTCCCTATTTACAGGTTTATTCATTTTTTTCCATTATTTCCTTTTCGCCTTTCCTTCCTTTTTTTCCTTCCAGCTTTTCCCCCTTCTCTCTTTCTAGTTCTCCTCTCTTTTGACTATTATCTTTCTTTTATATAATATTTATTACACCCCTTTGTCCTTACTTACACTTACGGTTTCTCATATCAGAGAAACAATTCGATGTGTATTCATGAGTGTCTGACTTATTTCACTTAAGAATATGTTCTCAAGATACATCCATTTACATACAAATGTCTCTAGTTTATCCTTTTTTATGGTGGTGTAGTACTCCATTGTGTAGAAAAATCACATCTTCTTTAGCCATTCATTGGTTGTTGGTCATTTAGGTTGCTTCCAAGATTTAGCTATTACAAATTGTGAACATGACCGATGGACTCTTGAAGAGCAGCAATTTGATCATTAATTCTGATAGGTCAACTTGATTTAAGAACCACCTAGCAGGTTAGTAAATTCTGGGCATACCCGTGGATGATTGACAGGTAGGCCAACAAACTGAGGGTGGAAGACTCACTCCCAGGTTTTTATAGCACCAACCAATAAGCTTGTCGCTTGGACAGAATAAAGAGGGAAAGAAGAAAGAAGTGTTTACTTTTTTTTCTCAAAGGAACTTGTGTCTTGGTCATTGACTTTGCACATTGTTTCCAGTTCCGTTGACCTTCGAGTGCAGAATTTTCAGTCTTGTAATACACTCTCTTCATCTTTCTGAAACAGGCTTGCATTGTTAACTCTGCAGTGACGTTGCAGGCCTTCAACCTTTGACAGCTACTGGCTCCCCCAGGTCTTCAGAGCCCAGATAGCCATTTTGGATTCTTCTATCTCTGATCCAGAAGATGGTCAGTGGGACTCTTCTGATTCTAATCCTGTAAACCCACTTAATAAATCCCTCGCATGATCATAGATATAGTATATTTTATAAGGAGAACCCTAACTAATACAAGCAACTCAAAAAGGGTGTAGAGGAAAAAAAATGAAAGAAATGTTAATAAGAGAAATAGAAGCGATTGTATTATAGGAGCCAAGAAAAATAGAGAGAGTTAATGCCACAAAGAGATTCAGTGGGACAAGATCTGAAAAGAAACTTTTATATTATTTCAGTGGAGAAAGTAGAAAGTGGAAGCTGGATTGCAAGGTCTGAGAATTAATATGTAGTGAAGAAGTTTGGGGGCAAAGTAAAACTCTACCAAAAGGAAGCAAAAGTAAGAAATACAGACCCAGGTCTCAGGCTACTTGACTTGACATCCCAACTCCATGGTCAACTAGTTCTGCAATCTTAAGTTGTCTAACATCCCTTTCCCTCAGTCTCCTTTTTTCTATAAAATGTGATAACAATATCTCAAATTTTGTTTTAGTGGTACATATTAGATATACATGATAACATTTATCAAAGGAAATTTGTACCTGTATATGATATATCTTGCTGTTCCTTTTTTTCCCATCTGCCTCCTCTCCCTTCAACCCCTCTTCCCCTCCTTATTTACAAAAGCTTTGTTTCCATTTTTTTCTTTCTATTCTCTTCTTTTTTCCCCTAGGCCCTCTATTCCTTTCCCTCTCCCCCATTCTCTTGTTCCCCTTCCCATTTGAACAGTTTCTTCCCTCATTGAATTTTTTGATGCTTAAGTGACTCACATATTAATAACTGAGACCAGTGCCTGGTGCGCAGTGAATATTTAATTCACTGTATCTATTATTGTTCCTTCGAGAAGAAAGAGAGTGTCAACTGCCTGGGGTGACAGGTTGGGGACAGATAAGAGTTCAATACTTTATATAAACATAAGTGTAAGTAGATGAGACTAGCTGGGGGTGAAGAAATGAAGACACAAGTGAGTATGTGAGGAACTAATACCCAAAGGGGAAGTCTGTGGAATGAAGAGTAAAGATAAGGAGGTTGACTCTGGATAAGACAGGAGGAAGCAGAGTTGTGTGCAACATTTACATATATATATATATATACACACACGCACACACACACCTATACTGATATATGTGTTTTTACATACATAAAATGCATATTGATAAATATATAAATTATACATCTAAAATGTATTTTGTGTAGTGATTTAATTTTACAAAAAATGGAAGAAATACAATGAAAAATAAAAGAAGTAAAGTCTATATATTGGAATTAATCACTGGTAACAATTTCTTGGGTAGCTTTGCACATATGTGTCAACCATCTTGTTTGTAATAAAAAAGTGTAGCATAGCATGTATGCTAATAATGTATCTTGGAGTTCTCTTTGAACAGCTGGATGATGCCCCAAGTAAATGGGTTATGAGAATTCACTCAAGTGTTCTGTTACTTGAGGAAGGAAAGGGCATTGAAGGCATGTCCAGTTACTTGCTTTTACAAATAACACTGCGATGAACGTTAGTGTGTGTGTGTGTGTGTGTGTGTGTGTGTGTGTGTGTGTGTGTTCAGGAATACGAGAAACTGTGAATTTTATTTTGTTGAGTGCTAATTATTTTTGCAATCCTGTAAATATCCTTGAGTGATTGTGTGGTTTTGTGTGTGTGTGAGAGTGTGTGTGTGCATGCGTGCACTGAGAACTAATCCTGGGGCCTCTGATAGGCTAAGCATGTGCTCTATCACTGAATTACATCTCCAGCCAATTCTTGAGCCTTCCGTTTAGATCCTGTTAGGTGGGGCCACCACAGCACTAAATAGGGATAATTTCTACCTTTAAAGAGTCTAAACTTTTCTGAGTACTTGACATGATGCCCTGTGAATTGTGAGGTGTTTCCCTCTAGTTACAGGGAACAGGAAAGGTTTGCAGACCATCGTGAGGCATTGCTCTCGCTAGTCCCTTCTAGTGGTTTGTTCCCTGACTTCTAGGGCTTCTGCTAGGTACCCCACACATTTTTGCCAAGTAGTACTGAGCTGAATTCGACAAGGAAGTTCTCTAAAATCTCCAGAGCTCTCTCTCTGCGTGGCCGTGTCCTCTCTGGTGTTCCCCACTGTGGACTCTAGCTGCCTTGGCCTTCCTGGACCTCGGGCTCCAGCTCCGTCGGGTGAACTGCCTGGTCTCTGCCTGCTTTCCCTTCTCAGCGTTGCAGCCTCAAAGCTCCATCTCCAGACACTGAGCTGCGGCAATCTTGGGCTGATGTTGTTCATTTCCAGTCTCTCAGGATCACTGTTTTTTCTAATATTTTTAAATCATTGTTTCTTATATTTTGTCCTTCCTTGTTTCGTATGTTTCAGGCAGGAAAGTAAATCTGGACCCTGTTATTCCCATACCATCTTCTAAATCTTTTATTTTTATGTTTATATATCTTTAATACATCTGGAATTTATTTTTGATGAAATATAGTTTTAATATTTTTTCAGTGGTCAGCCAGTTGTCCAACATCATATTTTGAATTCTTCCTTCCTCCCTTCACCTACTTTGAAATGTCACCTTTATCATAAAGTTTCATAGATAGTTGAACTCTTTATTACATGAATTTTAAAAATTTTTATCAAATATCAAACCATTTTACTTATTGAAATTTCAAAATACATTGCACTGCATAATAGGGGTAGTTTTTTTCTCTTTTTTTTTGTATTTTCAAAATTTCCTTGAGTAGTCTTGCATGTTATTTTTCTGCATGACTTTTAATATCATTTCCAAACTCCACAAATACTGCAGATGATATTTATTGTGATTGTATTAAGTGTGTAGGGCTTAGATAATTTTGGAGATGATAAAGAAAGAGTTGAGAGAGTACAAGTTTAATGACTTTAATATTTGTGGTGTGGTAGGTGGCAAAGACATAAACTGGGAATGAATAGGATGGAGGTAAGATTCAGACTAATGGTAAATGGTGATGTTCCAGCGAATCACAATGCTATTAGGAGTGGAGTCACCAGATCCCTGAGAAAGTTAGCTCCTGAAGGTGTAAAGCATTGACTGTGTATCACAGGACTAAAACTGAAGAGCCATCAGTGGGTATTGTGCTTCTGTTTCCTTCCTCTGAAAACATAAAACCTGCCAAAGAGGAGTTCAAGAATTTGTAGTTGTTGTCAAACACCAACAACCTCCAAATCAAAAAACGAAACAAGATTTCCAATTTCTTTAAAAATAACTCTCTCTCTGGTTCACAGTTGATCTCCAGTGCAAAACACATTGCCTATCTGTAGTTGGCACTGAATAAATAATGATAAAATGACAAATTAATTCCCCTGAATTCTGCTTAAGGTGCCATATTGTTATCCTGCCTGTATTTCTTCAGATTCAAGGCACCCTATAGCCAATCAAAAACCTAAATGACCAGTTCACCAATTGCCTGGACATGCAGAACTTGTGGATTTCTTCTGCTGTACAAACTGGTGCAGTGTCAAATTGTTGCCTGGGAAAAGACTTCATTCCACCCTAGCCTTGTTACACTTTCTTTTCAAACTACTTAAGTTATTCATATAACTAGGTGCACAGGAGAACTAAGATAAAGGAGAGTTTAAGGCAAAAGTTTCAATTTCTTTGAACCATTCAGAGACTTTCTTACAAATAATAGAGATAAAGAAGGGAAGGAGTCCATATTATGTCAATGTGTGCTTCTACTGAATGAGCCTTCAGTAAATTGTACCCTCTACTATCTGAATCTCTTAATGATTTTGTAAAGGTAGACTCTTAGTTAAGTGTAATTTTCCAACAAGTGAATTTTAGATTAGATATAAATAACATGTGGTTTAGATTGGCATAGTACCTTCACCCTGAAATATCTCAAGGTAGTTGTTATGGTTTGTGTCTAGGTGTCTCCCCAAAAGCCTTGTGTGGGCATAGGTGGGGTATTTTCGGAAGTGGGTGAATCTAGAGTGTGTGATTACTAAATTAGTCCACTGATTGGTTTGGCATAATTCTGCTGGAATCAAGGATATGATACTAGGATTAAGGGTGCTGGAATTAAGGGTGGGAGTGCTACCCACCCTAAGGGCAGATAGCCTGGATAAAATATAAGGGACAGAAAGAGGCTTGCCTACATCTTGCTTACCCCCTTGCTTGCATCTCTTGCTTGCCTTGCTGCCTTCTGCCTGTCTGCCATGCCACCCGACCTTGGATCCAGCTGATTGTGGACTGAAACCTCTGCAAACTGCAAGCCAAATAAATCTTTCCTCCCTTAACTTTAGGTCCCTTAATTTTGTCTCTGCAACAAGACAAAAGTAACTAAAACAGAATTTGGTACTGAGAGTGGTGTTGTTGCTGGGACTATACTTGACCATGTGGTTTAGCAGTCTTTGGTGCTGGGAAGGAGAAGAGTTAGGAAAGGTTTGGAAATGTTGCCTGCAAGAGAAGCCTTGGAAAACATTCGTAGGTTGATAACGGAAGATTCTGGTCAGAGCTCAGAAGAACAGAATGCTGATAGGAAATTTGCCAGTACAGACCAGGCTTGGGAGGCTTCTGCTGGGAAGAAGGACTGCACTGGCTGTTGGACTCTAGAGCATGTGTGTTATAGCTTGACCAAAAGTTTGTCTGAATTTTGCTTGTGTCCAGAGACTTTGCCTGAGACTGAGATCAAAGGTGGCAGACTAATTAATCTTCCAAAAGAAATTTCAAGGCAGTCTAATGTTGAGGCGGTGGCACGGCTATTGTTGAGGGCTTTTAGCCAGATTTATGTTGAGAATCAAGAGCAAAGAGCCCAGCAGAATGATTTAAATTATGAGTTTGGCCAGAAAGGAAGCCCCAGTAAGGTTGCTACCTGCACAGATGGAACAGAGCAGAAATTGGTCACTGAAAAGACTAGCAAGAAAAAGCCATACATTTCAGAAGAATGCAACAGAAAAGGTGGCCCAAGGATGTCACAGAAAAAAGAAGGACTTCAGCCTTTGCAGCCTCAGAGTTGGAAAGGTGAAAGAGTTTGCTTTGAGAAGAAAGCACCCGAGTACTGTGTTCCAGAATGGCAGCGGCCTAGGGAAGTTGTTCCTCAGGATTTTCAGAGTGCTTAGTGATCCAGGCACAGGACACCTACAGATAAGAGTGAAGGAAGCTGGGCTTCTGCTCCAGCTGGCAGCAGACCTGGCATCATCCTCATGGCCCTGGTTTTAGGTTCGTGCAGAATGCAAGAGTTGTGGGGTCAGGAAGGCTTCCACCCAGATTTCAGAGGAAGGCCTGGGAGGCCAGGCAGTGTGCCCCTGAGAGGGCAGCGTGTGAAGCTGTGAAGGTGAAGCCGAAGGTGCACTGGAGACCCCAGAAGTTTGGAGAAGCCAGGAATGTGGATCGCCTGAGGAAAACTGCAAGGTGGAGCAGAACCAGCCCAAGAGAGAAGCCGTGGAAGCTACCACCACTGGAAGTGCCATAGAGGTGGAGCCACACAAGCCCCTTGGAATTCAGACTTCACCACAGATTGCTGCACATGGGACTACAGGACTTAATGTTTGCCCTGCTGGATTTCAGAATTGCTTTGGCCTCATTCTCTTTTATACTTTTTGAAATGGAAATGGTTATTTTGTGCCATTGTAGGTTGAAAGTGTTTAACACTCTTTTCATTTGTACAGGGGCTCACAGCTAATAATTTGTTTTAAATCTCAGAGGAGTTGGGACTTGGACTTTTAAGCAGTGCCGAAACTGTCAAGACTTTGGCAACTCTTGGAGATGGACTCACTGTCTTTTGCGTAAAAGGAAGTACATGAGTCTTTGGGGGGCTAGGGGTGGAATGTTATGGTTTGTGTCTGGATGTCCCCCCAAAGCCTCGTGTGGTCATAGGTGGGGTGTTTTCAGAGGTGGCTGGATCTAGAGTGTGTGATTACTACATTAGTCCACTGATTGGTTTGGTATAATTCTGCTGGGATCAAGGATGTGATACTAGGATTAAGGGTGCTGGGGTTAAGGGTGGGAGTGCTGCCCACCCTAAGGGCAGGTAGCCTGGATAAAATATAAGGGACAGAAAGAGGCTTGTCTGTCCCTTGCTTACCTTGCTGCCTTCTGCCTGTCCACTATGCCACCCTGCCTTGGACCCAGCTGATCTTGGACTGAAGTCTCTACAAACTGTGAGTAAATAAATCTTTTGTCTCCTAACTTTGGTGTCAGGTATTTTGTCTCAGCAATGGGAGAAAAGTAACTAAAATGGTAGTTTTTTAATGGAGAAAAAAAAACGGTTGTTCTGTTTTTCAGGGACATAGTTTATTCTTCTGGTAGGAAGACATATTTTAAACTTAAGCAGTCCCTATGCAAAGGTCAACTATTAAATAGGAATAGGAAAATTTAGAAAATTCAGAATCCACTCAGACATCTTAGATCTTGGACTGATGAGACTTCTCATAGGCCATGTAGATTTACTTGGAGCCCATTTCCTTTTTGAAATTCATTATATACTATTTTTGTAAGGGGAGCAAAGCTTGAAATGTCTTAACACCTCCTTAGAGACTGGCCATTACATGTCCACAGAAAGTAAAATTTGGATGAATTAAGGGGAAAATGAATCAGAAATTTCCCCTGCAGTCAACAGAAATAGCTCTATGTGTAAAACACATTTTAGATTTTATTGAAAAGGAAAGTATCATCTATGAATGTAAAGATAGTAGTGCCTATTTTAAAATATTTTTAGATACTCGATTTTATCTTTTTCTGTGGAGTAGTAAGAGATTTAACAGTTTTCCTAATTTCTGTAGCAGGGACTATTTTCTTACTTCAAACCTGGTCAATTAAATTTTGCATTTTTGAGCAGTTCCCCTGGGAATGCTTTCATGAGGTTTTTCTCAAAAGCTATTTCAGGCTTCTCAGTTACCCAAAGCGCTGAAGCTGGTGAAGTTCAGAACATTCCTGCAGCCGACTAGCAATAGTTTAAGTGTGATTTTTCCTCACATATTTAATGTTTGTTTATTATATTTAAACAAGATTTTCATTTAGGCATTAGACTTATGCGATGTGTGCATTTCTAAGTGAGCCCAGAAGCAGCCTCACCTTCTACTGATACAGGGGAAATGAGAGTCAGCCAATCTGGTATCCTGTCCTAGCTCCACTCTTCCTCCCTCCCTGCCGGATATGGGCAAACTGTCTCATGTATGCAGCCCCCAGTATCCTCATCTGTGAAGGAGGGTGGTTAGATGCCCTTTAGAATCCCTCCTGCTGCTCGTGGACAGACAATATTGGTACATAGGAAATGGTAACTTTTATTTTTACTGAAGAGCTAGCATTATAGTGAATATTGGAATATCCTAATTTTATATTCCCCTGGTATATTCTGTACTTTGACCCATTTGGCTATTGGTACTCCTCATATATATATATGTAATACATTCCAGATGTTGGCACAGCATTACAGAAAGAGCCTGCATTTTCAAAAGTCTTGGACTTGTGTCTTGCCTCATTACTTCTCAGCCATGTAATCTTGAGGAATTATCCTCATTTCTTAAAACTGAATTTCTTCATCTATAAAATAGGGATGAAGGTAATACTATTGGGCACAATTCTTTGCTGCAAATGATAGAATCCACTCTGTCTAGTTCATGCATAAATATAATTTGTTTAAAATATTAAGCAATTCACAGAATCCTCTGGCAGGCAAGAGAAGCTGATTTAGAAATCATGAGGCCAGATATAACACAAACCACACTGTGCAGTCTGCTCCAGGGAAAACACCTTTGCTGCCAGTGCTTGGCAACAAGTCTGCTTCTTGCATAGACACTGGAGCTTTTATCCATCATGCGTTTTTGTGAATGCCAGGAGCTCAGCCACTGGGCCCTTCTCGCCATGTTCTTCGGTAGATGACACACACTGTCGTTACCTGGCAGCATTTCCTCCAAACTGAGGACTCACATGCATACATTTGACTTGTAAAACCTAGTTTACTGATGTCAGCAGCAAAGGAGCCTGGGATAGCAAGGTCAAGTCCTACCTTGGGGAGTTACAAAGTGGGAAATGCACCACTCTGTAACAGGTTCCGAAGCTATTAGATATCCTTAAATTACCAAACACAGATGAAAATCATGCCCTTGGTAAGAATCCTGTGGCATATGTATGGTGATCACTACCTATTAAACTTTGTTTTATATTCAAGGAAAAATGAGGTAGAAGAAGCTTATAAGTGAAAATTTCCAGGAAATTTAGGCAAATGTGCTTTTAATTAAAAATTGCATGTATGATTACAAAATTTCTTCTCATTATTTAAAAAGTCATGCAGAATGGAAAAATTGCAAAAATTTTAGGGAAGAAATGTGTATCACTCAGTAATATTACTGGCTGATCGCTTTTACTATTTCAGTATAGTTATAACTGTAAATTACATTAAACACATACCTAATCATATATGTAATTTTATATGTGTACACACATAAAATGATATATGATTTATGAACCCAATTAAAAATTAATACATTGTGAGTATCTTTTCATGCTAATAAATATAAATAAACATCATAATTTTAAAAGGCTGCATGTTACACAATATGAATGTGTAACACTTTTTTCACTAAGCGCTCAACCCATCAGGAGCTTCCAAGTTGCTTTTGTCAACATTGTTATGGTGAATATCTGAATAACCAGATACATACTTTGAATAATTCTTTACAGTGAGTTTAAGGAAATAAAATGGCTGTTTCAAAGTATATACAATTGAAAATAATTTTAATACATACAAGTTGGTCTCAGAAAATTTGTAACTATTATTACTGCGACAGGCAACATTTGAGTGTTTATTGCCCCAGATTATGATCCACATTTGATATTATGAACCTTATTTTATTATGGTCAGTTTGCTAGGAGAAAAATCTCATTAATTTTTAACTTGTATTTGTTTAATAATTAGACATATTTCATGTGTATTTTCCACTTACATTTTTTGTGAACTGTGTGTTTCCGTCCATTGTATACTAATAGATCAGTTACATTGTTTACATTGTATAGGTTTTAGAGTTTTTAAATTGTTATTAACTATTTGTATTCTCTGTGTCTTCCATGGACCTTTGTATTTTTTTTTGTTTGTTTGTTTGTTTTTGTGGTGCTGGGGATCAAACTCAGGCCCTTGTGCTTGCAAGGCAAGCACTCTAATCACTGAGCTAAATCCCCAGCCCCATGGACCTTTTTATTGAGATTAAAACACACATATAACATAATACATAAATCTTGAGTTTACAACCTGGTATGTATATATCACATAACAACCACCCAGAGCTGGAAAAAAGGACTGTTTCTGAACCTGAAGAAAGGGAAAAAGGAAAGAAAAGGGAAAGGGAAAAAAATAGAAAACTATAAATAAACCTGGAAGAGGGGGAGCAGAAGGGAGGGGTGGGGAAGAGGGGGAAAAACCAAGATACATCAGGTACAGGTACAGAATAATCATGATGAATGTGACCATTATGTATACAATGTACCAATACATGCTCTTGGTAAAAAATAAAAAAAATTTTAAAGATTAAAAAAGGAAGATATTCTCATGCTATTGCCTCCTTTCAGAGGTGACCACTGTCCTGACACAACGAACTAATATTTACTGTTCTTGAATTTCATATAAATGGAATTGTACATGGAAAGAAGTTTCTGGCTTCTATTCATTAATATGGCTACGAGCATCATCCATGCCAATGCAGGCCAAGTAGTTCACTTCTCTCAGCTGCAGTTTACCTATGTAAACTATTTCCACATATGGTGACTGTGGAAATAAACAAGTTAATGCAAATAATTAACTTATGAGCAAGTATTACTAATGAGCTAATGCAGGCACCAGAACAGTATTTGGTCTGTTGTTAACTATTAGTACTTCACAAATGTTAGCTACTGGTATTATACTACCAGATCATATTTGCTAATTTTTATTTAGTTATTATATCAGTATTTATAAATGAGTCTAGCCATGCTTTAGCATTTGTGCGTATGTGCTAGTGTAGTGGTTACTTTTCTAGAGTCAATGGTTTGCAAGAGAGCAGATTTAATACAGGACAAGTCCAAGTTACAACATTCACACACACCAGCCAAATGTAGGAAGAGTGCAGAACATCTGCCTATGCACTGGAGACTTGAAAGATCTCATCAAGGCTGGGAGCCCACGGCACTGTCCCATGTACATCCATGTCTGCACTAGAAGGCTGAAGAAGTCTACACTGGAACCAGGCGATGCTCACAGCAGAGATGAAGACCAAAGCTCCCCTGAAGCGAACAGCAGCCATCCTTGATGACAACAAGGCCCTGAGCTCCTTCTGCGATGAGAACAGCCAACTTTTCGGCGGGAGAACCAGCCGCAACAGAGCTACTCCTGGGAAAAAGCCAGTGCCTATCTTCTGCTCCTGTTCTCCTTTATGGTATGTTGACGATAACCTTCAGGTGATTCTGCTACACCCAGAACCACACCAACTCAGTCCAGCTGGGTGTTCCTGCTCAAATTGACCACAATAATAAGTCCACCACAGCTAGTTAAGTCTTGTCTTTGTACTGTGTTTTACTAGTAAATGGTCCCTTCACTAGTGAGGTATTTATGGAATTGTAGACTGGCTCCTTACCACTCACGTGCCCCCGGGAATCCCACCAAATCCGTTTCAGATACATCTCAGATCTGCTGAACTTCTTTTCATTGCCTCCTTCTCTTCTCTGATCCATACTTCCATCATCACTCTGCTTCTCCACCGCCATAACTAGTCTCCCTTGTTAGCTAGCCTCCCCTTGAATGTCATTCTCCCATAGTTGATAAGTTGATGGCACTATGTTACTATTTAACACACACGGATCAAGTTGGATCCATTCCAGATATTCAGTGTACAAGTCCCAAGGGATTCAAGGGGCAAAAATTTGTTTGTGTGCTTGGCTCACATGCAGAGCACAATGGCAGCTCTGAAGGGGCCCCTGTCCTCTGCACCCACGAACCCTGTTTATTTTCTCCTCCAGCAGAAGGGTAGCACAGGTCAGCTGGAATGGTGCATCGTGATGAATATTTATTGAACCAAAATGTCATGCTGACAGACACGTGGACAGGCAGACAAAGATTTCTATTAGAGGTTTCATTTCTCAGCTCTGATGGTTCTGACAGGCTGACGTTTCCCTGCGCAGGTCCTGACTTCTCCGGCTGCATCTGGGGACACCAGTGCCTGTCTGACTAGGTCACCGCAGACACTCACACACACGCTTTCGCGAGGACTGCGCTGTGGCCCAGGCCTTCACCATATGGAGGTCCCGAGATGTTTGTTTCCAGTTAGATCACCAACATACATGCTCTCGGCTGGACCGTCTTGACGACAGTCTATTCCCACTGGCTTTGCCATTTACACCTGAGTTCTGTCGTGGGGGCCCCAGGTGTTTATGCATATTGAAGAGAAGAGTCCCGGATAACAACTTCATGGTCAAGAAATGCGTTCTGATTCTGCTGTAAAGAGTAGTTGGGTGGTCATAAATGTGACTTTTTCTCTCATTCCTGATAGTTTGTCTCTGTTTTCTGGTTTTTCTTTCCCATCAAAGTTTCCTTTACTAATTAATTTTATTTTTAAGACTTTGTTTTAGTCTTTCAAATATAAATACAGAAAACCATAAAGAAAAGTTATGCAGGTGGAAATAATTGTTTTAAGGCTAACACTCTTGTAAGCCCAACCCATGATAAGAGAATGAATCATGCTAGTTGCTCCAGAAGCCTTCTATGAGCCCGCACTCAAGAACCAAAGGTTCTACAAGACTACCCATTATTCTAATTTTATCACAACCACTGCCCAATTTTTATAGTCCTAAGTGTACATTCTTAAATACTACTTCAGTTTTGTTTGTTTTCCCATCTGATATGTCTTAAGTATCTGTTAATCATAAGTTTCCCTTCTAGTTCCTTATTCTTCCTTACATCTTATTTTATAGCTTATTTACTGAACAACTTCAGGTTGGATCGTGCTGATTGCTTCCTTATAGTAAACACTAATCTCTTCCTTTAGCCTCTGTGTTTCTGGTTGCATTTAAATGCAACCAATAATCCAAGTTCTGTTCTTTTTTTTTTTTTCCTTTTCTTTTTTATTCTTTTTTCTGTAATGATCTCATGGGTGATGTGCACTTTCTTTGGGAGCATGTATGTCTTAATTCCTCTCTTTCTGTGATGTTAGTCTCCACTGATGTTCGACGCTCTTAATTTGTTAGGATTGCACTGACAGGCCAATTCCATCATTCTTTCTTCATGAATTTGTTGAAATACTCTAATTAAATACCCATGTGGTTTTTGTTTTTTCAATGGTCCAATTTGCATAGCTAAAACAGGATAAAAGAGGAATTTAAGAAAACCTTTATTTAGCAACTAAAAAAAAAATTGTTCCCTAGCATCTTCTAAAGATAATTGATTTTTTTTGTGGGGGGGGGGAATTTTGATTTATTGTAGTCAGGACATTTAAGGACATTTAACATGCCATCTGTTCTCTTAACAAATTTTTGTGTATGGTGCATTATCATTGATTGTACATGCGATATTGTAGTGCAGCTCTTCAGAGCTTATTCTTGCTCAGCAGAAACTTTTTGCTTGTTGGTTAGTACCTACTGCTTCCCCTCTTCCCTACCTTCTGTAAACTACCATTACCTCCTGCTTCTATGAATTTGACTATTTTTGATAATGCATATAAATGGAATCATTTATATCTCTCTGTGACTAGTTTATTTCGCTTAGCATCCTCAAGATTGATGTTCTTGCATATTGAAGAATTTAATTTCTTTTTTTTTTAATGTTGAGTAATATTACTGTATTACTATTAGCCGGATCTGGAATGTCGCCCAAAGGCCCATATGTAACGACTTGGTCCCAGAGTGGCTCTGTTGGGAAACTGTGGAATACTTAAGAGGTTTCAGGTCATCAGTTGAATGTGCTTGAAGGAGATAATGGGACTCTAGCCCCTTCACTGTCTTTTTTTTTTTTTAACATACTGGTCATGAGGTGAATATCTACTCTGCCAGCTGCTTCTGCCGTGATGTACATCCTCACAACAGGCCCAAAGCAACAGGGAAAACCGATGGACTGCAACCTCTGAAACTGTGATCCAAAATAACCCCTTTCTCTTTATATGTTATCTCATACATTTATTATAGAGACAGGAAGATGGCCAACACAATACGTATATACTACATTTCCTTTATCCATTCTTCTGGTAACAGGCATTGAGGTTATTTCCACAAAATGATATTGTGTTTTTGTCTGGGGAGGTTCTGGGGATCGAATTCAGGGCCTTGGGCTTGCTAGGCAAGTGCTCTACCACTTGTGCTAAATTGCGTCTACCACTTGAACTAAATCTCCAACCCCCACAAAATGATAGAGTGAATAGTGTTGCAGTGAAGATGTGAGTGGTGAAAGCTCTGAAGGATACTGATTTCATTTCTTTTGGATAAATAGTCAGCAGTGGGATTGCTGGATCATATGGTAGCTTGATTTTTAACTTTTTGCAGAAACTCCATACTGTTTTCCATAACTGCCATACCAAATTTGTTCCTAACAACAGTATGAAGAACTGGAAATCTTGCACTGTTGGTGGTAAGTGGTTTGATTTTTTAGGCCCAATTTTTAAATAGTTAAATAAGCAATTATTCATATAACACAGTTTGACCCCTTTTCTGTCTTTCAAGTACATCATAAGGGAGAGGAAGGATTTAAGGAGAGGCAACTGACAGCCTCTGAGTTGGAGCAAAGTTAGGCTATCATGGTTGGCACCCATGCAGGAGCCCAGTACCAGGCTTGGGTTTGCTCAGGGCTGACCTCTTATCTTCAGATCTAATCAGTTCATGTCCAAAGAGAATTATGTTAGCCACACTATCTGATAGTCAGTGCATGGGAGGTTACTGGAAAGAGTCCTCTCTGGAGACCCTTCATCCTCAGATGATTCCCTTCTTGAAACTTGGTAGTTCCTCCCCATTATTCACATTCCTTTGTCCAGCCTCCTTCCCGTTCTCTTACAGGGAAAGTCTACAAATATCAGATTCTTCTCACTTCACCCCCACTTGCTGATTGGTGTGTCTCCTTCTATTTTGTTTAAGAGTAGATGGGGTCGTAATTCTGTTGGCCACACTGGGGTGGGAGTTGGTGGTGAGAGGTGAGGAGAACGGTGGTCTGGCAAAATGTTTCAAGTTGAGATTAGTTTTTAGTAGGATTCTAAATGTCTTTTGAGAGAATCCAAATTTTTTTCTTCTTATACAGTATACATTATTTATCGATATATGGCACACACTACACAATTTATTCTTTAAAAGTGTACAATTCAATGATTTTAAAATACATTCAAAAATTTTTTCAGCTATTGCTACCATCAAATTCTAGAACATTTTTATCATTCCTAAAAGAAATTCTAACACATTAGCAGTCACTCTATATTTCTCTTCCCCACAATTTCTGGAAACCACTAATCCATTTTGGTCTCTATGTTTTCCTACTCTGGACCTTTTGTTTAAATGGAATTATACAATAAGTGGATTTTTGTGTTTGCCTTGTTTTACTTATAATGTTTCCAACATTCATCCCTATTTTACCATCTGTCAGTTCTTCATCCCTTTTATGACTGAATAATATTCCATTGTATTCAAATACACCATTTCATTCAGACATAGAATATTTTATTTATCTACTCATAGGTTGACAGACATTGGAATGTGTCCATATTTTTGTCATTATAAATAATGCTTTTATGAGCATTTATGGATACATTTTTCTGTGAACATGTGTTTTCAGTTTTCTTGGGTGTATAGTTAGTGGCATTGCTGGATCATGCAACTATATGTTTAACCTTTTGAAGAACTGCCAAATTTTTGTTCAAAGACAATGTCCTATTTATATTTCAACCAGCAAGATATAATGGTTCCAGTTTTTCTATGTCCTCACCAACACCTGTTATCACTGTTTTTTTTTTATTTTAACCCTTCTAGTGCATGTCAAGTGGTATCACATTGTAGTTTTCATTTGAGTTTTTCTAATGATAAATGATTCTGAACATCCTTTTAGGTGCTTACTGACCACTTATATATCTTTTTTAAAAAGACTATTCCTGGACAGAGTTTCTTTTTGTTACTAGTCCTCTCTAAATTTTGTTTTTTACCTCTCTTCTGCCTTTACATGACCAGAGAAAAGTCTGAGGATATTCTGCCGAATTGTCCCTTTGATCTCATTTTTATATTTGGGGACTGCACTACAGTATCAGCCACAAACTCATGGTGGAAATGGAGGAGGGGAAAGGGGGTGATGTTCTTGGTTGTGTAACTTGAAAAGAGCTCAGATGGGAGTGAAAGACACCCAATCTGTTAGTACCTATCTTTTTCTTTGAATCCTGTTTTTCAATAGTTCCTCTTTGAGATTTATAAGAGGGTGAGGGGAAAGGAGAGGACACAGGGCTCAGGTTTCTTTGTCCTGGATGAATGAGAGAACCAGGAAAATAAGTCTATGTGAACATTTTTGAAGTATTCTTAGCTAGAACTGGCTCCAAGAACCCCTTCCCCTGTTTCTGTTCTTCTTTCCCCAAGAATTCTTCCTGCTTTGGTGTGGCAGGGCTCCCAGGTGATTCTCAGCAAATGACACAATAAACACCCCAGTCTTGAATTTAGGGACTCTATCCTGTCCCCTGGGGCAATAGATGTTATGAAAGTGGCTCACTATTATCTATGTGCTTAGCATGCTGGGCGCTGGAGCAAGGTTACACGAATAATAGTTTTTTTTTCCCCTACCATTTATTCAACAACCATTTCAGAGCACCTGTAATATGTCAAATTTAGTGCTTTCCTGGAGGAAACCAACTTGAAGAAAAATAATTCAGAACCCAAGTCCTTGTCGGATTGAAGCATTTCCATGTGATGGCCCCTACTTGAAGCAGAGCTCCAGAAAAGAAGAGGGGAATGGAGTGCTGAGCAATGTCCCATTGAGGTGCAGAGACACAAGGAAGGAGTCTCTGGTGCTGCTTCCACCATCAGCTAAAGAAGCAGGGAGCTCAAAGCCTAAGAAGGGAGGAATATCATTACCACGGTGTGCAGGTAGAAACAATGTTTTTGAGCTATTGCACATTTTTCTGAAGTTGTCATCTCATACCTTACAGGAGGCTATTTTATTTCACATGCTAATTTTATTTACAAAGGCAGCAAATAAATTTAACCCGCCATCAATTGCTAGGAGGGTACTACCCCTTTAAATGTAATATTAAGTTCCCTGCACCTTTCTGATGGCCGCTTCCCTTTTCAATGTGTGGCAATTAATTCTCCATTGCTGGTTTCAGTTTCCTACTTGATAAGCAAAGGTTTTGAATCCATCTTGATTAAAGCAAAGAGGCCCCCCACTCCATCCTGCCAGCTTCCTTTGAAGTTCATATACACTCTGTATTCAGTTCAGCTGCCCAGGGCACAGAGAAAGATGAGCTATGAGCTGTGACAACGTGAGGGCACCAGGCCAGATGCTTGAAGGCATTCAGCTTCCTTCTGAGAATCAAATCATTAGAGGGTTTCATCTCTCTGGATTGACTTAGGTGTGGTTGATAGAAAAAACAAAACAATACAAAAACAGAAAATGAGAGGACCATCTCTCAGTTCTCTTCAAGCCGCTCATATTAAACTTTACTGTCTAAATTAGACTAGGATCAGTTTATTAAAGTGTGTGGCAGTCTTTTCAGTGCTCAAGATTGCCCAGAAATCTAGATTATTTTAAAATGTCCAAATTTCAAGTTGGAGGATTTTTTTCTCTTATGCTGAGGACATCAAGAAAGACAGGCATGAGATATTGCTAAATATATCTTATGGTATTTTTTTATATTTGTGCACCAACTACTCTGTCTTTGGCATTCTAGTAACACCATCTTCTCTTTCTCGAGGCTTTTTGTTTTTCCTTTATTTATTCTTTGTCTCACTGTCTCCATCTCCTTCTGTGCTAAAACCAGAATCTTCTCTTACCTTTGCCTCTTCTTCCATTTATCTTTCCTCTCTGTACACGTTCTCAAGTGGAAGTTAGGGCTCTGATTTCAAACCATTTTAAACAAGCCACTTCACTTCTCTGGAGAATGGTTCTTCGTCCTTAACTGTTCTTCTAACACTAACATTCTATGATTCTTTGAGATACTTGATTTTTTTCAAGTAGTCCAACTTTATTCTCAACCCTCTAAAATCTGTAGAAACTGTCTATGTCATGACTGACAAGCCAAATGACAGCTCAATCCCCTTTTCTTTCTCTTTGGTGATCTCTTTACTCTGTATAAATACTGGAAAGTCAAACACAATCTTTGACACTCCCCTACCCCCAATTCCAGAGCCTGAGAATAATAGTGTTGTATTTCTGTGGGAGAAATTTCAGAAATTTCATTAGAATCAGAAGCTCAAGATCTGAGAAAGAAGGATAAAGAAGACGAGAAAGCTGGAAAACATAATTCTTAAGAAGAATATTTTTTGTGGTATTGAACTCGCAATGATTATTATATGTAGCTCAGATTTTATTCCCTAGTTTCTATACCACGTATTTGCATGTTTTTCCCCAGATAGAATATCTAAAAGAGCACTCCTCCACCTAAAAAAGAATGATTTTTATTTTCCATATGGTATATGCTAGCAATCCTGGCATTTGACCACATTTATGTAAACATGCAAAGATACCTATAAATTATTGGACTTATCCCAGTTTGAGTTTCCAGCTATGTAGTAATCATTACAGCTGTTCTTACTTTAGCCTCAGAAGATATTTTGGTCCATTTATATGGCTGATTAGTTACTTACATTGTAGACTACATTTATTACATTGTTTGGGGTGGGGGGAGAGAACATAACAGATATTCACTAGAGGCACTCTTTCCATACATAAGCCAAGAGTTCTGTAAACTAGGGAGTTTCCCCAAACCTGAGCACTCACCTCAAATACTAGCTGACCATCAGTCACCCACGGCCACCCTACACTTTGAGATGATTTTAGAGAGACTTGTGCTATCCCTAAGAATACTTAGAATGAGAAGAGTGAGAGGCCGGGAGAATTAATAGCCTCACTTTCAAAATCGGGGCCCTATCCAAAAGATCTGGGAACGTGGATGTTGGGTTGGGAGGGACTCTGGTGGAACTTAATAATAGCATTGGGGAATCTTGGCAGTAAAGGTTAAATTGGGCTTTCCCAATTTCCTCCACCTATCCCCACTGCAGGTCTCATTGCCTAGATCAAGCTGAGCTCAGATCCCTCAAAGGTCCCACTGGGCTGGAAATCCTGGGCTGTAACCTGGTGTCTACACCTATACCAACCTACCGGGGTGCGCTAAAGCGGCTGCTGTCTCTCAGAGCTGTTTCGATCGAGCTTTCAGATCAGTTGTTCCACTATAAATTCTTATTTGTAATTAACCATGTAGTTAACTTGCATAGCATTTTAAGTTTTAGGCACCCTCCAAAGCACCGTTATATGTTTTACATTTTTAAAATTTAAGCTTCATTATCATCAAACCAAGTAGCCTCTATAGAGAGGTGAAAGGTTTTTTCAAAGTCTAGGTGGGAATCAGTGTCAGGCACCGGATTAGAAGGCAAGCATCTGGATTTCTAGACCTGTGCTCTTTCTATGAGAGTTCTTTGCAATGAGGATAATAATAAACAGAAAACACTTCTGCTATCCCTTTTATTTTCATTCTCCTCTTTAAAACTTTGACATGCTTTATTTATGTCAGTTCTCCTGAGATCAGTTTTCATGAAACTCTAGTACTTTATTGGCTCTCCTCCATGCTTGAACAATGTTGGGTAGAATCTCCAGTCTTGTTCTGATTTATTCAGCAGATGGAAAGTTATTATCAATATTTCTTCAGAACTTGAGGGGGTATTTTTGGATGATAAACTTAGTTTCCATTTATCATCATTTTATCCCCAGTGCTGGCTTTGAAGGTTTTGATTTTTGTTGTATGAATTAAACCATGAGATTGCATTCAACTTGGTTTGTTTCCCAAACCAGAAGAATGAGGACCAGAATGCAAAAATATATGGTGGCCTTTGGCAATTTGGTGGAAATTTTTACTTAAGGGAAAGCCAGCATTGAATCAAATCTTTATCCTTTAGAACTGCAAGAGGTTATACAAAACATGTACTAATTCTTGTTCAAGGTACTTGTTTGCACTGATGCAGAAAATTAGACCCAGAGAAGCCAGGAGAATGTCTGAAATCACCCAGCTACTTGGTGGCAGTACTACAATGAAACATCAAGTCATTAAGTCACGTGTTCTGGGTCTAAGGCATGAGATCTGATACACTGTCTATGAAACTGTATGCTTCTCACAGATCAGGCAATGCTGAGGGGGCTTCACGTGATTAGTTCAGCTCGGTATAACAAACACTCAATGAGGTCACACAGGGAAAACCCAGCAAAGCTTTGTGTAGACCCCCATAGCACTATAAATGGTTGAATGGTCAAGTCGAGGAAGTGCCATTGTTTCCTGTCTGTTCTGCAGGGCCCAAGGATCAGACCTCCTGGAACAGTGCTATGTCTTTGTTGAAAATCCAGTTTGAGGACTTAACTTCTTGATTTGGATGGATGAGGCCTAAGCTTTTCCTGTATTTTCTGTGGTCACTAAAATGAAGGCCACGGAGAGGATTTCCTACCCACTGCAGGAAGATTAAAGGGCTAGGGAGAAAAACATATTTTGGATGTGGATGTCAGAGAGTTCTTGAGCCCAGAAAGGAGACATCTTGTTATTAATGGTGGTCGTGCCACAACTGTGGCTTGGAAACAGGAAAGAAGGAAGGTGAGAGGGACCCTCTTGTGGATTTGTGTTGATCAGACCGCAAGCATGTGCTTCAGAGACAGAGCCCAGGGCCTGGGAGGGCGGGACTCTTTGCTGCCTTCTGACCAGAATCCCTGCTGCTGCCTTGTCCTTGCTCAGGGATGATGGTCAGAGTGGGGGAGGAGGAGAGATTCCTAAAGATAGCCATGGTCTTTGGGACTTGCTCTTTTGAAGGAATCAATGGAATTAGAAATGAGACATTAGCTTTAATCAGTCACATATGTTTGGGTTCTTAGGCCCTAGGAAAAGAATTCCTGGCTATAGCTCCCCACTCAGAGGAGACAATGCATCAGTAACAGGGAGGAGCATCCGTTACCTGTGCACGCGGCGGGTCCTCCCACCTGCCCTCCGGAGGGTGCAGAACAGAAGCATCTCTTCATGGGTGCTCTCAGCCTAACGCCCAGCCTGATCTGAGCAGACATACTTTTGCCCAAGCATCCTCTATGTGGCTTTTTAACAAGTGCAGAGGATTCCAGTGTACGCATAGATGCAGACAGAGCAAAGAATTAAGGAGGAACGCCCCGCCCCTGTTCTTTGACTTATCTGCTTGCATTTCTGAGATTTAAGGTGTTTGGAGGATTAGCCATATAATGACAGGATGTTTTTGTATTGTTTTACTTTTAATTTCATAAAAATTTAAACCTCTCAATTAGTGGTGAAATCAGTCAACCAAGCCCCCTTTATTCCCTTTAGGTAGATTCACTATTCGTCATGTGTTCTAACTGATCATATGTGCAGACTGGCGTAGTCCCACTGACTACTTCTATCCAAATCACCCCTCAGACCCCTTGATCAGGACCTCCGAGTGATGGGCACTGCCGCACTTAAAGCAGTTCCCCTGTTAGCATTTGTGTGCTGAGACACATGAAATGCCTGTGTGAGCCTTACTTGGGGTCAGGTATTATTAATTTGTCCCTTAGTTCTTTATGTTGCCAACCCTATAAGCGCCAACAAATCATCAGAATTGTGTCATGAGTGATATCTTTTCTTTATGCCCTGCATTACACCTCTAGGTAAATAAACAGGGAAAATCAGTCCCTCTTCTCTTGCTAAAATAGTATTTTTCTATTTAGCTACTATGTATGACTCATATTCAAAGTCAACAATACTGCAGTGAAAATGTAATCTCATATTAAGGTCCTTGCCAACTTTTTAATACTTAAGTTTAATTTATGATTCACATTGAAAGTTGGTTTTATAGTCCTGGGCCTGCACTTAACTAGAAACGTCCTCTGTGAATTATTTTTGTATTGGTAATGAGCGTGAATACATGCACACACATGCATACACACACAATGCTAGTAGAACTTTTAAATGTCAACAATTTCGGTATTTAAGAGGTAGCAAAATATAAGTGAAATGTCTGAAGAGATCCTAATCTACAGTTACTTATATTTTGTGGTCTGTATCATATCATTCGAAACAAAAGGCACTGCGAAAACGGGGAGGACACAGAAAAGGACAAAGATTGGTTGTTGGAGATCACCCCGTAGATCAGGTGTTGGCACTCTAAATTGTAATCACTCAGCAAAGTTACTACCAGGTGAGAATTGTACCCCTGTTCCCATACGTCCCTTCAGATCACTGAATGTCTCTCGTGCGCACTTTGCGCTCCTTAGCACACCTAAGGCTGTGTGGAGCAGAAGTGCAGCCTTTGCTGAATGCATCTATGAAGGCCAATCCTCACCTTCCTCTGAAGGTGCTGCTGACACGTGTCAGGCCTTAAGAGGGAGCCAGGAGACCTGTGACCCTGCCCTAAAGGCTCATGTTTCGGTTTCCCTGCTCACAACCACTAGGCTGCACAATTTCGGGAACCGTATTCACATACATTGGATATAGTGTAATGGGACCCCAGAGCTGGGCACTAGGAGCTCCTACTGTGCTCTGGACCCCCTTTAGGAGGACTGCCGTGGTCACTGTGGGCACAGGCTCTTGGCATTAGCAGATTGGGCTTGTGTGGTTCACATTTGCTCTCTGGTTGTTCATTCACTCGCAAATGCTTCTCTTCTGCAGTTTTATGCTGATTTCTTGGGAAAGCCCAGGAACCATTTCCCTTTGAGAACTGACCCTACTCCTCCTCCCCAGCACCCTTCATCCTTGACATTTCTAACCTTGCTCTGTAAGTAATAACCAACACTAAGAATATCTGGGGGCCTGAAAGTTGAAGACATTCCCTTTATTGAGACTCTAATGGAGGGTCTTAGAGTTATGGCTCTTGTAGGGATGCAGGATAAATATGATATTTTGGGCACAGACTTTTTCAATTATGGGCAGCTCAAACCCAGTATTGCTCCTCATCCATCTCAATCTGAAGGCTGGTGGGGAGGCTGCTTCTAAACATCTTTGCACACTTAATCTCAAATCCCACTCACGCAGCTTCTAAATTTTAAAAAAATTAATCAAACCTAAGCCTTGCAAAGTGCACATTCTGATTTATATGAGATTTGGCAAAGAGGCACACCGAAAAAAACCCTTCTTAGTTGGAAATGACAGTGTCCGGGCAGTGAGGACTGGAGAACAATATCAGGGCACCTTGTTTTGAAGAACTAGTGGCAGCTCCTGGAATTCAGTTAAAGGACTTGAAACTTGGTGTTATATTAAGGTGAGAGTCTAGAGGAAACAAGGAAAGAATTGGTGCGTTCTCCCATCCTTGGATTTAATTTCAAACCCTGGTTTCTATGATGGAAACCCTAGAATATCCAGTCCCAGCGAAAATGGCATCAAGTGCGCACAGATTCCTCTGTAAAGGCTGAAGGTGAAGACTGGGAAGACGGGATCATTTCTGGTTCAAGAGCTCATCTTCTAGAAAGACTCTCAATTGCCCAGTGCCTAGGGCTCCAAGGTACCAATGACTTCAGACTTAATTGAAGCCATTGTTATCTAAGAAGGCGCAAAATGATGAACGAATATGGCAGCAATCAATATAGGATAGTAACATGTAGTTAGGTGTGGCACAGGTTCATGGTTCTGACTTACTACTTGTATTTCCTTGCTGTGGGTTAAACTTGGTTTTGACCTTAATCTTTAGCAAGCGGAAGCTTATCCTGTATAATTTCTGGATGCTGAAGCCTTTTGGCTAGTACCCCTTGCAGAGGAGAAAGCCTAAGAAAAGTGAGCCTAGCTGGCTAAGTGGGTTGGGCTCAGCATAGAGTGCCAGCTCAAGAGGAGAGTACCTGGTAGGAAATAGGGGCAGAAGCCCACTCGCACAAAATGAGCTGACTAATGGCAGATAGGGATAGATTTTTAAAAATATTTTCTAGGTGCTTTTTTAAAACTCTCTTCTGTTTTATAGAGGGTGCCACTGCTTTTTTGACATATGTTCTGAAAAATAAGAGTACCTTTGTCCCAGGCACCTGCAGGGGCAGCCCCATCCATTTCTGAAGTTAACCTGACAAAGATCAGTATTTCCTAGGGGCTCAGACCTTCACCTGATGGGTCTGAAACGGGTCTTGTTACTAGAGGCACCATATATGGTGCTGTGATAGACACTGGGGACACATGGGTGAAAGGGCTGCTCTTCCTGCCATAATCTATGGGCTCTAATTTGAGGCAGTGTGAAAACACTACCAAGGAATCTCAGAGGAGGGAACAAATAATTCTGCCTTGTGTTAAGAGTAGGAGGAAGGATTTCCAGAAGAAGAAATTGAACTTCACCTTGAAAATGTCTTAGGGCTTCATTAAACCAAAGGATGGAGAAGGCCTCTCTTAGGATAGGAAAAGTTGAGAAGAGCCACAGAGTCCTGGGCTAGTATGATGTGTTTGAGTTTCATAAGGCTGGAAAAGGGAATTTGGAACCAAATCGTGAAGGACTTCTAACAGCTATGGCTTCTAGATTTTATGCGGTGGATGGAAGGGGACGGGGATTCCGATAATAAAATGGGCGATCAGTCCTTGAAATAACCACTAACGAATTTAAGTATTTTCTAGTGAGTACATTGAAAAGTTCAACAGATTTGGGCGTCAAAGGTCCTGATTGTGATCCCACATCTGTTAATTAACAGCCACATGACCTCAATCAATTTAACTGTAAAACAAAGCAAGTGTTTTAATCTCATAGGATTCTTACAGGAGTAAAAAAGAAAATATCAGTAAAGAGTAGTTTCTATGCTGCAAAGCGCTATGCAAATTTTAGTTACTGATATTGTCATTTGATATCAAAAAAAGAGATGCTGGCATTGAGTTTGTTCAATATCCTCCCTTTGTGTTGCAGACGGTACTTTTTTCAGTAGTCCAACACTAATTATTTGGCTTCCACGAATCGTGGAAATTCTCATTAGAAGTGACATTTCTAAATTTAGTACTAGCATAGATGAGGGCAAAAGAAATTTAGCATTTTAAAAATACTTTCCTAAAAAAAAATTTTTTTTTCCTGAACCAAACACTTGACAAACATCTTATTTAATCTTAACTACAACACTTTGCGGTAGTTATTGTCCTCGTTATACAGATTAGAAAATCAAAACTGAAAGTCAGTTTAACTTTTCCAGATGATCCTTTACCACATGGACCTTTAAAATGATACTAGATTCAGACTGTAGGAGTCACGCTGATGAAGCATAGCTCCACGGCCACAGTTCATCGGACTGCTGTTGATCCAACCAGGACCGGTTAGTTACGTTCTTCTTTCTGACATTTGGAATTGGGACACTCAGCATTTAGCCAGTCGTTCTTGGGAATGACACTGGCAGGACAAGCGGAGTCTGACCTGAACTCACAAAGTAGTAAGCCAAGTTCAGACGCAGGCTTAATAATAAAGTCAGGAGAGCATCATGCCCGAGGAGGAGGATAGAGCTGCGCACATAGAGCGGGAAGCTGGGGGTGCCGAGCCCAAGAGAGTGAGGTGGGCGAGAGTTGGCCTCAGTTCTGTGACTTGCAGTCCCCAGCTCCGTTGCCCCTGAGATCTTTTATTTAAGTTCTCTGGCCCTACAGTTAAAACAGATCACAGTAAATATTTATTGAATGATTGGCAGACTCATGACCTTTCACACTTCTTAGGTATCTTTGCCCTGAGGAAACACCTATTATACTCTACTGATTTCACTGTAACTCTTTGGTCTGGATGCCATTCTTGACAGTTAGGTCCTGGGGCTGGCTGTTGCTCTGTAAAGATAAACAATGTGTTGGAAATTCCTCACCTAAGAAAGGTGGCAAGTTACTAGGACAGAGGCATTTAAAAAAACATTTGTAGGTGTTTTAGACTACTTTAGATGATCTGAATGCCTATGAATAACACACATAATATCTCTAGAAACACATAATACTTTATCTCAATGTATTTTAAAAATTGTAAAAATTGATTTTCTTGGTTATAGGCTAGGATTTTTGGTTCTGCTTTTAATAATAACAACACAAAGTTTATTTAACATAAATTAAAAAGGACATACACAGAAAAATAAAGAACAATTTTTGGGGGGATTAGCAAAGAAGCTGTGCCATTACATATTTCCTTAAAGGAAAATTCTGCAAGTGAACGTGAAGTGTCAGGAAGAGGAAGACTTTATTACCTTAATACTGTAGCTGAAAAGAACGGGTTAACTGTTCTTTTTTTTTTTTTTTTAAAGAAGTTTACCAGAAAAAAGGAAAAGTCTTAAAATTTAAGAAGTTGACTCATCTTTACTTTAAACTTAAAAAAAGACTTGCTCCAGATTTTATTTATTAACTTTGGGGACTGAACTCAGGGCCTGAGTTATATCCCCAGCTCCCTGCTGCCTTTTTTTTTTTTTTTTTTTTTTTTTTTTTTTTTTTTTTTTTTTTAAATTTTAGGACAGGTTCCTGCTAAGTCTCTAAATTACCTAGGTTGGGCTCGAACTTGTGATCTTCCTGTCTCAGTTTACAGAGTGCTGGGATTACAAGTGTGCACCACCCATGCCAGCTTATTAACCTTTTACATGTGAATCTATGCTAATACAAGGAAAGCTTCATTTTCGTTGCTTAATAAAAGTCCTATTTTTCTGAAAGGAAGAGAATATTGTTCAGAGAGTGTGCTTTATTATTTCTGACTCTGTTACTCAGCCTGAAGAGGCTCTAGAGAGCTTCCACATCAAGGCTGCGAGCCAGGTGGCAGCGTGAGTAGTCAGTGCCTCAGGGGAAAGGAGTGTCACCTCCGATAGACAGGTCGCAGTAAGTCAACATCCGGAGACATCACAGTGCCACTTTTTAACACACCACATTCATTTCCAATGTGATTTTGTAGTAAATGGAACACTTGCTAGCTGTGGAGCAAAGAAGAGTAGATTGAAGTCAGAGTCAGAGGGCTGGGTTGCCGTCTGTCACGTCCGTTACATTGCTGTGTGATCTTGGCAAACCATTTAACGTCGCTAAACCTAGTTTTGTCATTGGAGAAACACTGACTGCAAGCGACAGGTCGTTGGAAAGTCTCCTCTTTCTAGGAGTATGGGGTTTGGTCTCCTGGAGAGGCTGTGGATAGAATCGGTGAGATTCCATATTTAAGGATGACTAGCATTATGCCTGGAGCAAAATAACTGCGCCAAACATGCAGGCTCCTTCTTGCACAACTCGACTCGCTACTGAGTGCTGATGTGGACATGGTAATTGGACCCTGCCAGCCGGAACGGCGAGATCAACGGCATCCAAGGACTCTGCCCGAGCCCAGCCAGCGTATTCCAGCTGCCAGGCGGGCAGAAGAAGGCATGAGCCACTGAGGCTACCCCCCGAGCAGATGGAAGCCCCGTCTCTGGGGACTTCAAGTGCTTGGGAAGCAAGGAATTCTTTTCTGTATTAGGGTTTCAAAATGTTTTTAAAATCGCTCAACACCAGAATGGAGTGATTGGTGTCTGAGAAACAGGAAGTCAGCTTCACCGGAAACGCTTGGAAAGGAGGCTCCGAGCCTCGGGTGGCCTGGTTTGTAGGGTGTCAGCACAGGGTGGGGAAGGATGAGGGTGGGGAGCAGGAAGTGGGGAAAGTTGCCTCCACATTCCCTCATTAACCCCAAATTGCTTTGTAAGGGACGATTCCCGTCTCGAGAGCAATAAGCAATTCTCAGCTGATGTCTTTTAAAGCACCTGAAAGTGTGGAAGCAATCGTACTGTGGGGGAGTTTCCAGGAGGCCCGGGGCGTGCTCAGATGAAGAAATGCAAGTTGCCCCGGCGCTCAAGAGAGAAAGAGAGAGGAAGGGAAACAGCTGTGAGCATCTCTGGAAGGAAGGAACACATTACATACACACACAAGGTGAGAAAGAGGAAAGGAGCGGGGGAGACGGCGGCAGGAAACAGCACATTTCCGTTCATTTCAGTTTTGAGAACATAATGATTTTGTTAACAAAAATCCAAGAACTGGTTCACACTGTAGGAGAATTTGTTAAAAAAAAAAAAAAAGGAGTAAACAAGTCTAACTTAAAACATGTAATTCTCCACCTTCACAATTCACTGTTCCATCAACGTGGGCTTCGCAGTACACACGAAAATTAGAGCGTAGCGCGGGAGGCAGTAGAGTTTAATACCATACTCGCTGGATTGAGCTTGTGCTCAGCTTGGCACTAGAAACGGAATAGACTCATCTAAAGAGGGAAATCAAGTCTGCATCGCTTCTTCGTTTGTGGGAGATGGAGGACTGTTGGTCAATGAAGCAATCAAGGTAATACCAACATAAACTGGGAGACTAAATTAGAAGAAACGTGGGCAAAAGAGAGGCAGTTGTCACCTACTATGCTGTACATCTATTTAATATTTCTGAGTCTTCCTTTCTCATCCATAAAATGAGGGTGAGAAAATGATACCCAGCTAATAGGCCTGTTATAAAAATGAGATGGAACGAGAGTATGCAATGGGGCTGGCTTAACAGTAGCTCCTGAGTCAATGAATGTTGGTTCACTTTCTCCCACAGTTGCCTCTGCCCAGACCCGCAGGCACCACACGGTTCTGGTGAATCATTCGTTGGTTGCCATGTAGCAGTGTACGTCCTCCATCAAAGGAAAATGGGGTGTTGTGATGGGTCTAAGTTTTCACTTCTTCCAATTTTGAGGGAAAGTAGTTCAGAGAATGGATATTTTGTGTTTCTTGCTGTCTTAAAGTTGTTGGTTACAGGTGGAGGATGATAACTATTTTGATACTTCTGTTAATCACACACTAGACAATAGCTAGACAACTAAAACAACCATTTTCTGGAACCGTTTACTTACTGCTGGCCTGTAGAGAGATGGTCTTAGAAAGGTTTCCCAAGGAAACTCACAACTGTCCATTCTTCTTGGATGCCAATTAAATTTACACCCCAGATTTACTGGGGTACTCTTTCCACTTTTAGGAAGGAAAGACTAAAACTGGGAGAGATGGACTTGCCTACAGACTTCTTATAATCAGTGTCTATACTTTGAGACTAGAGCTAACAGTGAACCAGAGTTCCTCATAAGCTAGAGCAAGAGAAAAGTAAGAAGAAAGGGTAAGGATCGAGTCTGTCAAAGCTGACCTTAACTTCTCCTAGCTTCTGCTGTGTTGTTCTCTGTAATGTTCTCAAGTAACCTCTGGAGGTGTGCAGTACACGTGGCATCTCCAGCCACTTCACAGCACATTGTTGGAGCTTCAGCTTAAGAGGTCGTCACAGCCTACTCTGCAAACCAGGGTAGGTAGCTTCTCACAGAAAAGACTGTTTCAGAACTAACTTTACTCATTGACAGTCATGTTGGTCACAAGTGCTCCTCTAGGGCTGGCCAAGTTGGGGAATGATTCATAGGGATACTGTTACTCTATACCATTGCTATTCCCACAATGATATAAGAAACTACATCTTCTTAAACACTCATTGGCTGTGGACCAGGATTTGACATGCACTGTCTCATTTCATCCTTACAAAAACCTTATGAGTTATTATTACTCTTATTCTAGAGACAAAACTGTTCAGGGAGGTTAATAGGCTTGCTGGAGTTCACAAAAAATGGGACAACACTGTCTTTTTAATACTTAAATATATGATATTCTTCAACATGGACTCCCTCAAATAATTACTCCTTTGAAATGGAAAATCAAATCTGGGCTCTAGGATTTAAACTCTTCTGTTCCCCAAAATGAAATTCTTTCTCTGTAATGTTAACTTCTGTCCCCTGCACCTCTACATTGAGATACAGTTACAGATCAGTCACAGGACAGGTCATCTCTGTACCTTCCAAGACATCGGCCAAGTTTATGGTTCTAATACCCCAACGACTCCCACTGGATTCAACATGGACTGTTGCTCACTCTCCTTCATAGATCCAAACAACATTTGTGTTAGTTAGGTTTTCTCTCATTGCTGGGATAAAATACTAGACACCCAAAGTTAGGGGAAGAAAGGTTTATTTGGCTCCCAGTTTGTAGCGGTTTCAGTCCATAATCAGCTGAGTCCAAGGCAGGGTGGCATGGCAGACAGGCAGAAGGCAGCCAGGTAAGCAAGGAATGCAAGCAAGGGGACTAACTAGCTTCTCCTGTATTTTATATCTTATCCAGGCTACCTGGATAAAATAGGGTGGGCAGTACTCCCACCTTTAATCCTAATACCCTTAATCCTAGAGTCACATCCTTGATCCCAGCAGAACCATGCCAAACCAATCAGCGGACTAATTTAGTAATTACACACTCTAGATCCAGCTACCTCTTACCACCTGAGGCTTTGGGGGGACATCTAGACACAAACCATAACAACATTGTTGATTTTTTTCCTGTGTCCACTTCCTCTATTAATCTGTCACCACTCTCCTGCATTATCAATAGCCCCCTACCTCTCACTTGCGGGCTTTCCCCATTCTAAGTCCTGCTGGTAGATCCATCTTCCCAAAACATCCTTTTGCAAATGTCAACTCACATTCAGAAACATTCCATTGATACGATGTAGCATTTAGGCTGATACTGGGAAAGAATGGTTTGTGATGTGATTAAAAACAATCATTCAGCGTATATCATTAAATAAAAAAGCCTGGTTATGACATAAAAAGAATGTTAATATTGATCATGCACGTGTGGTAGAATTATGGATGATTTTTACTTTTCCTTTGCTTATGTGTAGTTCTTTTTTTGCCATAACTTGTTTCTGTAATAAGGCAAAAGGTAAGAGTTACTGTAAAAAATAACGGAAAGACACTCAAGGTAATGCGAAATTAGTGGACTTCTTTTTTTTTTTTTTTAAACCAACCATCATAAAAGGTAAAAGTTGGCATGGCCAGTATTGGCAAGAGTGAGGAAAGGGCGTGCTTATCCAACCATAGAATGTAAGTTGCTATCTTAGTAAAAGATACTGGGCCAGGTTCATCAAAGTGAAAATTTTGCACACGCTTTGATCCCAGAATTCTAATTTCAGGAATTCATCATATAGAAAGATAGTCCTCAAAACTTATCCAGATCCACAGCAGCAGCAGCAGCATCTGAGAACTTGTAAAGTAAAATATTCGAATTCTCAGGCCCCAACTCTGAGCTGTCAAGTCAGAAGCTCGAGGAGTGAGGTCTAGGAATCCGTCAAAACCTCCAGGTGATTCTGATGATTCCTAGAGTTTGAGGGCCACTGATAAAGAAACACCCTCCCTCCCTATGAAAAAATCTTCCTGTGAACAAATGCACAAGAATGACTCGACATTGACTCACAGTGCTGCTTTATTCATGAGTAAGCTGTAAAATTAGAAAGGATCTTTACATTCAAGAGGGGAATTGCTAAATATTTTACTATTTTGTCCTGTTAAATACTATGCATTAATTAAAGAGTGAAAGTATCAAGATGGAAAGACCATGAGTGTATATGACTTATTAAATAAGAGTAATTTGCAGAAATAAAAATGTGTAATACTCTTAACCAGGTCAAAGAATATATATACATATTTTAAGTTTTCAAAAAGTAAATTTTTTTATTACTTAATTTTGAAAAATCCTTCCATTAGTTCTTCCACAGTTTTATTAATTCATATTGGTTATACTGAGTAACAGGTTACATTTTAGCAGATTTGTACATGTACAAAACATATTTTAATCATTTCTCCTGCCATCATCGCCCTCACTTCCCTTCCCCCTCAGTTTCGTGCGTTTTTATGAGGGGAGTCTAAGTGTGTAAGGTGTATTTGGATCGTGTTGATTGCCTATAAGACAGAATCCAAACCTCATAACTTGGCAATGAAAAGCCTTCATACAAGGTATGATCAAAAAATAGAGTGAGTATTTAAATTTTAAAAAATGTGTTATAGTAAAAGACACATTATCCTTAATCCTACTCTTTCCAACCCACATAGCCCATCGCTCTGGCCACTTTCTGAGGCAGTTCTGCAACTCCTCTTCTGCCGGTGTCTTCAGCTGTACTGTTCCGCCTGAATTGATTCGAAATGTTTTCTTTTCACGGCCATCTGGACTTAGGGGAGGACACGGAAGTCTCATGGTGCCAGATGTGGTGAACAAGCTGTGTGGGGACGCAGTGTCGTGTTTTTAAAGCACACCTTTCTGTTGGAAGGCACTCACTATATATATATATATAAAATTTATATATATATAAAATTTTTTTTGTCATGCTTCGTAACGTGCTTCAAACCTGATTCTCTAACTCCTCCCATCCTCATCTCAGTATTTCCAGAAAGAAACTTGGTTTATGTCAACTATTTTGAGAAAGGCTTGATACTTAGTTTTATCTCCATTTAGTAATCAAGGAAACTAAGAAATGTGATAGTTTTTTTTTTTTTTTTAACCAAGAACATGCATTGGTGCATTGGTACATTGTATACATAATGATCCCATTTATTGTGGTTATTTTGTACCTATACAAGATGTATCTTGGTTTCCTCCCCTTCCCACCCCTCCCTTCTGTTCCCCCCTTTCCTTATTTACAGCAGGTTTATTTACATTTTTCCATTTTTTTCCCTTTAAGAAATGTGATAGCTGAGTGACTTCTTCCCCTCAGTTATGTGGGAAGCATTTGAACATGGGACCATTTCACTGTGTTCCAACTCAAGTGTCAGGGCTGCTCCTCCAATCTGGTTGGTGAATTATTCCTGCAGCACTCTAGGATATGCCCCTCTACCTTCACTCGTGCCCTCTCCTCCTTAAAATGCTCTCACACATGAGCATCCTCCACAAAGCCTTTCCAGAGCCCTGATCATGGAGGATCATCCTGAGTCCCACACTGTATAGGTAAACCTTAAACAGTGTGCTGAGCCCCACTCCTCTGGGCTTCCTTGTAGCACCTCAGGTCTACAGAAGACTCTCATGCCCCAGGATAGGATTGCTTTATTTATTCTTTGTTTCTGGACTTAAGCTGCAATAAATGGCTACAGTTGATGAAAATGATAACAGATTTGTGCTAACACATATTTGCCATCAGTAAGTCAATGACTGGATAATGGACAGAGAGGTCCATTCCTTCCTCTCAGACCTTGTCCTTGGAGCTGGGATACAGATGGGAATGAGACTTCTCTGGTACTCCTTTCCAGATCATTTTGATTTCTGAGTTATAGAAATATTTTAGTTATTCATGAAATAAAATTAAATGTGAGACATTTAAGAAAAATCTTAAAGTTGAGTACAAACCAAACAAATGAATCTAGCCATATATTAACTTGATAATCTAATGACACGGACAAAAGAATTTAAGTAAAAGTCTAAACATAGTTCCCTGTGTGCATTTTCTCAGTGCAAATATTCTAGGGATTAAAAGAACTTCAAAGAAAATTTAATTTTACTTAGTTGGTTATTTGTTAGCAACTATAATGACAATAGAATTCTGCAACTATCCTCCATATAGTGTCAGAAAAAGCATTTATGTAAATATATAGATGTCATTATATGGCAGACAGAATAAAGCTGTTCTTCCCAAGATGTCCACACTTGTGACTTGCAACTGTTCCATTGCAAAGGAAATGTTATGGATAGAATTCAGGTTACATTAAGACAGGGAGGTTAGCGCTGGGCATGAGGATCAGCGAGAGAATGCTTGTCTAGCATGGACAAGGCACTGGGTACAATCACCAGTACTGCAAGAAAAAAAAAAGTCTATTAGTTTAAAATAAGGAGATTATTCCAGATGATGATGATGATTTTGGTTTTTGAGGCTGGGTCTCACTATGTAGCCCAGGCTAGCTTCGAACTTGCAGCATGCACCATCACACATGGTCCATTCCAGATTTTTGAGTGGGTCCAGTGAAATGGCATGAGCCCTTCACAGCGAAAGAAAAGTACAAAAAAAAAAATACAAATGTAATAAGGAACAAAAATGTAGGACAGATGCAAAGCATGAGAATGACCCAACCTACCTTTGCTGGTTATGAAGATGCAAGAAAGGGACTGTGTACTAAGGGACAAAGGTGGCCTCTAAAAATTGGGAATGGCCCTCAGCTGACAAGGAAACAAGGATGTAAGTTCTACAATGACAAGGGACCAAACTCTGCTCACAACTCGGTGAACAAGGAACTAGATCAGATTCTCTCCTATAGTCCCCAGAAAGCAATGCAGCCCTGCTGAAACCTTGATTTTAATCTTTGTGGCCTATACCAGACCTAAGCCGAAGATATATATGTTAATAAATACATGTTCTTTTAAGTTACTAAATTTGTAGTAATTTGTCATTGAACTATATTAGTTTGCTAAGGCTGCCATGATAAAGTAATAGAAACTCGGTGACTTGAACAACAGAAATATATTGTTTCGCAGGTCTGTGCAAAATCGAGGTGTTGGCAAGGTTGGTTCCTTCCTAGGACTGTTTGAGAAAAATCTACTCCAGCTCTCTCCTCTTGCCCTGTAAGTAACCATCTTCTCCCTGTCTCATCAGATCATCTCTCCATACACACCTGTGTCAATTTCCCTTTTTAAGATATCAGTCATATCAGATTATGGCCTACCCTGGTGACCTCTTTTTAGTGGATTACCTCTGCAAACCCTGTGTCTCCAAATAAGGTAATATTCTTTGATACTAAGAGTTAAGGAACCTACAATATATATAGTATGAGGCTTCCCAACTCTGTCAGCTCAAAGGACCTAAAAAAGTTAATATCCCTGGAGAAATGAGCACATCTAGGACCCAGATCTTGATTTCCAAATATCATTTCCCACTAAAGAAAACAAGAAGCAGAAGAAATCACTGCTTCTTGCTGTAACTCCCAACAAGCACGAGTAAACTCAGGGAATTTTGGTGTGCCAGAAAGAAAGGAAGTGTTTAAAGATTAATGAGGTAAGTCAGAAGGATATGAGATCCTGTTTAAAGGCATTCCCCTGGGCAAGTTTGAGATAATTTGAACAAAAAGGACAAAATTACAGTAATGGATTATAATCCATTAAAATTTTTGTAAGTTGGTAAGTTGATAATGATATTTTTAAAAGCACTTGTTTTAGCAAAAGAATGTCACCTCATAATCATAGAAGCAGTGATAGAATTAGAAGATCACTGTATTTCATCCCTTGATATAATAACTGGTTCAATAAACAGGCAGTAACCTCTAAGCAAAAGGTGTTTGGGAGTAGCACTCAGCACCAGTATATTACCCTACAAATCATTTAATAAAACAAAGGGGAAGTATACTTTTTTAATGGAAAGATTTGAGGATTACTACTTTAAATAACCAAACTAAGTGTTACCAGTACTGGAACAATCTGACATTATATGAGCCTTTTGATAAGAGGCATATCTGATATAAGCCACATCCATGGACTATTTTTGCCAAAAAGTTTAACTTGAATCTAACTATGAAGAGTAAACATAAATTCAGAATGTGGCACATTCTAAAGACAAGTGCTCCAGACTCTTGAAGAGAAGTAGAGAGTAGAATGGTGGTTTCTAGAAGCTAGGGGGGGATGCTGAGAAATAGGGAGAAGTTGACCAACATTACAGTTAGTCAGGAAGAATGAGTTTTTGAGATATATTGCACAGCAGGCTGACCATAGTTAATAACAATGTATTGTATATTTTAAAATCATTAAAAGTACATACTTTAAATATTCTCACTTAAAAAATATAAAATGATATATGAGGACACGGATGTTAGGTAACTTGATACAGTCATTCCATAATGCATACATAAAATCAAAACATTACATTGTACCCATATGTATATGCAATCATTATTTGTCAATTAAAAATAAAATTATAAAAAGAAACTGAAGAAAACATCAAATGCAATATTCAACCTTATTAGAATTCTCTTTTTTTTTTAGAATTCTCTTATTTAAAAAATATTATTGAAACACATTTTGGGGACAACTGAAAAATTTTAGTGGGAAAATTATATTAGCTAATATTAGGAAATATCTTTGCTATTCTTTCCTTCCTTCCTCCCTTCTTTCCTTCCTTCGACCTTCCTTTCTTCCTTCCTACCTTCCTTCCTTCCTCCTCCGTTCCTTCTTTTCCTTTTGTGGTAATTGGGGATTGAACCAGGACCTAGTACATGCTAAGCAAGTACTCTACCACCAAATTACATCCCCAGTTCTCTTTGTTTTGCATTTTATTTTATTATTTTATTTCATTTCAAGACAAGTTCTCACTGAGTTTTCCAGGCCAACCTTAAATTTTTAAACTTGGGATTCTCCTGCCTTAGCTTCCCGAGTAGCTAGGATTATAGGCACATCTGGCCTATTTTGTTCTTAAGTGTGATAATGATGTGATTATATTAGAGAATGTCCTTATTGTTATGCGTGCTGAATGAAGTATTTGATTCAGTGCCATGATATCTGCAAGTTATTTTAAATAGTTCAGAAAAAAATATTGTGTACTAGAGGCCTCTGAGAACAGATACTTAGGAATTTTGCAAGTCATTTGTTAAATCATTGGTGGCTTAAAATATCCACAGTGGGAAATTTTACTCTATAGAAATGGGCAAATACCACAAATGAAGGCCACCCTTGGCCACCCCTAACCCAAATCCTAGTAAATGGTGAAACATTTCAAATTATTTTCTGTATGCTATTCTTTCAACTTTTGTGAAGATTTAGAACAGAAGGAAGGGTCTTTCCTTCCTGGGAATTCTGAAAGCCACAGAGAGAAAGAAGTAACAAAGAGGAAGTCCATAGGGCCTCACCCACCTTGGGAATGGCCCAAGGGCGAGTCCCGATTCTGATGGGGCCTCTGCAGGGAGGCTGCCTGAAGTCTGTAGGAGAGGCCAGGCTTCCTGCTTCCATGCTGTGCAGAGCCCTCCCTGCTTCCTTTCCTCTAAGCCTAGAACTGGGCTGCTGGGTGGGTGGCTTGCTTGGGTGTACAGGATCCTATAGGAAACGTCTAACATTCTTTGGAGTGAAAAGTCTAAGGTGAAGGTAGGTGATCTGTGGCAATTACGAGTGGTAGTATGCATCCCTCTTCATTTTCCACTTTCTTCCTTTTCATTTGTCTCTCCACCATTAATAACTTGTACCTCTGTTTGCTCCCTCCTCTCCCATCTCTCTACTACCAATTTTACTCAGAAACATCCTCCCCGCACTCTTCCTAGCTCCATCCTACCCACTCTTCCAGGGCAATCACAATGTCTTCCTCCTCCACAGACTCTCCCCTCAGAACCTCTTCCCTTCTTTGTCACACCTCATGACACTGATGTCTGAAATTGTACCTCGTCATATAGTGTCTGGGCTTAAGTTGTGAGGCCACATTTTAGAAACCGATCTGCAAGATTCTGGAGGGCAGAAACTGGAATCAATATATACCTAACTGTATAAAAACACAAAAACACCTCTTTTTCTCAAATACAGGCTGGTATAAAATATCTACTGGACTTGCGTGAATTTCTGTCCTTTCCTTGAGAAAGGAAAGGCTCTTCTCAATTTTTTAACTTGTTGCATTTCTCTCTCCTCTTCCTTCCATTTGATTCTTAAGTCTGTTCTGGGACAGCTAAGTGTTTTCGGGCGCTCACTCCTTCCCCTTGCTTTCCTCCTCTGCTTGGCCCACTGAGGCTAACGATGTGGCTGGCCCGACTCTGTGTATCTTCTCCATTCAAGGCTTAAGTCTTACTGAGGGAGCTTTCTGGCATCTAACGCCATGAGAAAAAGAAATGCTGTCTCAGAGAAATATAGATGCATTATACGTTGTTCTCACTCCTGCTCTCCATCCCCGAAGTCTGCGGGCTCCACAAAAGAAGTGGAATTGTGCAGCATGGAACACTCAGACATCTGCATCACACATTTTTTTCTCTCCCATCCCCTCTCCACCCACCCGCATCCCCTTGAATTCTCCAGACCGATTCTTGTGGTAAAATCTCACACATTTTCTCAATCTATATGCAAACCAGGTAGGATTGACAGCTGAAGAAATCTGCACATTGCCTGGTTTAAAGTTATCTGTTCTCTCTCTGAAGGAAAATCTTTGAGCTCTGTGACAGTGCCTGGAAGCCATGGCCCTTGTCGTACACTGCCCTGGCCCGGGCGCATGTCTGACCCCTGCTAATATGCAGGACCTTTCACAGCAGAGGGTGGGGGAGGAGGTAACCAGAGCTCACCGCATGCCTGCGATTCATGTTCTCTGAAGGGATCACAGTGTTATTAGAAACCTCGCCTGCCAAATGCAGGGCAAATGTAACCAATTTATTAATGTTGAGAAACCAATGTGTGAAATTGGACCAAGAGGAGAGGGGCCAGTTGCCCCCCCCAACTTCCTGCTCCCTGCCATTGGCAGAGGGAGGGTGGGGTACAGAGGCTTCTGTCCTCTGCAGGAAGACATTGCTGTCCTAATCTCGTGTGATAGTGACAACAAATATTCCTGGCTGCAGCTTCAAAGGATTGGGAGATAATCGTATCCACCATTCCTGGCTGGCTGGCTGCAATCCTCAGGCTGCAGCTTGCTGGTTGTGAGGCACGAAGGCCAGAAAAGTGAGGATCTTAGTCCTCTCTGTCCCTCTATCCTCAGCATCTTCTCACTGTTAGGACCAAGGAAGAGCTGAGGGGTAAGAGTTCAGCTACCAGGTGTAGAGCGTGCTGGTCACTTAGCTTTGTCATATAAAGGATCTTTAGCCTCAGTGTTTTAGGGCTGCTTGGTTTTGCCCCAGTGAAGAACAGGGTTCCTTCAGAGTAGAATGCATTTCTCTATGCCTCACTGTCATTGATATGCCTTCTTAAATGTGACCAAATTGAAAGAGACATTACCAGGTACCATTTATTAAAGAACTGTACATTCTTGTAAGACCTTATCTCATTTAATCCCTATATCAATACCCACATGATGTAGATATTGTTCTTGTTCACTTTCAGTTAAAGAAACTGAGTTCATCAAGTTAATCAACTTGCCCCAGATTGCAGGCTTGAGTGGGCAGAATTCAAGCTCACATCTTTTTAGCTATATTCCTTACCACTTATGTCTAAGGAGAGTGGAAATCCTACAAAATTCTTGGGATAATCTGGTAAGATTATTAGGAAACATAAGCAGGTCATTTTTTTTTGCTAATAATACTTTGAGAAGTCTTGTATTTCAGGTTTCCAATTTTCAAAAGATTTGGCTTACAATGACACCCATGAACACCTAGTTTGGAAAGCATAAATAATTTTTATGGTGATTCACATAAATTCTAGAATCTTGTAAAGTATCAGGCTTGTTTAGATGGGCATCATTTTTGTTACATAAAACTATAGGGTAGTGAGAAAAGATCTTATTATTTTAGAATCCTGTGGATTTAGATTCTGGAATAATATCATTTACTTTGTAATGTGTCACAGTGAGTCATGTCCCAACACTAAAGGCAAGATAGTGTCTAGCAGGGGAGTCTGATTAGTAAATTTTGAAGTAGATCTGTGGTAATAGCTGTTTTATAAAGAACCAACACTTATAAACTAAAGACAGAACTTTTCATCAATTATGGATATAAATATTTGGAGATGTTGATGAACTCTCTAGGCCTGAATGCTATTAAACTCACAAATTCATGTCTAATGGAAATGCATTCTACACGTTACATGCATTCTACACATGTCTAATGGAAATACATTCTACATATTACAGGCACGGCATGTCAAGAACAGCAACCGACATGCCATGCCTAATGAAGGGCACAGTTACCTTCCATTCTCTGGGTGCTTTCCTGCCTTCTCCCCTTTCTTGTGATGGTGTGACAGGCAAAGGCCGTGGTGTGTCTTGAGGCAGGAGTAACTACCTCTTCATTTGGAGGGAGAACGGTAAATTGAGCATCCTTGAGATGTAGAGAGAAAGTGCAGACTTTATTTTTAACTAAATTCCAGTCTAATTCCTCTTTCTTGTTTTGATATGTGTAAGAACTTCCTCTGTTTCCTCTTCCTACAAGCTGTTTTCATTCTTCCCTAAATCCTCTTAGAAGAGTAAATCACTCACTAAAAATCAACCTGTAAGCCAATGAAGTTACATGTATGTATTAAAAATAATTTTTAATGTCCAAAGAAGTGAAACAATTTTGTTTTCCTTTTGATATGATAGCAGTAAAAGACTCCTAAGGACTTGGAAATTGCAATATCCTCTGAAAGTTGTATTAGTAAGAGTCACACTATAAGTTATTAGACATCTAGTATAAGAACAATGAATAAATCCAAAAATAATAATGGTGGTAATAAGGGAAAGGATTGACTCTGTAGTATGAGTCCAGTTAAAATTTGAACTGGGAATCCTCCCAAGGAGACATGGCTGAAATATAAGTACATTATAGCAAGATGAATGGAAAGAAAATATTCTATTCTATTTGGAGAATGACTCTAAGCAGGAGTTGGCTCTCAAGGATAAAAAATATTATTGGAAGAATGCTGACCTTCCATGCTATATTGATTCGGTACTTCATAAAAAACTAAATAAATGGTCAACAAATTTCATACAGAAGAATCTAGGTTTCTAGTTTTTGTGAAAAGCTGGGAAGACCTGACTTATCCAAACTGATCATGATGGGCCAGGAATATAGCTGTTTCCACTTAAGGACATTCACTCTCCAGCTTGCCACAGTCCCCATGTTCTCTATCATTGCTTGCTCACTGACCTGCTTCTCTCTTCTATGTTACATTCTTTTGAGCCTTTGTGGGTCTTTGAATGTGTGACTCCTGGACTGGCAAGCATGCCTTCAGCTACTTATGCTGAAATTAGACCCCAAACTCTCCTTGTTCTGATTCCGTGCTCAGCATGCAACCCTCGGATTTTGGCTTCCCATGAATTTGCCTATAGGGAAAGTATGCATTGATCTTCTTCCCTGAGCATCTCGGTCTACATGAAGAAGTACTCAGAGTGCTGTAAATGTAAAAGGTTTAAGACTCAGAGTGGACAGGCCTGGTTCCATTTCTGGCTCTGACGCTTACTAGAAAAGGTCATCATGAGAGTTTTTCATACCCTGCCAGTTATCTTCTCCTGGACATGATGCCCTCGATCACTGGGGGTGACATACCAGAATATTCAAATTGTAAAATATTTTTATGAGCAAAATCGAATTCCTCAGTGTCACAAACTGCATCCCCAAATCTAAATGACCCTCCAAAAACTTGAGTTTCTCTAGAGATAGTTTACATTACAAAAGAAAGCAAGCTATTAATCAGAAATGCTCTGATGGCTCCAGAGAAGAAAAGGGGGAAATGGTGGCTAGAACATGGATTTTGAATGCGGGAGGCTTATATTCAAGCCTGCATTCCTTGCTTTAGTATATTAACCATGTGAATTTAAGGAAGTCATTAACTTTTCTGAATCTCTGAGATAAAAATTTCCTCCTTATATAAACTTTGTAAAGATCAGATGGGACATGGCAGAGAAGACAAAAGAGGTAGGAGAAGCTATAAAATGTGTGGGTTCATAGAGACAAAATATTTATAAGCCTTTTTATGAGCAAGAATAGAATTAGTAGGAGAAGGATCCAAGAAACCTACACGAGGGTTTCTATGCCTACCAGAGTAGTGTTCACAGACAAGAGACGAGTGCCAGACTGAGAACGCTCATAATTATCAAAGCCTGCAGGAGAAATTAAAGTAGATTCTGGCTTGTGAAATAAACAATAACAGCTTGTGATGATGAGGGTAAAGAGTGTCACAAACACTACTGGTGAAAGTATAAACTAGAACAAAGAAGCAACTTGGCAGTACCCATCAAAAATGTAAACATATACTTGTTGGCTCAGTAATTCCAACCTGAGAGTGTTTATCCTACAGAAATATTTATATAAGTGGGCATAAGACTTATACAAGAATGTTTAAGACAATACCAAACTACTACTAGGGAGGCAGTTAATACATTTTAAATATTCTCTCTAGGGCTTCTATGTAACCATTAACAAGAGGTAGGTCCATATGCTGTATTTTGGAATGGAGTTTGTAATGTGTGATTCCAAATTGTGATACAATATATATAATGTGACCCTATTTTTTAAATGACCTGGATGTACATATGTACCTAGAAAAATCATAGTTTTCAGACTTAATTCTTAACACTGGTTGCCATAGGGGAGTGGAAGTTGAACATAAGGAAGGAACTCTTACTTTTTACTTTATATGTTTTCAAATTACTTGAGTATTTAAAAATGATCCTATAATTCTCTTGCAATTTTAAAAATGCAATGAAGCCTCTTGACCCACAGAAATGATAATTATTTAAGGTGATGGCCATGCTAGTTACCCCAGTTTGATTGTTCCACATTGTATACAGTTTTATCACACTGCGTTCCATAAATATGTACAATTATTTCACAATAATTTAAATTTAATTTGTCTACAAAAATGAGATTAAAAATTGGGAAGGAACAAATGAAACTTAATTGTAAAGTAGGCTGAAGAAACAGCATTAAAGAAGTCACCCTGAAGGAAGGAATAACTAGAGCGTGAGCAGGGCCTGGAGAGCCACACAACTGGGGTCTGACGGGTCGCAGCCGTGCGACTCTTCCAGCATCCTGACTGCTGTGATTTTTCTCCTTACGGACTCCTCCCGCCTGTGAATGTGCCCACAGATCCGGACTTTGCTCCGATGTGGTGCTTCCTCCAGCGTCAACCTACTGTCCTATTTAGTCACTTCCATAACTCAGATTTTCTTTAAAGGCAGAGTTTGGGCATTTTCTTCGTATTTTCTCCCTCTATCTAATCCTCTCCTGAAGTGACTTTTAACTGTATCGTGCTATCTTAGCACTGACATATTCAGTCAAGAGGCCAAAATGGACTGGGATGTCTTCAAGGCAGTTACAAATGTGAGTTCCTCCTGGATGAGCACCTGCCATTTGGGAAGAAGTTGATCTCCAACTCATGCACGGTTCCTAGGGATATGATGGGGACACTGATGGGACGGTCATGCCAGAGTCACAGTGCTGTTGTTTCTGAAAGCCTCAACACTTTGGACACCGTGGGCCTAAGTGGTGTATAATTCCCTAAGTATAACTTTCTGGGGACACAGGGAGGCCAATAGCTTGAGTTGCTGTATCCCTCTTAGCTTGCCTAGACACTGACCTCTATAAAGGAGGATCTTTATTTATATTGTATTTTATAACACATCAAAAACATGTGGGAAGACTCCAGGTGAACTTAACTCTCTTTTAAAGCATATAGTGTGGATCAGAAGCATTGCTCCATTTAGCCAGAGACTTTTATTCTTCTCATACTTCTCAACAAGCAGGCTGGAGTGAGATTTGTGCATTGACAACGGAGATGGTTAGAGAGATACAACTTCCTCAAGATTGGGATTGAAACCCAACCCCAATTAAGTTAAGAAGTCCTCAATTAAGACTGTCTGGCCCTCTTAGCCCTGCAAGATTTTAGGAGCTGAGACGGGATCTTCTTAGAACCCAGAAGAGAAACATTTTCTGATAACCTTCCCTTTACATTTTCACTTTATGGCTCTTGAAACAATCCTTTTGCAAGAAGGATCATTTTTCTTTTGAATCTCAGTTCTGGAGTTCTTGCCTATCAAATGCTAAGGAGAAGAATTAAAAGTACTATACAAATAAAACTTTTTTTCCCTCTAATTTCAGAGTATTAGAAAAAATATTATTTGGACTCAACCAAAGTTTATGTCTTGTCTGTCCCTCTATCAGGAGTATGTGTTGACACAAGTCACATAAACATGAAGGAGATAATAGTAATAAAGCCTGTATTATCATTTTGTTGAAAATAATAATTTAGAAATGCCTAGAAAAGCACACTAGAATATATTATACAGATATTATTTTATTATGTGACACAAGTGAAAAAATACTATTTGATATAGATATTTAAGTAGGAGAAAATAAAAATGCCAAAACTTAACATATAATTATTTTAAATTTCCAAGACAATCTATAAATATGTTTATTTTGTCAGAATCACAAATTATTGCTTTTAAACTTCTGAAAGGTAAGATTGCTTTTCTTTCTGAACAGGAATAACACATTCTTCCCCAAATAGATGTTTACTGTACAATAGAACAGAAGTAATTTATTATGCCATCTATCTATCTATCTATCTAGCTAGCTAGCTAGCTAGCTAGCTATCTATTGGAAGGCTAAATGCCTTCCTGGAAAAAAAAAAAGGCAACGGACATCATCTGCTTCTGTTAAAGGTAATATTGGACTAGTGAGTGGGCAAAAACCTGTCCTGAATTCTATTTTATGAGAGCCTAGATTTAAGAATTTTAAGTCAAAGAGTGACCTGTTAAGATCCTTGTACCCTTACAGAATAAATGTGAAGTTGGTCAAGAATGCAATTATGTTAGAACTCACTGTATGACATCACTGAAGAGCCATCCAGGGGTGATATACCTTGGGACGTGAAAAGTGTGACTGAATTCCTTGGCAACAATTTTAAAGGCATGGGTTATTTGCAAAACATTTGTTTACTTATTCACAACAATAAAATCCAATTCTGAGTGATGTATTACATACTAGCACATACCAAGCATATATATTCTACAGTCTGAGAATAAAGGCACAAAATTCATTTGCTCTGTCATCAAAAACTCAAAAATGGATGAGAGGCAGGTGTATTAAACAAATAACCGAAATTCAGTCTAACCTCTGTAATGTACATAGTAAGATGGAAACAATGGAAATACTGCTTAACTTGGAGGAATCAGAAAAGTCTTTGCAAAAGGTGTGAAATGTGACACAGACCTCAAAAGATGAAAGGAGCTCTCTTAGGGTAAGAGGCAGAAATTTCTGAGGTAGAAAATAGGAACTAAGCTAATAAAGGCACAGAAATGAGTAAAAACCTGACAAGAAGGGAACTGAGGCTAGAGGGCTATGGTAGAGAAGGGAACAGAGATAAAATTGTAAAAGATGCACACATGTCATTCAAAGACTTCAGATTTTTAACCCAGGTGACAGGAGCTACTGTTGGTTTTACAGTGGAAGAGCTGTCAGGAGAAAAAAAATCTATGTCTTGGGATGACATGGTAGAAACTGTGGAATGAAGTTTGAAATTGGCCCTTTAGGAGCTGTTGAAATAGTGCTGGCAAGAGATATTAAGAAATTAACTCAGTCCAGGACTAGGGAAGTGGAGAAAATGGGAGAGATCAGAGCAGTAATTATAAAGAGGATGGTAGAGGACGTGACATGGGAAGTCCACCTTGCTCCCAACCTTGACATAAATAGTTTATACACCTTATTGATTTATGTTTTGTAACAACCCTTTCAGTTAAGTGTAACATTGTCCTTTTCAAGAGGAATGTCTATGAGGTTAACCCATTCAAGAACACACAGGCATTACATGGCACAGCCATGATTTGAACCAAGGCCTACTAAATGCCAAAGCCCAAGAATCAAAAGGACTTGATTACCCGTGGCGGCACATGCCTGTAATCTCAGCTACTTGGGAGGCCGATGCAAGAGGGTCATAAACCCAAGGTCTGCCTGGAAAACTTAGTGAGATTCTGTCTCTAAATAAAAAAATAAAATAAAAAAAGGGCTGGGAATATAGCTCAGTGGTAGAGAACTTGCTTAGCATGTGAAAGAAGCTCTGAGTTTAATCCCCAGCACTCTAAATATAGAAAGATACATGGATAGATAGATAGACAGACAGACAGATAAGGACCTGGCGAATGATTAAATATTTCTTCCAATTAGGGTTCTATCATTCCTCAATTTCCTAAACTTCATTGGAAGCTAAGTATGTGCTCCAGGCTCTAGTGGCCCTGGGAAAAACTATTTTGCAGGTTGTGTTGTCCTGGTGGAAGAAGTACTTCTCAAAATGTTGGCGTCTAGGTCCGCATTTATCCTATGTAGGGCTGTATACATTTTTCATTGCTGCTGTAGCAAATTATCATAACTTCAGTGGCTTAAGACAGTATGCAATTATTATCTTGTATTTCTGTAGGCTTGAAGTCTGGTGAGATGTCGCTGGGATATGACCAAAGTACACATAGAGTTCAGTTCCTTTCTCGAGGCCTTATAGGAGAAATTTTGCTTAACTTTCCCAACACCTAGAAGCCACTGCTTTGCCTCATGGTATGCTTTCTACACTAATAGCAGATTGAGTCCTCACATCAAATCAGACCTTTGCTTCTGTTTCCTCTTCCACTTTTAAGGAACCTTCTGTTTGCTTTGGGTCCACCTGATAATCCAGGATAAATCTCTCTGTTGTAAAGTCTGATGATTAGCAATTTTGATTCCATCTGCAAACTTAATTCCCCTTTGCCAGGAAAGGAAACATGTTACAAATTCTGGGGATTAGGACTTGGATATCTTTGTGGGGGACACTATTCTGCCTACCGTGAGGTTCTTTATGGTATTTTACATTTGAATCCTGTTTTGTTAGTTCTGGAAATTTAGAAGGGGAGGGAAGTCGTGGTGAGTAAAGAGTTAATTAGCCATCCAAGAGGTACAGTGAACTGTTGACAATGTTGAGTGTGGTACAGGCCAGTGGGCCAAGGGCTGGGTGGTTACATCTTCGAAGAAATGCTCATAAAACCATGACCAGTGGAAACCAGAACATCAGTCACCTGGGAAACCAAGTAAACAAAAACATACAGCCATCCATCACTGCCATCTGGAAGAAATTGGGTAGTGAGGGTCTTCCTGTTAGGCCTTGCTCCAGTATTTATTTGTATAGCTGGAGATCCCAGGCCAGCCTTTCTGTCAGCGATGCTTCAGTGAGGAGCATGGCCCTGAATCTTAGCCTGGAATTAAAACATACCACCTTTCTTTGTGCATGTGGATGTAAATATTACTAGTAGACAGGTCACTCAAGAGATAGGTGCCTGCATTTTCAAGTCTAAACAATCTTGGTAGGTAATACAAGGAGGCCCTATGTGCTTGTTGGCAACACTATCTTTAGAAAAATGAATTTCCAGTGAATGCTGCCTGTGTTGTGCTATGTCTAGGAGCTGTGGTACCCAGAACATTGACCTACCAGCTCCGTCTTAGCTCTGTTTTGGTCGATGACTTCAGGTAAAGGTGTGCAGACAAAAATGATTTTATTTGGGTCTACCATATGAGGTGCTATGCTAAGTTACAAGCCTCTCCTCCTGAGAGTCCTCTCTGTTGGTCAAGAATGTGTTTTCAGCTGTTGCTCTGGTAGTGATGATAGATTTGCCCTGTTCCCTTCACATGTCCCTGGCTTGTCCCTCAAGTGATTCAAAGTGTATTTACAAGGCAGCTGGCTGTAGGGTAGGCAGGGGCAAGTCTGAGGCATGGATCAGGGCAAAGCGAAGTGACCCTTACAAGGAACAAACCTATGACCTTGGCCTCCTAAGCACTATATCCTTACAGACTCAGCTAAGAGAGCCCCCCAAGAGCCAGCCCTTCATGCAGGTCCGTATGCCACATTGAAATGCTCGAAATGTACCTGGCTGCAGCAAGAAGAACAGTCACACCAAGTTCAATTTCCTGGTGTTATGTTGTCTCCTCTTACCTTGAAGACATATTTGGGGAGATCTCACCTCATGACACTGTCAAACACATTCTTTTTGTTGTTGTTTTTAATTTAAAAATTTTATTTTATTTTTTTTTACCAAGAACTTGTATTGGTACATTGTATACATAATGATTACATTCATCATGGTTATTTTGTACCTGTACATGATATATCTTGGTTCCCTCACTTCCCCAACCCTCCCTTTGATACCCCCACCCTTCCCTATTTACAACAGGTTTATTTACATTTTTCCATTTTTTTCCTTTTTTATTTCTCTTCTTTTTCCCTTCCTTCTTTACCTCTTTCTCCCTTTCTAGTTCTCCTCCTTTTTGAATATTATCTTTTTTTACATGATATCTATTATACCTCTTTGTTCTTCTTTACACTTATGGTTTCTCATATCAGAGAAACAATTTGATATGTACTCATGAGTGTCTGATTTATTTCACTTAAGAGTATGTTCTCAAGGCACATCCATTTACCTACAAATGACTCTAGTTTATCTTTTTTATGGCAGAGTAGTACTCCATTGTGTAGAAAACCCACATCCTCTTTAGCCATTCATTAGTTGTTGGGTATTTGAGTTGTTTCCAATACTTAGCTATTACAAACTGTATTGCTACAAACCTGGATGAGCATATATCACTGTGGTATGATGTTTCTAATTCTTCTGGGAAGATACCCAGCAGAGGAATAGCTGGATCAAATGGAACCTCTAGTTGTACTTTTTTGAGGAATCTCCACACTGACTTCCACTATGGTTGCACCAGCCTACACTCCCACCAACAGTGGAGGAGGGTTCCTTTTTCCCCCGCAGCCCCACCAGCTTGTTGTTGGTTGATTTCTTGATAATCACTGTTCTTTCTGGAGTGAGATGGAATCTTAGTGTTGTTTTGATTTGCAGCTCTCAAGCAACCAGTGATATTGAACACTTTTTCATGTTTATTTGCCATTTTTATTTCTTCACCTGAGAAATGTTTATTCATTTCAGACGCTCATTTTTGCATTGGGTCTTTAAATTTGGGGGGTTGATTTTTTTGAGTTCTTTGTATATTCTAGATGTTAGACCTTTGTCTGAAAGACAGCTGGCAAAATGTTTTTCCCATTCTGTGGGTTTTTGCCCTGCTCTATTGGTGATTTCTTTTGCTCTGCGAAAGCCTTTTAATAGGGTGTGGTCCCAAGCACTGATTCTTTGTATTATTTCCCTTACAATCTGGGTTCTGTTTATAAATTTTTTTCCTACCCCTATGTCTTCAAGAGTTCTTCCTATTCTGTTCTCCAGAAGATTTAGTGTTTCTGTTTTAATGTTTAGAACTCTGATCCGCTTCGATTTTAGTTTAGAACATGGTGAGAGACATGTATCTAGTTTTAGTTTTCAGCATGTGGCAATCCAGTTCTTCCAGCACCATTTGTTAAAGAAGCTATCTTCCTTCCGGAGAGGGGCCAGGCTCCTCTGTGGAAGGTGAGGTATTTGAGAGTTCAGACAGTTTCTTGATGAGCTACACAGGCTTCCTGCCCTCATCCCTGCTTATAGCACGGGCCCCTGAAGGATGGTGGTGAAATTAGTTTTTAAGTGGATGAATTAGTGAGATAAATGAAATTTTTATATGTATCCTGACTTTATTTTGGAAGGTTGCCCTCAAAATCTTCATATTCCTTATCACCTGTATTATGGATGGGAGATACCATCAAGCAGTACACAAACCTCAAATGTTAGGCACATGTATGGGTTTAAATTTTGTAGTAGCTACATTAAAATACTTAAAAAGGAATGGATGAAATTCATCTAACTTAATTCTTCTTCAGATTTGAAATTTTATTACAAAGCTACGGCAATTAAAAACAGCACGGTACTGGCACAGCAACAGCCATGTGGATCAATGGAACATAACAGAAGAAGCAAAAACTCCAGACACATTCAGCTATTCAATCTTTGACAAAAGGGTCAAAGATACACCCTAGAGGAAAGATAGCTCTTTTATTTTTTTATTTATTTATTTTTAATTTAATTTATTTTATTTTAATGGTACATTTTAGATGTACATAGTGATAACATTCATCACAGGGGATTTGTACCTGTACATGACATATCTTGTTGCTTCTTTTTTTCCATTCCCCTCCCCTCCCTTCAACTCCTTCCTCCTTATTTACAAAAGCTCTGTTTCCATTTTTTCCTTCCATTTCTTATTTCTCTTGTCCCTCTGTTCCTTTCCCCCTCACTTGTTCCCTTTCCCATTTGGACATTTTCTTCCCTTTCTGATACTCTTAAGTGAAATAAATCGGACACACATGTTTAAATACTGCATTGTTTCTCTGGTGTGAGAAACTGAAAGTGTAAATAAAGACTAAAATGTATTATATTGGGAAAGGGAAGAAAAAGTCCATTTAACATAGTTTTTTATTTAACCCAATATAGTAAAACATAATTTCACACACACATTATATACATATTATCAATGAGTTTGTTTTTGTTCTTTTTTTGTACCAACTCAATCAGTCCATCTCGATTCGGACTAATTAGATTTCATAGAGCCACTTGTAGCTAGTGGCTACTGTATTATTCAATAGCACAACTCTATAGGCTTTTACTTCCATTGACTAATACTATTATTAATTAACATCTGAATAACCCTTAATGAGGACTCCTTACTTTTATTAGCTCATTAGTAATGCCATGTTGATAAGTTCTAATATATGCTCTTCAGTGGTTGATCTAGGACTTGGAGGAAGGTGTTCCAAGTCCCACATTTCTCCTCACACCAACTATGGTGCCACTGCTGTAGGAACCCTCCAAAGAAAGCAAAATAGGTAGGATTGCTTCTGAAGAGACTCTAGTACTAGAGTGAGATGACTCTTAGTTTTAATTAACTAAAATGTTGCAGTTTGTTTTGGCCAAGTAGTTTAAGTGGACATAGACACGTTATAAACAACATCACTACATAAGACTGGTCCAAGTGTCAGCAAGGTGCAGATGCAGCTTGAGAACCCCCGCCTGACTCTTTCCATGGGTTTAGCAGTTGTCCTAGCTCTGGCCAAGCAGCCTTGGATTCTACGAAAATCCAGGCCCATGGAGAAACACATTTCTCCTGTGCCATTTACATCACCTCCCTACTTTCCGTTATTTTGCTTACTTTAGGGCTCCAAAGAACACACCTGAACCTCTTAGTCCTGCTTCCAGAAAGCAATTGAATTCCTAATCACCCTTTTTTTTTCCCTCTGATTTCCAACAGTAGCAATATTTGATAAAATTTCCTCATTTTATTTCCAGCTACCTATGGCTTCAATTACCTTCCCCGATTTGCTCTCAGATAGACTTAATTCTGGCAATTTCAGCACATTAAGTTCTGCACAGTCTGGCTGGCCTACAATGACTCTTTGCTTAGAACTCTGATGCTGTGATTTTTCTCTTGAAATCCAAATCATCTTTGGAAAAGGCAACTAGTTTCTCACCCAAGACATGTCCAAACAGGTCCATATCTGGCATGAAAAGAAGTCCAGAGTAGCACACAATAGATGATTGTAGTCTACTTTTAGACCAGATGGTTCTGAAGGTCATGTCTCTTCCCTATTGATCCTACCTTTTGTCCCCATCAGATTGACTCCTCAGGGAGGGGTCCAGATAGGCATCAAGAATATGTAGAAATGAACACAAGGACCTGCCTAGAGTATACATTTGATCCTGCTACTTTCCTGATTAACACACTCTCAAGACTGATTAATATACTCTGCAAGACGAAGTCCAAATCTTTCAATTATACAGCAAAGCTCTGCACTTCAGGGCTACCTCTATTGACTCCTCTCCTGTCATATTTCACGTCCCAAACTCTATTGCTACACTTTCCTGAAAACTTTAGGTGGGTTTAGTCTTGTACTTGCTATACTTGTGTGTCCAGTTCTCCCACCTTCACCTTTGTATACTTTGCTGTCACTTAGTCACATACAGAGTGTCACTCACTCCCCAGATAGAGCTTATCACTCCTTTCTTTGTGACTCCCAACAGTGTCCTGATCTCTAGCACAAAGCCCAGGACAGGTTTTATTTACACGGCTAACCAAAATGCACCTGAGGGAAAAGGCTGTGGCTTAGTTCCAACTGACTTTCCTTTGCCTATCAAGATGACTATGCGTGAATAGGGATTTCATTATTGATGAAGAAAGAAAGAAGAGACATTTATCTAAAAGGTGGGGTGATGTCTTACCCTAAAGAAAAGGTTTTTGTCAACTCGTCTCCTTTTTAGCTCCTCCTTCTTTCATCTAGGAGATATTTAGAATTTAAGCATGATTAAGATTCTGGAACTTTTTGGTGTCCTGGAAGGAAAAGGGAACTAAGAGGATATAAGAGGAGAAAATCAAGTTGCCGGTACATAAGATCTCTACTGGGTTTAAAAATGATCAAAGGGAGCCTCAGAAATCCTTTCAGGTTTTCTAGCTTAGCCCAGCAGGGAAGGAAAAAACAAGGCAGGACAAACATCTTTTTCCAAAATAAGTTTCTGTTTGATTTAAGTATTCTTTGTACCATACTTAGGAAAGCTTGAGGTACAAAGTGCAATAAAGTGAGAATTCAATCTTTTTGAATTGGTCCCTAGGTCTTTACTTGATGACCACAATTCCAAGTCGATTCAAGAAAATCTTGCAGGATGTGAAATTATTTGAGTGTTTTATCTTAGACGTACAGGATGTGGGGAAGATTGATAATTTGTGGAATGTAGCAGTAGCAGTTAAAGAAAGAGGAGAAGTTTCACTTGCAGTAATAGCTGAGCGTCTCTTACTAATCTACATAAATAACCAACTTCACACAAAAGAAAAAATATATTTAAAAATACTATCTAAAGATAATGGAAAGAGAAAATTCTTCAGTGATATCAGTATTAGAAGGAATCGATACATGGAAAAATGAAAGGGTGTTGGTGAGATTCTAGATTTCATAGCTTTTAGAGTGAGGCAGATTCTAGTCTGCACCATTTAGAATGACTGAGTAGAGTATGGGGAAAACACAGCAAGTAAAAAATTAAGAGGCAATCCTCAAAGGAAAGAGATGAAGTGTGGTGGGGAACCCCACTCCCCACATCTTGTGACTGACCTTTGCACTACACTCTTGTGGGGCAGACACCAAAAGCACCCAGTGAAGCTAAAAGAGCTCAGCTATGGTTTAAGTCATTGTCTTCAACCAGGGGACATTAAAAAGATAATAAGGGAAAATAGTGAACATCTTTACAGAATAAATATGACAATTTAGAAGAAACAGATATATTCCTTAAAAGGTATAAATGAATGAAACTTAACTCAAATTTTACAGTCCAATTTCTACTTTAAGAATTGAATTCAGAATTAAAAACCTTCCCAAAACATGACTCCTGGCTGGAATGCTTCACTGGAGAATTCTAGCAAACACTGAAAGAAAATATACTAATTCTCTACAAAAACAAAAAACAGTGGGAAGAAAGATATCTCATAAGGACAGCCTTATCCTCATACCAAAACTAGACATTATAAGAAAATCAAACTTCAATTTATTATCACTCATGAACACAGATACAAAAACATCTACAAAATATTAGCAAATCAAATCTAGTTAAATGTTAAAATAATACATCATGAACGAATTGCATTTATCCTTGAACTGTAATATTGTCAAACATTTGAAAATCAATCAATACCTTTTAGCATATAAACAGGCTAAAGCAATAAAACCATAAGATCATCTCACTAGAGGCAGAAAGATAACTTGACAAAATTCGACATTCATTCACGATGGAAATTCTAAGGAAACTAGGAATTAAAGTTTAAGACTTCCTCAGCCTGACAAACGACATCTACGAAAAACTCACAGCTAATGTCATACTTGATGCTGAGATTCTAGGTACTTTTTGGTTTAATATTAGAAACAAGGTAAACATATCAACTCTCATTACTCCAATTCAGCATCCTATTGAAAATCTTTGTCAGTGCAATAAGACAAGAAAAAGAAATAAAAGACATAGGTATTGAAAAGTAATAAATAAACCTATTTATATTCAGAGATGACACGATTGCTAATATAGAATCTGCATGGGAAAATATATTAAGGATACATCTAATAAAATATGCACGCTATTTGCATTCCAAAACTTGAATATTATAAGAGAAATAAAATACTTAAAATAAAAGGAAAAATATAGTGTATTCATGATTTGGAAGACTCAGTATTGTTCAGATGTAAATTTTGTCCAGGTTGATCTACAGATTCAATATGAATCCAATAAAAATCGCAGTAGGCTTTTAGTAGAGCTCAATAAGCTGATTCTGAAATGTATTATGAAAAATCAAAGGAACTGCCAAAACAATCTTTAAAAAGAACAAAATTGGAGGACTCACAATCACAAGACTTATTTACAAGAGTTATCATGATCAAGAGCATGGTGTTTTAGTGAAATATAGGATATAAAGATCAGTGGAGAAGTCAGAAACAGGCCAAGGCAGTTCCACAATGGAAGGATAGTCTTTTCTACAAGCAGTACTGGAACAGTTTGGCATTCATATGTAACAAAATGTATCTCCATACATAAATCAAATTATACACAAAAATTAATTGGAAAGTGATCATAGGCCTAAATGCTAAACCTAAAAGTTTGAAAACTCTGAAAGAAATCACTGGAGAGAGTCTTTGTGACCCTAGGTTAGGTAAGATTTATCTGGTAGAACACAAAATTCACAACCCATAAATAAAAAATTAGTAAGTAGAACTTTTTCAAAATTAAACACTTCTCATATGTGAATGACACTTCTAAGAAAGTATAAATATAAGACAGAGACTAGGAAAGAATATTTTCAAATGTATGCCTAGAAAATACTAGAAAAGGTTAGTATTGAAAATATGTGAAGAACTCTTACAGCTCAGTAATAAGGAAAAATAAGAACCCAATTTAAAAACTAGACAAAACATTTAAGCAAATGTTTCATCAAAGATAATACATGAATGGCAAAAAAGCATGTGAGAAAATGCCCAACAACATTAACAACTGGAAAATATATATTAAGACAGAGTACTAGAAAACTATCTAAAAAAAAATAGAAAACTATCTAGAAAAACTGCTGACAAGAATGGAAGAAGAACAACTGGATTTGATCATTACACACTATATACATGTATTGAATTATTTTACTGAACAACATATACATGTACAAATATTATGCATCAATTTATCCATTGTACTTCTAGTAATTTACCTGAGAAAATGAAAACATGTATTCACACGAAACACATGCACACACCTGGATGTTTGTAATGGCTTTATCCATAGTTGTCACAAACTTGAAATATTTCAAATATCCATCAACACCATTAAATATGGTGGTACATCCATACAAGGGCATATAACTCAGGTATAAAATAGAACAAACTACAGATACGTACAATACCATGAATAAATCTCAAGTGCATGTGACAACTGAAAAACACCCCAAAGACTACATACTGCATAATTAGATTTATATGATGGTCTGTAAAAGGCAAAGTTTAAGGACAACAAATGGATTAGTGGCTGTTACGGGTTGAGAGTTTAGGGAGGGTTTTGATGGCAAATGGGCAGGAGAAAATTTAGGTTGAAGGAAAACGTTCCACACTGTGATTGTGGTGGTCACTACTGTGCTATGTATGAGTGTGTCAAATCTCATTGCACCTACACAAGATGGATTTTGCTGTATGGAAATTATTCTTCAATAAACCTGATGTTTTGTATTGCAGAAGAAAGTTGACCTAATAAAAAGAAAAAAAAAATTTCTTTGAAACAAAGTAAGGTAGTTTTTTTATTTTTCTATTAGACAGAAGAAGACACAGAACTAACCCCATCATTCCTGTTTGACCTCACCTCTTGATGGAAAACAGAAATGGTGAAATTGATATCTGCTGGATTGAAAAGAAAACATAAGGTTATTTTAAGTGTAGAAAATTAAGTATAAGTTTCAAGTAATGAATTAAGGACGCATTGTGATAACTGAATTATGGGTTGTGACAAGGGAAATGAACAAAGGATACTTGAGAAGTGCATGAAACTTTCTCTTTTTGAGTATTAAGTAAAGTTTACCTCCCAGATGAGGTTACCATGGATCATAACTTAAGAATTAAAATTCACAGAACTAGGCTTTTATATTTTTATTTGATTTTAAATCAACTTCCTTTTGCTATTTTTCCTTTTGGTTAAAAAACCTGAATCTAGATTTCATAAGAAAGTTTCTTTTCAAGTAATCTACACTAGTCCATTTATAATTTAATTTTATTTTCAGTATCAGAGACTTTTTTTAACTAGTAAAAAAAGTAAAAAGAGTTAGGCAATTTCAGGATATATATTTTATGAGGTTTTATGAGGTTATACAGACCTATTTTAACTTACAGATGATAATATTTGGAAAAATTACAAAATTTTAAGTACATAAAATTTATAATTTATAAGATACTTTAATTTAAAAATTCTTGTCATTTAAATTTTGTAAAGTTGAAGTCAAATAGATAATATAACAAAGTATAAATAAATTTTATAAAACATCACTTAAATATTAAATACTGATATGTAAATATTAGATGGAATTTTTTTTAATTTTTTATTTTTACCAAGAACATGTATTGGTACATTGTATACATAATGATCATAATCAACATGGTTATTTTGTACCTGTACATGATACATCTTGGTTTTCCCCCCTCTTCCCCCCTTCCCCTCCCCTCCCTTCCATTCACCCACCCCTCCCTATTTGCAACAAGTTTATTTACACTTTTCCATTTTTTTCCCTTTCTAGATGGAATATTTTTAAAACAGCTTTGTATTCAAATTCAGAAAGTGTCTGGTAATTTTTCTCTAGTTTACTATTCAGTTTCATATAAACCTCCAATATTTACTCTAAACAAGTATATAATACTGTTGTCAATTAGCATGGGGTTCTTTTGCTTTATTCAGATGGAAATCATGAATTGGCAAAGTGCAGCTCTGACAGCAGCCTAATGTCACTGGATGACACTGGCTAATGCTGGATGTCCATAGTTGACATAGACAGTCTCTGGTCACTGCTGCTGCTGGCCACCACCTTCTGGTACTGTCTTGTGCTAGACACTGTATGTAGGTTGACTATACCAGTCTATCAGAGTCTGCTACTGTTGGCCACTGCTTTCATTGCCAGTTTGTGCCAGAACAGATATTCTAAATAGTTTTACATCAATAAATTTCATATTTTATTTTTTCTAAATTTTATTTTAGTGTACATTTAAAAAATCCATAATGATAACATTCATCATAGATAATTTGTACCTGTACATGATATATCTTACTGCTCCTTCTTTTCTCACTCCCCTCCCCTCCCTTTAACACCTTTCCCCCTCCTTATTTACAAACGCTTTGTTTCCATTCTTTCTCCTTCTACTCTCTCTTTTTTTTTCTTGTCCCTCCCTTCCTTTCTCCCTCCTCCCCTTGTTTTAGGGTTAAATTCCTTGAATAACACAATTCATCAAATCTGAGACCAAAAAAAGAAAGAAAACCTGAATAGTTTTATACATAATAAAGTAACGTAATCCATAATTTGAAACTTTTCCCTACATTCCAATTCCAGTAATTTTGGATTAGTTTATATTAGAAGAAACTTCCTGTAGAAAATTATCATAGATATCAGAAGGAGGAAGAACCTACTCGAAAACACTAGTAACGAAAAGCAGGCAACAACTAGAGAGGAATCAACTCTTTCAAGGAAGCAGTTATTGTAGAGATTTGCTCTTATACGTCTTTTGTAAGAAAGCATTCCTCAGTCCGCACAATACTGGGTGATGGAATTCAAGAAAAAGTTAGTCTTATCAGTTTGAAGAATCCTTAAATGGAGTGCAGGTTTACCGGAGTCAACAGAGTGTGTTAGTCACTTTCCTCATTGTGGAGACACAATACCTGACACCCACAATTTAAAGTAGGAAAGATTTATTTGTGCTCAGGGACACAGTTCATGGTTGGCTGGTTCCAAAGCAGAAACTGCTTGGCATACGGGCATAGTAGAGGAAAGCTGCTTATCTCATGGTAGCCAGGAAGCACAGAGAGAAGGGAGGACCTGGGGAGGGAGAGGGAGATATACCCGCCAAGACAGACCCCCCCAGTGACCCACTTATACCCAGTGCACACAGGAGATTAACACAGAAGAAACAGAAAGATGTGATCAAGAAAAATAGTAATCAATAGAACCTTACTCTGAGATGACCCAAATGTTGGGATTTACAAAGACTTTAAATTAACCATATAAATATTCTCAAGGATTTAAAGGAAAGAATGCTTCTAATTACTGAAGAAAAGTTGTATCTCAGCAGGAAAATGACAACTATTAAAAAGTACCAAATGGATATTCTAGATTGGAAAAGAAAAAATGTCAGAAATAAATATAACTGGCTGAGGTTAAGAGCAAATCTGAAAAAGTATATTTGAGCATATAAACTTAAAAGGTAGATGAATTTAAGTTATTCAGTATAAAGAACAGACAAAAAGAGTTTGCAAAAAATGTATAAATAAAGCTTCATTAACATGCAGGATAATATCAAGCAGTCTAACATAAGGTTAATTGGTGTTTCAGGAGGAAGAGAAATAAAATGATGCAGAAAATATTTTTCAAACAAGAGGAAATTTCTTTAATTCTATGAATAAATAGACCCAAGAAGCTCGGTTATCGCTAAGCAAGGTCTGTCCACTGAGAGCTATACTAGGAATTTCATTAACTAATGACAAAAAAAGAGAGATAAAATCCAGAAGAAATTACATGAGAGCAAAACCATCATATTTGAAAATAGTAATTCAAATGGTAGCTGGAACCTCATCAGGAACAGTGGAGGAAAAAGGCAATAGGATCAAAAGGGTAAAAATAAACTACAAGAATGAAATCTATATCCAGTGAAAATACCCTTCAAGTGAGGTCAAAATTAAGACATGCCAGATAAACAAAGACTGAGTTAGCACCAATCCTGCAAGGTAAAGGCCAAGTCCTTCACAAGACTGCCTGGATTTTGAATTCCAATTCCAAGTCTCAGGAGCCACTCATGCTTTTGACAATAGGCAAAAATCTCAAGGGTTCTCACCACACCCTCAGCTTTAGTAGTTCACTAGATGGCTCATGGGAACATGCTATACTTAAAATTACTGCTGTTTGACCAAGATTCAAATGAAGAGCTAGATGAATAAATACATATGGCAAAGTCTGAGACAGTTCTGACTGTAAGAGGTTTTTATCTGACTCTTAGAGTCAGGGCACACCATCGTCTCAATACACAAATATGTTCACCAACCAGGAATCTCCACTAAGTCTTCGTATCCAGAGATCTTATTATTTTTTTTTACATAAATAAGATTGATTATATCATTGGTTACTAATTGAATTCAGTCTCCAACTTCCTTCCTTTACCAACATTTGGCTCTCCCAAAGATCCTTTATTATTTGGTCTTCTTGGTGACCAATCCCCACTGGGCAGCTATCTAGGGGCCTGCCATGAGCCACCTCATTAGCATAACAAAGACTTTACTATTACTCAAGAAATTCCAAGAGGACAAAGATTACAGATAGATAGATAGATAATAGATAGACAGGTATGATTTTACATCTAAAAGTAAAATGTTAAACAATAAATCTTCTAAAATATAACAGACATAGACATATTCATGACTCTGGAGTAGGCAAAGATTTCTTAAACAAAAGGCAAACATTAAAATATTGCTAACTTCTGTTTATCGAAAGAGAACATGTAAGAATAAAAAAACCACAGCATGGAAGATGTATTTGTAGGAAATTAATAAAAAATTTAGAAAACCTAGAAAAAATTAGATATTACTTTCTTGAAAAAGAGAATATCCACATGGCCAAGAAATGTGAAAATTTGCTTAACTTCAGCAATCCAGAAAACATAAACTAAAATCACAATGAAATATGCAATGCACCAAAAACATGGCTAACATTTAAAGACTGGTAATACCAAGTATTGGTGAGATTATAAAGTGATAGAACATATATATGTTACTGTGCAGAATGTAAGCTGATGCAACCACACTGAGAAACTGTTAGTATACATCAAAGTTTCTAGCCCAATTTTTAGATACAGTATATCTTCCAAAGACATGGGTACACATTTTTACTGAAAGTCAGTCATTAAAATATCCACAAGAATATTATTTAAAATAACCATATCAAGAAACAACTCAAATGTCCTCAGACAGTAGAATGGAGGAATAAGTTGTGGCATGTCCCTATGTAACAGGAAAAATATAGTAATTGTTACTACCTAGGCGTGATAAGTAGAGTACCATGCCTGGATGCTCGAGCTGATGGTAAGAGACCTTTCTACCAAACAGACTGGGCTTCCTGCTGCTTATACCACTGCTTCCTTTACATAGACCAATCAAACATTTTCCTAAGAACTTTGAGAGACCCACACGATTCTCTTACACACACTGCTACTTGCCGTTCCCTCGCGGATTCTCTACCCCTCTCTGCCTTATTCTTCAACCTGTCTTGAGTGACGCAGGGAAGAATTGTTCTCCTAATTCACTGCTCTCTCCCTACCCAGGATCTGTAAGTGATAACATCTTTGTTCCTATTATGGTGGTAAATTGAAATTTTACCTTTCCTCAGAAGAAACAACAGTTACTCCAAGCTGTTTTTAATCTGAGATGCTGGAGAGAACACAGAGCTGAGTTCCTAGCACCAGACACTCAGCAAGCATATACTAGATGCAGGCTAGACAAAAGCCACAAGTGTGTCTGCTGGTAGAGACAATCTTCCTTCTTGAGGGTTCTCTTGGTCATGGGTTAGACAAGTAGGCAGCAGGTTATCTACTAGGTAAAAGAAGTATCTCATGAAACGGACACTGTAAACATCCATGTCCAGGCCCCCTTTATTTCCCAGGAGGGCAAGGTTGATTGTCACTCTGCTAACAGAATCTGAGTTTAGCTGGTGGCTCTCAAAACACTACACAATGGGAAATATACAGTAAGGAACACGAAGACACACACAACCACATGGATGATGATCACAAACATAATATTGAGCAAAAAAAGCCAGACGTCACAGAATACACACTTTATAGAAAAATCAAGAACAGGTGAAACTGAGGCATAATATCAAAAGTGAGGAGGGTGGTTACCTTTCTAAGAGTGGGGGCAGTAACTGGAAGGGCACCCAAGGGACTTCAGATGCCAGCAGTGTTCTGTTTATTAATCTGGAATGATCCCTTGAGTGATTTGGATGGTGGTTGTGTGGAATATTTTATGCTATGGTCACTTTTCTGAATGTATGTTTTACTTCTATAAAAATATATTTTATAAAATGTGTGACAGACATGATGGACAGATATGACAAGGCAGATTGTTCGAATGTACACATTCTTTGGCACCAGTTGTCAGTGCTAGAGAAATTTAGAGAAGAGATTAAACACTGGCAACTAGACTGACCAGAAACCATTTTCTTGGACGTAGTAGAAATTAATTTAAGTGTTGAATAATAGCAGGATTTGGACAGGAAGAAGAGGTGATATGAAATTCTTCAGTTTATTAATCCACAAAATGGGTTTGTTCCATCAGATATAAGACATAATCAAACATCATACGATATGTCACCTCTCTTAACATGTAATGATGCAGTTGCGGCATTATTTACAATAGCCAAAAATTAGAAACAACCCAATATCTATCAAAAATGAATGAGTAAACAAAATGTGAATAAAGAATGGAATTCAAATGTATACAACACTGTGAATAAAACTTGAAAATATTATGGTAAGTGAAATAAGCCAGGCATAAACAGGTAAACATTATGATTCTACTTTTTTTTTTTTTTTTGGTGCTGGGCATCGAACTCAGGGCCTTGCGCTTGCTGGGCAAGCACTCTAACCACTGAGCTAAATTCCCAGCTCTGTGATTCTACTTTTATGAGGTACCTATAATAGGCAAATTCAGAGACATAAGTATAAATGAAGTATCCAAGGCCTGGATGTAGGATGGAGTTAGGAAAGGGGAGCCACTGATTAATTATTGCAGAGCTTCTGTTTAGAATGATGAAAATGTTTTGGGAATAAAAACATTGTGAATGTGCTTAGTGGCAATGAATTGTGCACTTAAAATGGTAAAAATGGTAAATTTAAGTAGATAGGTAACACCACAGTTTTTAAAAATTACAAAAAAAAAAAGCTTCAAAGAATTTGAAACAAAATTTGGGAAATAGTGACAGATATTTTCCCCCTTATACTGTGTACATGTTGCTTGTTCCCCATCCTCCATTTTTCACATTCTCTTTTCCAGTGGTCTCTATTTCTGTTTAAGCAGCTGTGTGGTTTCAGGGTGCTGACAAAGGTTCACTGACCATGGGGCACAATCCAAATGTGGTTTTCAACTTACTTTTGTAAATAAAGTGTTGTTGTAACACAGCAATATCCCTTTATATACATACTGTTTGTGCCTGTTTTCGTGCTTGATTTTCTTGAGTTATTAATGAGAAGGAACATACTTAAAAACATTTTTAGAAATTTGAAATGTGTCGATTTTTGAAAGTATAAATAGAATAATTCAGGTGAAAGAAAAGACAAGTATGATGAAAGGAGAAGAAATACTTTATGTAAGTGCAGAGGTGTAGAAAACGGGATATATTTTGGGGAACTACCCATTATTTGGCATTTAAAGAGTAAGGTCCTAGGGAAAGCAAAAGATGAAAGGAAGGAGGGGGCGTCTGTCACGAGGGTGTGACAAAGCTGGAATTGGAGCAGCAGGCAGATACTGGAAAGCAACAACATCTTGTTAATGAACATAAACTGTTAATATACTTGTAAGGGGAATATTTAGCCAATTATTCTTTCAGCATTTCAGCAGCTCCATTTCTACTCACCTAAATGATGTGTTCGTTTTTAATATTCTTATTGCTCCATTAACATCTATCACTGTGTTTGTTTTGTTTTCAAGGTACTTTGGAATTTGTTAACAATAAAGCCCTTATTTAAATATTCTAACATTCCGATTGTCAGTTGGTGTAAACCATCTCATCCCTCCTGAGTTAAAGTTTGTAAGATTTCTTTTTAACCACTAGAACATTGTGAGTGTTAGGGGCCTCAACAACCCTAAACTCAACCACCAGCATCTCTGATATGTCTGGGACACCAAACCACCTATGGGCTTCTACTTGGGAGCTGGAGAGGGAGATGACAGTTTGCAGAATCCAAGTCCAGCTCGCCATTGTTACAGGTCCTAGAAGTGGACTTGTCACAAAGGGAAAGAGTCTGCTATTTTCCACCTGTACCTCGGAGAACTATGTAGTAGTTTAGATATGAAGTGTTCCCCCGAAGACTCCCGTGTGGAGGGTGTGATCGCCAATGTAATAGTGTTCAGAGGTGGAGACTAGAGAGGTGATATCATGAGGCATTCCCTCAAGGTCCAATCTACTGATTAATTGCACATATTGTTGGGCTGTTAGGAACTGGGCTTAATTGGAGGGAATGTATCAACCAGGGATGGGCCTTCGAAGGCTAGAGTTTTGGGGGCTCTTTCCTTCACACTCTGCTCCTGGCTGCCATTAGGTGAGCAGCTCTCCTCTCCCACATCCTTCCTCCATGTTGTTCCTGCCTTGGAGTTGGCTACCTATGACCAAAACCTCTGAAACTCTGAGCCAAATTAAACCTTTTCTCCTTTAAGCAGCTTATGCCAGGCAATTTATCTCAGTGATGACAAGGTGAATAATTCAGAGTAGCTACTCTCTGACCTGTCCAGTGTCATGGCCAGAGATCCCGGATAGGAGCCAAACAACAAGCCTTTGATGGCTTACAATAAATTCTCCAAAAGAGCGGCAGGTACAGGGCCTTTAGGGCTTTCAACTCATAGATCTTGTGGCCTCAGACATCAGGTAATAAGTTTAGATCTGAACCTACTCCCAAAGTATCAGGAATCTTGGGCCAATCACAGATCTTCCTCGTTACTAACTCTCTTGGTGTTGATTTGGTAAACTGCACTGTGTCTGAAAAGAGTGACGGATGGAGTAAACATTAACTCCTCCCATCTCTTTGGGTGAGAATTTTTCTGTACATCAGAATCGACTGGGGAACTTCGAAAAAATATCAAAGCATTTGCCACACCCCAGTGATTCTGTTGTGCAACCAGAGGGAAGAACGTATGGTCTAGGTTATGGCTCTCACCTGGTGGCCACAAAGTCACTTGAAAATAGCCATGACATTAGTGTGAGGGCTACAAGGGGCACCTGCAGATTTCCTTGTGTGGGGTTTCTTGGTCTCCAAAGGCCCAGCAGTAATGGCTCAGTGACTAATGGCCCTTACTGTTAAGGCTTTGACATTCACAGAAAGAAGGTATTTCAAGAAGCGTGGTCATGACAGTAGTCTCAACCACCCAGGAATGGTCATCAGGATGAAAGTCACTTCTACCCGTAAGCAACAGATGACACTACTAGCCAATCACCTGTCATTTAGTTCCCTGACAATCATACGTTCCTAAACTTGCTGCATTTGTGCCTGACTTTAAAATGTTTTATAAACATCTCTGACTCTGAAAATCTGAGAAGAGCCATAGAAAAATAAAAAAAAAGTCACTAAAAAAAATAACCATGACAAAATGAAAGCAGAGGCTTTTGTTTGTTTTTTGCAGTATTGTACTGGGGACTGAATGCGTGGCTTTCACATAAGCTAGATCCCCAGTCCAGTGTTTCTCTTTTATTTTGGGACAGGGTCTTGCATAGTCACTAATTTACCCAAGCTTTGTTTGAACTTACAATCCTCCTGCCTCAGCCTCCCAGAGTGCCAGGATTATAGGTGTATGCCACCACAGCTGGCAAATAGGTTAAAAAACAGTAAGTGGTAAAATAAATGTAAGGGTGCACTTGCATGTAGAATTAATTCTTAGGCAATAGAGGCTATTCCAAAAGGCAGAGTTAATCACAAAATATGAAAAAATTATTGTGCCTGTGCAATTGACAATAATAAGCAAGAGATACAGAGATGGATGGAAGAGTAAACCTTATAGTGCGGCTAGAGAATTACAACATGCCATAAATGCTTTATCTTTACCACCAACCATACAAGTGTTTTCCCTCATTACAATCCAGCCAGCCAAAACCAAACAGTGTCCATTAGAGAGTTTTTAATTCTGAGGAGGGCTGGGTTTGCTCTCTCATGTGTAACTAAGCATGATAAAAGTTCTCCAGTTCATTCTTCGGTAATAAGGCATGGCCAATTTTGTAATCTTAAAGCCAAATCCGCACTCTGAAGTCTATGCTACTTCACAGTGGCGAGGCAGCCCCATCTAACATTGATCGTGCTGCTGTGGAAGTCTATCCTCTAACAGAAATGATTGGGAAGATGGGTGAATTGATGGATTTAGTGCAGATTGAAATCATCCATGTTAGAAAAAGATACATTTCTTAGTCACTTTCCCATCACTAAGATGCAGTACCCAACGTCCACAACTTAAAGAAGTTTATTTTTGCCTCATGGTTTTTATTTTTTATTTATTTATTTTTAAGTAAGAATATACAAAGGCTTTAATTTTTTCTTATAAAGATAACCCTGCGTGTTGGGTAAGTGGAGAGGACATACACAGTTCTTGTGAGTAAACGAGATTTACCTGCTTCTGGCTACAAACCATAATGCCAGGGAAGTAAGATGAATGAGGTGAAGGTATAATGCTTTTATCTTCACAGCAATAAATTGCTAAACAAAAATGAAATGGATTTAATTCATGTTGAGTATTCCCACAGGGAAAAGGCAAAAGGACCCTAAATTGACCAGCAGTAGCTGTTCTGTTTGTTCTGTTTACAACAAAAGTCCCATTAGGCTGAGACCCTCACTCCTGTCTCTGGTAAGCCAGCCTGGAGCCCGCTGGGCGGGCAGTGGGCACGTCCGCCCCACAGTCCACGGAGAACAGAAGCCTGGCTGTGGCGAGGCACCTACGTGCAGCAGTGTCACGTGTGGAACCTGACAACATACTCCGCATTAGTTCTCTGCACAGAAATGGCAAAAGGCTTGAAAGAGGGAAAAGTGAAGGCAATGAGGTGTCGCACAGTGTGGTTGGTGGGGCGGCCCAGTAAGCCAGGCTGGATCTCAAACTTGAGCAGGCCGGAGTCCCAGGCCTAGAGCCTGATAGGGTGGTCTCCACAGGTCTCGGGTCGCTCCATGACTGATACCCACTTGTCATCATAGCTGAAGAGGGACAAGTCCAGATAGGGGCTGCCGCTGTAGGACTGGGCACTGACTGGGAAATGACCCAGCAGCCGGCGCACGGCCTCTGTGTGCCCTCCCTACTTGGCATTTATAATTGTGTCTTTGAACCAACACTGGATCTGCCTTGCGAAATTGTTGCTAGAAGCTGAGCAGGGAAACTGGACTTCAGAGTAGCATTGTGGAATAGATCACAGAAGTTCTCAAAGAGTTCCAAAAGCTCCTCTGACATATTCTCAAGCCCTGCAATCACCTCGGTTGTCACCATATTGTACACCACAAAGAACAACGCCTGAGATGGATCTGTGACCCGCAGTGTCACCACATCTTCGCTGATATACTTGATAAACAGATGGTTTCTATCCAGAAGGTGCATTTTCCACACACGCAGCTGCTGCAGCTGGTCAAAGTACTAAAGAAGTGCTTCTTGGCCATTGCACTGCTATCCTGTTCTGCCCGGCACCACAGATAACCAGCAGCCGGTGTTTCAGGGAGTTGATGACCGGATCCCTGAAGGAGTTGGCCACGCCTGTCTGACTGTCCCTCTGTACCTCAGGGAAGATGGCTGACCCAGTGAGCAGGTCATCCTCATAGCAGAAGAGGCCGATGGTCCACACATCAATGAAAGTGCCTTCAGGGGTCACCAGGAAGATGTGGATGGTCTGCTGCTGCACAGACAAGATGGCCAGGATGTTTTTGTACAAGTACAGCCCTTGGTTGTGTGACAGGACTGCTTTATCACACTTAAATGTGCGTGTATCACACAAGTGGCCTGTGTGAAGTTCACAGGGAATACGCAGGGAATAGCCCTCTAGTGGGGACCGTGGGCTTGGGGTCACTGACTCACTGTTCGATACTCCTTGTAGAAAGGAGGGTGTGGCTCATCCGAGAGGTAGGCTGCAGAGCCCACGATGACACACCGGCAGTCATCAGTGAAGAGGCTACACTCTCAGTTCAGGTGCTCACCATTGGCTGCAACATTGGTGATGTGCAGCAAGACAAAAAAGCATTCAAAGAGCCAGGCCCAGATGTTGACTGACCGCTGGTCATTGCCATTAGACAGGATCTTCCCCTCCATCCTTGTAGTAAGTCCTCTGCTGCCTGGCAGCCCTGGTGCTCGTAGATTTCAAGAGACGTCTGAGCAGAAGAAAACACAATAAAGTAGCGTCCATCTGGTGAGAATTTATGCAAGAAACAAGGAGGTTTTTCAACGGTGACAACTGTAAAGTTGGGGAAGATTCTGGTGAAACACACGGACCTGGCGCCGATGGGTACCGCCTTGCATGATCTGATCCGCCGACGTTCCAAGCAGTGAATGACATTCTGGTTTGGGATTCTTCGAGGTTTCATGGTGGAAACATGATGATCCATTATCACGTCTCTGTCAGTTCCAGACTCAAGGGGCCGGGGCAAGGGACACCCCAGCCTGCTCCGTGCACACTTCCCCTGGCCCCACCCCACCATGCCTTGGGATCCCGGCGCCTGCCTGGCTCATGGTTTTTAGAGGATTCAGCCCACAGGTGGTTAGCCCCATGGCAGAAAAGGCATGTTCTAAGAGTCGGGCAGAGGAAAGCTGCTCATGTAACGGCAGTCAGACAGTAGACAAAGAAGGGAAAGTCCAGAGAGGAAAATACACCCATCTAGGTCATCCCCTCAGTGATGCACCTCTTCCAACCAGGCCCAGCTCATAACAGCATATTCACCTGCGTATTAATCCACTGATGAGTGTGGTATTCCCATGATCCCTACATCTTCCAAAAACCCCACCTCTGGGTTCAAATGCATGAGCCTTTGGGGGAACATTCCAGATCTAAACCATAACAATGCTTGATAGCATGTATCAGCAAGAATGAGAAAAATATGCCTGAGTTAAGCTGTGAATGCCTAACATCTTCTTTTATATGAAAGTGCAAGGAGAAACCGCAAACTCAAGTCCTGTCATACATTCGAAATCTATAAGAGAAACAGAACAAGTGGGAGAATTATCGCAGCTAATTGGCTTACATGATTGCGGGAGCCGGCTGGAGAAGTCACAGTTCCACAGGCAGGAGGAGGGCTGGAGCTCTCGGGTGCAGGCGGAGCCGCCATCCACAGGTGGAAAGCTTCCCTCAGGAAAGCCTCGGCTCCACTTTTAAGACCATACAGCTGATTACATCAGGCTCACCTGTGTTGTCTGGGCTGAAATCTACCAAGCACAGGCTTGAATTACATTTAGAAATACATTCACAGCGACACCTAGATTCCTGTTTGACTGAATAACAAATGGAGACCGTAGTCTAGCCAAGAAACATGAAATACACCATCACAAATAGTGTTTTTTGAAACTAAACTGTTTCTGAGTAGAAAAGCTTTTACCAAAAAAAAAAAAAAAAAAAAAAACAAAAAAACACAGATGTTCTCTAGGCTCCAGGAACTGAAAGCACAGAAGTCATTGCCTGGAGGATCTGGTGGTCTTCTCAAGTACAAAAACTCATTCTTTGATTCGGTTATTCAACATACTTTAGTGAATATGTACTTATGATTTGCCAGTCTCTGTAGTAAGTGCTGGGACTGTGTGAATGTGATTCTTGTCCTCAGGAAGTCCACAGACCAGTGTAAGAGATGGAGATGCTCAGAGCTCCAGTGCCCTGTGGAGGCTACAGCTGTAGTTTGATGACGCTTCTAAATCTAGTTTGTGAAATCAAGATGGGCTTGCTGGAGGAAGAGGCTCACAAACACAGTCTAGACTTGGACTTCGCGAGATGTAGCATGTAGGGAGGGAGAGAAGGGACGGAAGAAAACTCACTTTGGTGACAGTCCTGGCCTGTAGACTGTGCTAACCTCCAGGGAGCTGATGCTGATGTCATCAAATGCGCTGGGAAGGCCCGAGGTCAGACAGACTCCAGTGGAGCATTCTAATTCACAGTGTTTCACTAGGTGCCTTTTAGCCCAGCTGTTATCACTATGTCTCCGGCCTGCTCACCCAAGATTCCAAGCTTAACTCCTCAGCCACAGCAGAGAGCTTGCGGCCGAGACTTACAGCCTGCCACTGTGGTGGCTTCCTCTTCTCTTCTTTGTGTGGCCAGTTCTTCTGCTCCCCATGTAAACATCACCTCCACAGCCTGTTTCTCCATCCCTTTCACCCAAGCTTGACCTCCTTTCGAGTCAGCAGTCATGTGAGCTGGTCATCTGCACTATCCGTTAGCATGCGAATCTCTTCAGTTTCGAAATGGATTAAGTAATGTTTTCTTTTTCAGGACATCCTTTTCAGGACAGTAAGGGTTAAGTGAGGCATTGTGTGAAGCCCCTTAAAACTAGCATTTGACACTTGGAAGTAAAGTGCCTGTTAAGTATTGCTATCAAGTGTCTGTATGTGCTCATCCCTCCCTCCCTCCTCCATCCACTCATTCCTAAATTGTGCATCATTTAAGGATTGAGATCACCTTTGAATCCATGAAACCTCACACAGTTTTCTGCACGTGGTAATTGCTCATTAGTTGTCTGGTGAAGACAGTGTTAATAAGATCATCTGAGGCTTTGGGAGGTAGATAATTGTAAACAGCCACACCACTGGTACTAGAAGGCTCAGAATGCTCCCATCCCCTATTTCTCGCTAACTGCTTCTTTAACACTCAGCATATAAATTATCTTTGCTAAGAAAGTCTTCCATGCTTGCCCCCATGTCAGAGTCTAGCACCTCTTCCTGTTCCCCAGAATCCTCTGCTGTGGTCGTTCCTCTTATGAAGGCGGACTTTGTCTCTTAACACGAAGGTGAGTTCTATGAGGAGGAAGACTGGATTTTATCTTTGTCAGCGTGGCTCAGTTCTTGGCCCAATGAAGGTAGGATATAACCAATGAACTCACAGCATGATATTTCTCTCTTCTGCGTTTTGTCTTACTATTAGCCACACACTAGATAGACTCTTGTATGGGGGAGTAATGCTTGGCAAGTTCTTAGAAATGTCCTCTGTGGCCTTGTCAAGTGCCTAAAAAGTAAAGTGAAGTTAGGAGGTATGGGTTAAATTTTGACCCTGCGTGATCCCCAGGGTTATGCCTCTTGTAGCTTCTCAACTGTGGCTCCTCAGACTGTGTCCCTCACAGGGGCAGGACACAATAAGTCAGATGGTATCAAACAGTGACACCAAATAGCACCCAACCCCCATAGACTTTTAATGGGTGCTGGTGGACAAAATTTCAACCTCCATTTTTGCTTTTCTTAACCTTCAAAATACTTATGTGTGCCTATAATATTATAGATTTTTTAAAGGAAGCAAAAGTGTCAGAATTCCTTTTTATATGTACCATACCTAATACATAGCAGGCGCTAAACAAATATTTATTAATATATATCTGCCAAGCATGTACCTTCAACACTGGTACAGTTTCGATTCTATTGCCCATCTCTCAACTGCTCTGAGGGACCTGGCTCTGTGATTCCACAGCACATATATATAACAGCCCAGCTAGGTTACTTCTTTAGAGAGTGACTCAGAAATACAAAAACAAAGGAATCCTGAGATGTGTATTCCAGGAGGACATATACAGCAAGGTAATTTGTTTTTAACAACTGGCTCAGAATTATGAATTAAAGCACTAACTAACACCTTGTGGTCTCCTGGAATGTGACCACCAAAGAGCCATTGCCACAGGGGCAGGTCTGGGTTGGTTCAGTAACTTTCAAATGCCAGCTGGACTACAGGAAGAGTTTGTTGCATTAAGTAATTTATGGGGTGCTAAGAAGTTCCTTAAGCTATTATTAAAAACACACAAACTCCTCCCTGGTTAGACCTCTAGTAAGTCAGACTTCTAACTAAGCAGAACTGATAGGCCCGTCTTTTGATGTTTAATGAGTTCTGCAGCAGATGTGAGATGTGATGGACAGGGCTGTGGTGGTGATTTACCGGTCATGAAACAGAATGATGAGAGTCCTCTCCTGAAACAAGAAAATGTAGCCAAAGGACAGGTCCTTCCCCCACCCTGCCTCCCTATCCCACCAGTCCCTTCCCCTTCCTTCTCTATGCATGTGTTTTTGATTTCCTCAGCCCCGTGCTTCTCAGTACTGGGATCATTTCCATTCAGGCACACACAGAACACTGCAAACTAATTAGCCTTGGATACAGGCGCAGGAAGTCAGGCTGCCAAATCCTCTTTCCCCCACAATTCCTCAACTTTCTTAGCCCGCCTCAGGCCTGCAGCTTTGCACTGGGCCTCTCTGTATAAGTTGCCAGTTCTAATTTTGCAATTTCCCTTCACCTTATCAAATATTCCCCAAGCTTGCCAGTAGGTGGAGGGGAAAATGCTCTGGAGTCAGTTTTGTCCTCTGGACTTTTCTCCTCTGGCCCACTCTCTGCTTTCTCCCCACTAATAGGAAAACTTGTTTGGATACAGTTTCAGTGTTGACTTGTTAATATGACCTTGGTTAATGGTTTTTAAAAGAGAGCGTTGCCCATCAGGCAAAACTCAAAAGAGTTTCTCACCAAGCTTTTTATCCCTACTCATATCTCTACTTCCCAAGAGCCCTGCACCTCTGACTTTTCTCAGAAGTTAATCCATTTTCCCACAAGCTATAAGCATCAACTCTTCCCCAACTAGTTTTGACTGAAGATCTTTGGCGCTTAGTGGAATAGTATCTGAGAGGAAGGTGAGGAAAAGAGAAGAGCCAAGAGATGGCGAGAGATGGCAGGGCTCTGAGACTCAGGCAGGGGAGGCCTGGCACAGAGGCTCCTCCTACAGGGCAGCCCTTCAGTTGAAGCCCTGAATCAGAGGCAGAAAACTGGTATCTCTTAGGCCAGATCTGAACCATCAGACTAGAAAATTAGCTGTCAATATTCAGAAAGTAGAAGATCCTGCATAAAAATCCAATTTGACTGCTCCCTATGAAAAAATGGTGTCTGGCGACACTGGAACAGCGTTTAGGGTTGCATGATGCAAATGGCTGAAGCTGAGTGGAGGCAGAATGTGGACTCCGGTTCACTATAGTCCCGAGTCTTCCTGACTATATTACTTTATATGATCTACCTGCCCCTTGCAAACATTTGAACTTGCCATTCTCACTCTAAATGAAGAAAGAGACTTAATGTTAGATCTTAAGAGAGTTGGCAGGGCATTCTGCATGACTTTTTTCATTTCTGTAGTTATTTGGTTACATCAGTATATACACCATATCAGAACTACTGCTAGTTGAAGTCTATGAGTTTGGTAAGGGCAGGACTTCAGCTGTCTTATTTGTTGTTATGTCCTCAGTGGTTGCACAGCATGTAGGTATTTGACACATTTTCGTTGAGAGATATTGTTGCTTTCTCATTCATCAAACTTATTGAAGGTTCCTTGCACTGTGTTAAGTATTCTGTGACATATTCTTTAATATGCTCGTAGAATAAGAAATATAGATGTAGGAAATAAAATATGCAAGAAAGTTAGAGGATTCAAGAGAGTCAAAATGATATGCTTTTAGCAAAGCAAGTTCTAAGGGTGAACTTCTCCAAGGAGGACACACTTGAGCAGGGCTTTCTAAGATGGGTAGTTTGGGACTTGGGGCACAGTTATTTTTTTTTTTTTAAATCACATCCTTTGTTTCACCTTTGCATTACAGGGTTCATCTTCTGGACTGAAATTTTTACCTTTCAAAATCTGCCCATGCTTGAATTATATTAATTTCTAATAGTTGCTTAATATCTTTGCTGCCTTGTGGTGGAGGAGCACATACTACGGAAAGCCATGAGCCCTGGCCTACTTTCTGGTAAATTTAACAGAATGGAAATAGATGCATGATAAATACTCATGATGATAAAAATGGGAGGATTATCAAAGTCTTGATAATGATGACAATGAAATATAACAAAATTCAAGGTGTAAAACAAAACAAAAAAATTCTGTGTTTATGAGCTGCAACAAAGAAACATGCAACGTCAACTAGGAATGGAGTGGCTTCATCAAACTGTTGTTATTTTCCATGGAATATGTGTCAGGTCATAATCAAATATATGGTTGAACTATAAGGAAATCATTGTGAACATCATTAAACACCCCTACATGGACAGAATTATAAAGTTTAGTGTTAGAAGTTCAGTAGAAATTATATGTAGTTTGTATCAAAATACTAATGTAAGGATCCCCCAAAAAAGATATTGGCACAATCATTAAGATTGTTGATACAGGGGTTGGGGAGTTAGCTCAGTGATCAGAGTGCTTGCCTTGCAAGTGCAAGGCTCTGAGTTTGATTCCCAGCATAAAAAAAAAAAGATTGTTGATATGTTGGCTAGGTACAGTGGTGCAGACCTGTAACTCTAGCTAGTCAGGAGACTCAAAGCACATGGACCACAAGTTTGAGGCTAGCCAGGGCAACTTAGCAAGACTTTGTCTCAAATAAAAAAAAATAATTAAAAGGACTGGAGATGTAGCTCAGTGGTACGGCACTTGCCCAGCATGTGCTAGGTCATGGGCTCAGTTCCTAGTGTCACCAAACAAACAAACAAACAAACAAATCTTTCACTTGTAAACAAAAGATCCTGAAATTATATACATATCATAATAGTGTAAACATATTTACTATAAAATGAAAACTTCAGGTCCAGAGGAGTTTGAATTTTTACAATAGCCATTTTGTTATTTATTTAAGTGTGGATAAGAAATACACAGTACACATGTTACCACTAACACATCCTACATCCATTACAGACACTGGCAGTTAAAACTTACTAAATGTTCCCAACTTACTATGGTCCCAAGATTTATCGCCAAAAGATATTTTCAGCAGTGTGCTCGGATAGCACTCCCCTCTACTTAACATTTACAAATTGAAGCTTATTTGACATTCATATAGACACAGATATTTACAGAAACAGAACATTTTTGAAGACATTTTTTATCACACAATATTCAACAGACTACTTCACAATTCACATGCATTACAGCTTAATCCACCTAACACTTCTTAAAGGAAGCTTTTATAATTCCTATTTTACCAATCAGGGCACTAAGATTTGATTATTATGAATGAGGATATTAAAGAAAGATGGATTGTTCATTGCTAGTTGATTGTCTGGTTTAGAACCAACAGAGACCTAATTATGCAGCAAGAAATCAATGTCAGGATTCACACAGCAACGTTTCTAGATGAATCCACCCCTTCACTCTGTCTGCCCAATCTCCCACTCTCTTTTTTGGAAAAATCTCTATCTTAGCTTTTTGTCTTTTTGCTTAATCACTATCTTTTTCTTGTCTTTCTCTTCTTTCCTCAGGTCGTGCATCTCTACCTATTATAGCACAAGACGAGACCTCAAACACCAGTGCAGAAAGAGAACTCTTGCACAGCCCAGACCATCAGCCTTCAGAACTCTCCCAAGAGGGCAGTTCATGCCTCACCCTGCTTAAAGCTGCTCAAGCTGACCATCCATATCCTGTAGAGATCTGTCTTTTAAATTTTTAGTCAAAAGGGTGCAGACATAATGTGAGCAACTGGGTCAATTTGTTTTCTAGTTTTCAAAGAAGAATCAGGTAGAATAACTAGCTTGAAATTAGCTAGAGGGGCAGTGGTCAATTACTGATGCATGTCAGCGTTAGATCACACATAGCCCTACCTCTGTGTGCACCACAGAATGAGAGAGGATCTAAGGAGCTCCAGATTTCCTAGTACATAATATTCATAAGAAATTATCTAAGGCAAGTCGCTTAGAAGAGGACAACACTGGTAGTACACTGACACATATTACTCCAAGAATTAATAGAAGTATTACAAGATCCATTCCCTTCCTTCCCCCAGTGTAAGTAATTTTGAGAAGGAATTGACCTCTAAAGAGATATCCAGTTTTTTGCCCTACTACGGGTAACTCCACAGCTTATCAGTTCAGGTTTTCTGAGGTTTCAGTGGTACTCAACCACCCGACCAAGTAAAAATCCAGGGAATTGTAGCTGTCAAGACTTAATCATCCTAATAAAAACACAGGTTATCAAATACATACCTGGGTATTTTGTTCAGGTCTTAAAATTGTGAAGTAGACTAGATATACATGGATCAAGCTGGGCCAAAAGCCAATGATTTCTATTTTTAATTAATACATAATAATTGAGCATATTTACAGAGTGCAATACTTCCATACATATATACAATGTGTAATGATCAGATCACAGTAATTGACATATTCATCACATCTAATATTTTTCATTTCTTTTTACTAGTAACATTGAAAGTCATTTGTACTAGCTATTCTGAAACATACAATTGTTTTTAACTATTGTTATTCTACTGTGCTATAGAACATTAGAAGTTATTTCTTCTATATAGCTGAGCTTCTGTAACCATTAACCATCTGTATCACCCCCATCCTTCCCACTATTTGTAGCCACTATTTCACTATTTACTTCTATTTTTAAGCTTCTGTATATAAGTGAAAACATGCAATATTTGTCTTTCTGTGACTGACTTATTTCACTTAACATAATATTCCCCCAGGCTCATTCACGGCAGTCCATACACCAGGATTTTATCCATCTTGTCAGCTGAAAATATTTCACTATGTGTGTATACACATACACAATTTTGTGGTATGTTCATTTGCTGATAAACACTGAGTTCATTTTATATCATGTCTATTGCAAAAAGTGCTGCAGTAAACATGAGAGTGCAGATAGCTCTTCAGTATGTGGAATAAGACAAAGATGTCCATTTTTACCACTCTTATTTAGCACAGCACTTGAGGTCTTAGCTGAGTAATTATGCAAAATAAAGAAATAAAGGATATCAAAGTTTGAAAGAATGAATTCGAACTATCCCTGTTTGCAGATGACATGATCTTATAGATAGGAAAACCTAAAGATTCTACCAAAAGCAGTTAGAATTGATAAATAAACTCAGACATAGGGAGAAAACATGCATAAAATTTGCATGGAACAACAGAAGACCCAAATAGCCAAAGCAATCATGAATAAAAAGAATGAAGATAGAAGTATCACAATATTTGACTTCAAAAGATATTCCACAAAATAGACAAACCCTTAGTCAAACATACCAAAAGAAGGAAAAAATAAATAAAGAGTATAATAGAAAATAGAGAAATAGGAAGAAGTTTAAATACCCCAAATTCTATATTGCATTATTTCAAAAATAGTTCTGTATATGATAATTTGTTTCATTTATACTACTAGTTTCTCTTAGTTCATTGAAAAGACAATTTCATGCTATTATCTGCTTGCTTATTTTTTGTAAGTGAGAGTCTTTTTTGTCTATTATGTATAGTCTGAGTAACATTTTGGTCATTCTTTTAAGATTATGGTACATAGTATATTCACTATTGCTATTCTCTAATTATTTTGTTATGAAATTTTGTTTTTTTTTATAGAAGTAAAAAGAGTGCTTTCAATATGGTCTTTATTAATATCTACATGTATTGCATCAAAATAAAAAATTATCAAGCCTTAGGGATGAAACTAAAACAAAACAAAACAGAAAAAGAAACAAAAAAGGTGAAATCATAATGGATGCCACTGAAAACCAGTAGATCACTAGTAAGTACTATGAAAAATTATACTCCAGCAAACTGGAGAACCTCAAAGAAAAGGGCAGATTCCTAGACACATATGAATTACCAAAACTGAATAGAGAAAACATCAAAACTCTGAACAATCCAATAATAGGCAACAAAAGGAGGCTGTAATAATAATAATAATTTTAAAAACTCCAACTAAGAAAAACCCAAAACCTCATGGATTCACTATTGAATTCTATAAGACCTTCAGGGAAGACATAACACCAATACTTCTCAAACCCTTCTAAGAAATCAAAAGGGAAAGAGTACTTCCAAATTCATTCCTTAAAACCAGCATTACTGTAATTCCAAAACCAGACAAGGATCCCTAAAAAAGAAAAGTACAAACTAACCTCTTTAATGAGCATAAGGGTTTATGTAAACCATACTGCAAACTCTTAAAAAGGTACTGGCCTTTGTACTGTCTCCTGCTTTTTCATTCACTCCAGTTGCTTTTATATTGTTCTTTTTTGTGTCACCTTGCAGCTGTTGGACTGATTTTTCATATTTTCTAGCTATTTTTTAGAAGTTGTTCTTTTCATGGTAGTCAGCTGCAGTCCTGTCTTCTAGATATGAAATTCTGTCTTCACTTTCATTGAGTCTACTGTGTTCTTCCAAAAGAATTTTTCATCTCTTGACTATTTATTTGAATCTGTTTCACAGGTTCCATTTCTTTCCCGAACTGAGTGTTCAAGTTTTCCATCATTTTCCTAAGTGTCTCTGTTTTTTTATCTGTGTCTATTCTAAATTCACTAAGCAGGTTTTCTATTATGATTGTTATCTCTTTTTTAACTTGAAAAATTATTTCTAATCTGATGTTCTCTATAGCCTCATTCATCTGTTTTTAAAATTCTTCTGCTATCATTTCTGAAAGTTCAGTTGGGTAGCTTCAGATTTCCTCTATTTCATTGTCCTCTGGATTTGTTTTCAGGAATCTGGGGGTCTAGGTTGTATTTTACTTTTGTGTCTTCTCTCTCTCTCTCTCTCTCTCTCTCTCTCTCTCTCTCTCTCTATATATATATATATATATATATATTTCCCTTTTGTTTTGTTTTCTGTTATAGCAACACAATGTGTAATAGTTAAGTCTTGGAAACAACCCAAATGCCCAGAAACTAATGAATGGCTAAAGAAGATTTTTTTTTAAATACAATGGAGTACTACTCTGCCACAAAAAGCATAAACTTGAAACATTTATAGGCAAATAGATACACCTCAAGAACATACTCTTAAGTGAAATAAATCAGACACACATGACTACATATCAAATTATTTCTCTGATATGAGAAACTGTAAGTGTAAATAAGGACAAAAAGGTGTAATAGATATTGTGAAAAAGAAAGATAATATTCAAATGGGAAGAGAACTAGAGAGGGAAGTAGGGGAAAGGAAAGAAGCGGAAAAGAAAAGAAAACAAAAAGGGGAAAAATGCAAAAATTTAAATAAAGCTATTGCGAATAAGTAAGAGAGGGAGAGTAGAAGGAAGAGGCAAAGGGAGGAACCAAGATATATTGTGTACAGGTACAAATTAACTATGATGAATGTGATCATTATGTATATCTACAATGTACCAATACATGTTCTTGGTAAATTAAAAAACAAAAACAAAATAAACCAAGGTACTGGCAAACAACACACACACATCATCATCAAAAAGATTATACACACACACACATCATCAAAAAGATTATACATTATGACCAAGTAGGCTTCATTCAGGAGTGCAAGAATGTTCCAACATATGCAAATCAATAAATGTAATACACCACATGAACAGAAGCAAGGACAAAAATCACATGATCATCTCAATAGATGCAAAAAAGCTAATGACGAAATCCAATACTCATTCATGATAAAAACTCTAAAGAAAATAGACATAGCAGGATCATATCTCAATCTGATAAAAGCCATCTGTGGCAAGCCAACTGCCAACATCATTTGAAATGTGGTAAAACTGAAAGTTTTCCCTCTAAAATCAGAAACTAGACACAGATACCCACTATCACCACTCTTGTTCATTATAGTAGTCAAAATATTAGCCAGAGCAATCAGGTGAGAGAAAGAAGTAAAAAGGATAAATACAGCAAGGGTAGAAGTCAAATTATCATTATTTGCAGATGACAGGATCCTTTACATAGGAGACCTTTGTCACCAGAACCCTCCAGGAATTAATAACCAAGTTCACTAATGTAGCAGGATAAAAAAAAATCAACAAACAAAAATCAAGAGCATTCCTGACCACGAACAATGAATTCACTGAGAAAGAAATTATGAAAACAATACCATTTACAGTAGCATCAAGGAAAATTAAATACTTAGGAATTAACCTAGCCAAGGAAGTGAAATACCTTTACAATGACAACTGCAGTACTCTGGAAAAGGAGATTGAAGAGGACATCAAAAAATGGAAAGATATCTCCTGTTCAAGGATAGCAAAACCAATATTGACAAAATGGCTATACTTCCAAGACTGATATATAGATTTAATGCAATCCCAATGAAAAAATACCAATAGCATTCCTCACAGAATTAGTGGAAACAATCCTAGAATTCATATGGAACCAGAAGAGACCCAGATTAACAAAAGAAATCCTGGGTAATAAGAGCAAAACAAAAGGCATCATAATCCCACATTTCAAGTTGTATTACAAAGCAAATGATAAAAACAGCATGGAACTGGCATGAAAATAACATGTGGATCAATGGAACAGAATAGAGGATGCAGTAGCAGGCTCATTCATTTGTATGATCTTTAACAAAGGGGCCAAAAGTATATGCTGGGAGAAAAATACCCTCTTTAGCAAATAGTGCTGGAAAAACTGGATTTACATATGCAGAAGATTGAAGCTAGATCCATTTCTCTCTTAGTGCAGTAAACTAAAATAAAACTGGATCAAAGATCTAAATATTAAAACAGAAACACTTAACCTGCTGGAATACAAAATATATAAAATTCTTGAAGTCACAGGTGTAGGCAACAACTTTCTGAGCAAAACCCCAATTGCATAAGAAATAACACCAAGAATCAGTAAAAGGCATTATATCAAATTTTAAAATTCTGTACAGTAAAGGAAACAACCAAGAGATTGAAAGATAACAGAGAATGGGAATTTTTTTTTGCCAGCTACCCCTCAAACAGAGGACTATTATCTAGAATCTATAAAGAACTCAAAAAATTAAATGCCTAAAATAAAAGACCCAATAAAGAATGGGCAAGTGAAATGAATTGGCTTCTCAGAAGAAGCACAAATGCTAATAAACCACACATTTAAAAAATGTTGAACATCTCTGGTCCTAAGAGAAATACAAATTAAAACAACAGAGATTTCATCCTACTCCAGAAATAAGAGCTATCATCAAGAAATCAAATAATAACAAATGCCAGCGAGACTGCAGAAAAAATGAGCACTTCTGCGTTGTTGGTGGGAGCATAAACTAGTACACTCACAATGGGAATCTGTACGGAGATTTCTCAATAAACTAAACATAGAATTTCCATTCAACCCAGCACTTCCCCCTCAAGATACCTTCCCAAAAGAGTTAAGACATCATATTACAGGGACACATGTATACCCATGTTTATAGTACCATAATTAATAATAGCTAAGTGTTGGAAGCAGCTATATGTCCAGCAACAGGTAGATGAATAAAGAAAATGTGGTATTTATTCACAATAGAGTACTGCTCTGCCATAAAGGATAAACTTCACTCATTTGTTGCAGAATGGATGCACCTTGAGACTATAATGTTAAGTGAAATAAATCAGACACACAAGCTTAAATATCACATGGTTTCTCTTAGATAAGAAATCCAAAGTATAAATAAATTAAAGAGCAAAATAAAAGATAGATAATAGGAAACAGGGAGAAAGATCTTTTGCAAAGGAGAAGAGGACCAAGAGGTGGAGGGGAGAAGTGTACATAAAAGGAATAAGATATGATATGTACATGTATCGACTCCCCACAATGAATGTAATCATTATGTACTGCACACATGTACCAAAAATAAAAGTTAAAAATATTACAAGTTTAAACAGCATGCTCCTATTATAAAAACAGACACATAGGCCAGTGTAACAGAATAGATTACCCAGAAATAAATCCATATATTTGTAGCCATCTTATTTTCGACAAAGGCCCCAAGAACATACACTATAGCAATGAAAATCTCTCTAATAAATGTTTCTGGGAAAACTGGATGGCTGTATGCAGAAGAGTAACACTAGACTCTATTTCATTATATACAAAAGTAAACTCAAAAAGAATTTAAGACTTACATGTTTAACAGACTATTTTTAATTTTATGTAGTCAGTACCATATAATTTTTAAGCTACATATGATTTGTCACTATAGATATTCTACACTGCATCTACAAAAGAATTATAGGGCTTCATCCACATATCCAGTAAATGGTGGAAATTGTACTTGAGAATCTACTTGTTCAAAATCCTCCCTCAAAACCTGAGAATGGCTTTCTGAGATGTATCCAATTCTAGACTCATATGATGATGGTGCAGAAATAACAAGTTTTTTTTAAAGGGCTACATTAATTATGAGAAAGTGTTTCTATGTGGTCTCCCTAAACTATGTGTTCCCAGGCAACAGAGAGCCACGGAATCTGCTTATTTCTGGTTTCTTATGCAATCAGAGAATTACATGGAATTTTATTCACTGAGCAGGAACTTTCTTTCATACCTTCTTTCAATTACTAATATTCAACAAATTAACACACACATGGATTTCCACTACATAATTCATTCTAATAATTATTACAATCTTCTATACCCTTTTTCTTGTCTGTGGTTAATGACAAGTTGAGCTCCACACTCAGACACTAGTTCAGGAAATCTGAGTTACATTGGGCTAACTATACTTCGATTAAGAACCTCCTGAGTAGTGGGACCCAAACCTAAAGAGAATTGCTAGTAGAATCATTATAAAATAGAATAGCATTCCATTACTGATGTTAGTAATTGTCAATAAAGCAACTACAGAAAATTGATCTGGAATAACTACTTCTTTTTATGTGTTATCCATTTTTATCATATATGATTATATTCTAAAGATGTCCCATATTTTTGAGAAGTAAAACCATACATAGCATATTACATATGACTGCCTCAAATTTTCTTAAATTATCTACTCCAATAAAATTTTATCTGCTAGAGAAGATTTTCATACAATTTATTCCGTAATGGGGCAGAAAGCTATACAGTTTTATCAGTCTTGAAATCACCATAATTATCATCAAAAGTACATTATGAAGCTTTTAAAACTTAGGCTATATTTTCTAACTGGCTGCCAAAGATAAAATTGATTATAAATAATTACAATTAGAGGACACTTCTAAGATTGAAGGCAGTTGGCAGGGAAAGAATTTTTATTCATTTTACAATCATATGTAATTGTGTGTTTTACACCAACAATGAGCTACATGCTGGAATACAGTAATAAACAATACAGACACAATTCCTCTAAGTTCCTTCAAGGGACTTACATGATAGTGGAGAGAAATGCAGTCAAATGAGAAACATAATTATTCAATTAAAACAGTTAAATTAATACCTGCTTTTGCTTTTATTTCAATTGAGTCTGAATTCTTAAGACATCTCTGAGCTTCAGACACCAAATAATGACTAAATGTTCATTCCCTTCAAGTGTTCACAAGTGTCCATTCTTTACCTATTCCTGAATATTAGCATCTCAAGCACAAAGTTCTAAATTTAGTGTGGACCAAGGCAATAACAGGGGCTTGGTGATTTTGTTAGAGGCACAAATATAACTTTATTAAATAGTAATTCTTATTTACTGGTGATAAATAAATCATGTGTTTTTATCAAAGCAATTGCTACTATAGACTGAATATTTTTGCTCCGTTTATCCATACATTGGTACCCCAATCCCCCTATTGACAGTTTCTGAAGGTGAGATCATTGAAAATATTACGTCATGAAAGAGGACCATTTGTGAAAGCAGTTAGTGTCCTTGTAAGAAAAGACATGAAAGAGTTGATCACCCCCCTCCACCATGTAAGAATGTAACAAGAAAATGCCTACAAATCAGGAAAGCAGCCTTCATCAACTCAGCTTGCAGGCACCTTCACCTTAGACTTCCCAGACTAAAGAACTATGAAAAATAAAACTTTGTTGTTTAAACCACCCACTCTATGACATTTATTATAGTATCCTAAACTGACTAAGACACTTGCTTCCACCAGGATTCAGTTCAGCCTTTTTAAAAAATAAAAAACCTCACCTCTGAAACCCCTCGATCTCCATGATGCACAATTTCAGGTGCAGTAAATAGAAGGATTGACTTCTAAAGCCCCTTCCTTGTCAATATCATGTAAATTAATATGGACACCAGGAAGCCAGACCTCTTAGAAGTGCAAAGTGGAATAGCACCATCCCCAGCTCAAGTCAGCTAGCTCTCAGTCAACAAAGCAAGACTTGGAAGAGAAGTCAACTCAAGGAGCATGGAAACCTAATCCACCAACAGGAGATCCCTCCACTACCCACTCCAGCCCCAATCTTGCACCCATTATGTGTAAAACATCATACTGCACCACTAGGTGGAGCCAAGGTTTTAGCAAAGGCAGGGCCCTGAGGTCTCCAAAGCACACACACTCTTCACAAAACTAGGATCATTCAGAGGGAGGCGGGAGAGCGCATTCTTGGAAATCTTGTGTCTGTGTGGATTTCTTCCCTCCCAGAGACCACTTTTCAATTCTACTTAAACCCATCATGGAATTTAGAAGCAAAGGACTTCCAAATTTAAGTTATTTACTGGTCTCAGCCACTACCTCCATAGTTTGTGGAGTGCCAGATGCTGGTTTAGTAGGAACATTACTCCAAGGAAAAGTGTATGGGGTGCAAACAGACTTGGAGAGCTGTTTCCAGGTGACCTTCTAATAGTAGGTAATCAGTTGCCCTCTCTAATAATAGGGAGCTCTGGAACATGTGAGGAAACCTACTTCCTTTTCCACCACAAATGTTCGTCATCAAATTCTTCCTTTATATTAAGCCAAAATTTTCCTCTCTTTATCTTCTGCTTTTTGTTTCTGGTTCTGGTCTCTAAAGTTGTAGGGAATGAGCCTAATCATCTTCATGATAGGAGTCCTTCAGGTACTCGAAATTACCTACCACTTTCCTAAGTGTCTTTGGTTTTCCAAACTAAAATCGCTTCTAAGTGTATTACTTTTTTTCCTAAACAGACTATAATCCTGTCATTCTCACGCTAGCGTCATCTTCCTGGCAACTAATCGGTGTACTTAGTGAGGGATGGTCATCCTAGGTAGACAGCAGTAGAGTTGGTAAACACAGCAACAGCTTAATAATGCATCACTGAGGTGAGCAGCATGCAAAAGACATGGAGGTAAGGTAGGGGGTATTGGAAATGAAGCTGGGAAAGTGGACCTGGCCAGGCTGGGAAAGCTCACATATTCCTCCTTATCATTCATCTACCATCCACCCATCTTCCCTTCAATTCTGCCAATAAATATTTACAGAGAAATTGACACTGTACTAAGTCCTGGGAAGAAAATAATGAGCAAAACAGACTCAATCTTTGACTTTAAGTTACTTGCCTCTAAATGGAGGGAAAAAGACATTAATTAATGAAGTCATATAAACATATAAATGTCAATGAGTTCTAGGAAGTAAAAGTGTAGAAATCCATGAAGAAATATAGGGTATGATCAGGTTGGGCAAGGGGCGTCAGGGAAGGCTTTCTGGGAGAAAAGACCACTTCAGCTGAGATGAAAGGAAAAGAAATGAGGGATTAGGCAAAGAGAAAGTGAGTGGAGTCAGGTGGAGAGAGCAGTTCGGACCAAGGAAATTGCCTGTACAAAAGTCCTGAGCTTGAGAAACCAAATGTCAATTCACCCAGAGAGCAGAAGTAAGGGTAAGAGTAGTGAGAAATGAAGTAGGGTAAGATCAAGTTTAGAGGATCTTGAAGGACAAAATAACCGTTTAATCTTTGTTCCATAAACAGCTAGAAGACAATGGTGGAGTCTTAATCCCATGTTTGTTTTTTTATAGTTAGAGACACGGCTAGATGTATAGAAAGATGCTGTGGTTGTAGGTGTAGGAGGCTGGACTAAGAACACATGTGGCACAGACAAACCACTGGAGGTGGGGTAGAGTTAACCAAGTGGGAAATGAAGAGGACCAAAGCAAAACAATAACGGTGGTAGATCACAGCTTCAGAATGAAGCAGTGGGGAAACTGGAGCAGCTACTCTATCTTATGTGACTGGAAACCTGTAGGATGAAGAATTTAAATGACTTACTCAAGGTCACATAGCTAGTTTGGAGCAGAGGAATAAGTGGAAATTAAGTTGAAAGGAATAAGTTGAAATTAAGTGACAGTCTACTAGCCATCCTACTTCTTTCCCTAAAAAAAAACTGTGCTGGGGATAATCATGAAAGAACAGAAATGTCTGAAGATGTGCTTTTCATATGAGGAAATGTAAGGGAAATTAAGCTCTGGCTTCCTAAATAGAAAGCAAGGGTTTCTAAACTTCAACATAGAAGGGAGATTTCTGTATTTTAGCGTTGATCTTCATTAGCTTTGAGATTCTCTCTATCCTCTGTTATGGCTGTAAAATTGATGTTAAGTCTGTGCATATACTTGTGAAACCACCACCACAATCAAAATATTAGATATTTCCACACCTCTAAAAATTTCCATGTGATTCTTGTTTGGGGATTGTGGAGGATCGTTGGGGTTTTCTAGCTTTGCTTTTGTGGTACAAACACTTAATATGGGTTCTACGTTCTTAACAAATTTTTAAGGGTAAAATACAATGTTGTTAACTATAGGCACTATATTGTTTTGGTGTCTACGATCTATTCACTTTGCATATGTCCAACTTATCAAATTATATATAATAAGTATATTGAGGTTTTCCGATATCAATGATACCTCCACAAAACTATTTTTATATTATCAACCACTTTATTTTTAAAGAAATTTTATTGGTACACTTTTGCTACACATAATGATCACAATCATCATAGGGGATTTGTACCTGTGCATAATATATCTTGATTCTTCTTTTACTCCCCATCCCTCTCCCTTCTCCTCCTCTTTTTTACAGGAGCTTTGTTTCCATTTCTTCCTTCTATTCTCTTTTTTTTTCTTTTCCTTTCTTGCCCTTATCCCTTTCTCCTCCTTTGTTCCCCTTTCCATTTGAACATTTTCTTTCTACTTCCCAGTATCTACCATCCACTGTGTCCCTTGTTTACCCTTCTGGTTTCTCACAAAACCAGAATATCATATGTGATATTTAAATATGTGTGTCTGATTTATTTCATTTAAAGTATGATCTCAAGGTGCATCCATTCACCTGGAAATATCTTCAGTTTACCCTTCTTTATAGCAGAGTAGTATTCCATTGTATATAAAAACCACGTTTTCTTTGTCCAGTCATCAGTGAAGATCTGAGATGTGTCCAAGATTTAGCTATTACAAATTATGCTGCTATAAGCTCACGTGTGCATATATCACTGTGGTATGATGCCTTTAACTCTTTTGGGAAGATACTAAAAAGAGGACTAGCTGGGTCAACCGGAGCCTTTAGTTTTCATTTTTTGAGGAATCTCCATATTGATTTCTGTATTGGTTGTACCAATTTACACTCCCACCAACAGTGGAGAAGGGTTCCTCTTTCCCCACAGCATTGCCAGCATTTGTTTTTGGTTGATTTCTTGATGATGGCCATTCATTCTGGACTGAGATAGAATCTCAGCGTTATTTTAATATGCATTTCTCAAATGACTAGTGATGTTGACAATTTTTTCATATATTTATTTACTGTTTGTACTTCTTCATCTGAGAAGTGTCTATTCACAGAAGATGCCCATTTTTGGATTGGGTCTTTAAATTGGGGGGGGTCTTTTTTTGTTCTTTATATATTCTAGATTTTTGTCTGAGGAATAGCTGGTAAATTTTTTACAATTGTGCAGGTTGTCTCTTCACTTTGCTGGTGGTTTCAAAGTGTTTTAATATGATGTGGTTCCTGCTGTTTATTTTTTGTAATATTTCCTGTGCAAATGAGCCTTGTTGATAAAGTCTTTGCCTACACTTATGTCTTCAAGAGTTTTACCTGTTCTATCTCCCAGCAGATTAGGTGTTTCTGTTTTAATATTTAGCTCTTTGATCCATTTTGATTTTAGTTTAGTGTACGGTGAGAGATATGGGTCTAGGTTTAATACTTGGCATGTGGAAAGCCAGTTTTCACAGCACCATTTGTTAAAAAGTCTACCTTTCTTCCAGTAAAGGTGTTTGGCCCCTTTGTCAAAGATACAGTGACTGAGTCTGTTTAAAGTTGTTTTTGTATATTCTATTCTGTTTCATTGATCCTCAGGTCTCATTTTTTGCCAGTACCATGCTATTTTTAATCATGGCAGCTTTGTAGTACAATTTAAAATCAGAGATTGTGATGCCCCCTGCCTTGCCTTTGTTGCCCAGAATTACTTTTGTTTTTCTAGGTCTCTTCTAGTTCCAAATTAATTTTAGGATTGTTTTCTCTAGTTCTGTGAAGATTGCTATTGGTATCTTGATTGCAATTGCATTGAATATGTACAGCAGTTTTGGAGGTATGGCCATTTTCACAATGTTAGTTCTGCCTGTCCAAGAACAAGGGATATCATTCCATTTTCTGATATCCTCTGTGATCTCCTTTTTCAGAGTACTGTAGTTTTCAGTGTATAGGGTTTTTTTTTTTACTTCCTTCATTAAATTAATTCCTAAGTATCCTATATTTTCTATTGCTATTGTGAAAGGTGTTTCCCTAATTTCTCTCTCAGTGAGTTTGTGTACAGGAATGCTATTGATTTTTGAGTGTTGACTTTGTACCCAGCTATGCTGCTGAATTTGGTTGCTAAATCTAGCAGTCTTTTGTTGTAGTTTTGGAGTCTTCTATGTAGAATGTCATCTGCAAATAACGGTAGTTTAACTTCTTCCTTTCCTATCTTCCTTTCTTTTATTTCTTTCTCTTGTTGAATTGCTCTAACTAATGTTTCCAGAACTATATTAAACAGAATTAGTGATAGTAGGTGTCCTTATCTTATCCCTGATTTTGGAACAAAAGCTTTCAGCTTTTGATCATTTAGTATGATGTTGGCTGTTGGTTTGTCACAGATAGGTCTTATGGGATTGAGATAAAGACCTGTTCTGATTTTCTGTAGGGTCTTTATCGTAAGTGGATGTGGGGCTTTGACAAATGCCTTTTCTGCATCTATTGAGATGATCATGTGGTTTTCATCCTTGATTCTGTTGATATGGTATATTACATTTGTTGATTTGCACATGTTGAACCATCCTTTTATCCCTGGGATGATTCCTACTAGGTCATGGTGTACAATCTTTTTGATGATTCATTCCATTCTGTTTGTCAGTATCTTATTGAGGATTTTTGCATCTATGTTCATTAAGGAGATTGGCCTGTACTTCTTTTTTGGTTGGGTCCTTCTCTGGTTTTGGTGTCAGGGTGATGCTTGCTTCCAAGAATGACTTTGGGAGTATTGCTTCCCTTTAAACTTCATAAAGAATTTGAGGAGTAGTGACATTTGTCCTTCTCTAAATTTCTTGTACATTTCAGCAGTAAACCCATCAGGACCTGGGCTTTTGTTTGTTTTTTAAATTACTTTTTCAATTTCATTGACTGATATTGGGTTATTTAGAATTTTTGTATCTTCTTGATTCAGCTTTGATAATTCATATGTCTTAGGAATCTGTGCTTATTTTGCACTTTTCATCTTATTAGTGTACAGGTTCTAAAAATAGGTATTAATGATCTTCTGGATTTATGAAGGATCTGTTGTAATTTCACCCCTTTCATTCCTAATTGCATGGGTTTGAGCCCTTACACTCCTTTTTTTTAAAATAAGGTAGGCTAATAATTTGTCTATGTTATTAAATCTTTCTCTTTTTAAATTTTATTTTATTTTAATGGTACATTTTAGATGTACATAGTGATAGCATTCATCATTGGGGATTTGTACCTGTACATGATATATCTTGTTGCTTCTTTTTTTCCCATCCCCCTCCCCTCACCCCCTCCTCCCTCCCTATTTACAAAAGCTTTGTTTCCATTTTATCCTTCCAATTCTTATTTCTCTTGTCCCTCTGTTCCTTTCCCCCTCCCTTGTTCCCTTTCCCATTTGGACATTTTCTTCCCTTTCCCAATATAATACATTTTAGTCTTTATTTATGCTTTCACTTTCTCACACCAGAGAAACTATGAGGTATTTAAATATGTGCGTCCAATTTATTTCACTTAAGAGTATGGTCTCAAGATGCATCCATTTATCTAGGACTATCTCAAGCTTTATCATTCTTTATGGCAGAGTAGTACTCCACTGTATAAAAGAAAAACACATTTTCTTTATCCATTCTGCTGTTGATGTGCATTTGGGCTGTTTCCAAGATTTAGCTATTACAAACTGTGCCGCTATAAACATGGGTGTGCATATATCACTGCGGTATGATGCTTTTAATTCTTTTGGGAAGATACCAAGAAGTGGAATAGCTGGGTCAAATGGAATCCCTAGTGCTAGTTCCCTGAGGAATCTCCATGCTGATTTCCATAGTGGTTGCACCAGTCTACATTCCCACCAACAGTGGAGGAGGGTTCCTTTTTCTCCACAGCCCCGTCACCATTTGTTATTGGTTGATTTCTTGATGATAGCTACTCTTTCTTTAGTGAGATGAAATCTTAGCATTGTTTTAATTCGCATCTCTCGAATGACCAGTGATGCTGAACACTTTTTCATATATTTGTTTTCCATTTGTATTTCTTCACCTGAGACGTGTCTATTCATTTCAGATGCCCATTTTTGGATTGGGTCTCTAAATTTGGGGGGTCTGATTTTTTTGAGTTCTTTATATATTCTAGATTTTAGACCTTTGTCTGAGAAATGGTTGGTAAAAATTTTTTCCCACTCTGGGTTTTCGTGACACTCTTTTGGTGATTTCTTTTGCTGTGCAAAAGCTTTTTAGTAGGATGTGATTCCAAGCGCTGATCCTTTGTTTTGTTTCCCATGCAGTCTGAATTTTGTTCATAAATCTTTTTTCTACCCCTATGTCTTCAAGAGTTCTTCTTATTCTATCTTCCAGTAGATTTAGTGTTTCTGTTTTAATGTTTAGATCTCTGATCCGCTTCAATTTTAGTTTAGTACATGGTGAGAGACATGTATCTAGTTTTAGTTTGTGGGCTATTTTGGAGAAAGTCCTGTGTGCGGGTGAGAAGAATATGTATTCCATTGTCATGGGATGGAACACTCTGTAGATATTCACTAAGTCACTTTCCTAAGCTACTCTATTTTTTATCTGTATCTATTCTAGATTCACTATGTCTTTCATTGTGGTCATCATCTCTGTAGTTATCTGTGAAATTATTTCTGATTTTTTTCTAGAGACTCATGCATTTGCTTTGTTGCTTCCACTGCTACCATTTCAGGAAGTTCACCCGGGTAGCTTTGGATTTCTTCCACTTCTATGCCTGCTGTATTTGCCTTGGGTGAGGTGGAGGACTGGGGTTGCATCTTGCTTCCATGTCATCTCATTTTCTATTTTTAAAAATTTGTTTTCTGCATTGATGTTTGTAAGTTGCATATGGTAGGTAGCTTTGTTACTAGTATTGAGACTTCCTTAGGAAATGACTACTTTTCAGAGATGTCTTCTAGATATAACTGGCTTTTGGCTTTTGAATGTGTCCCAAGGTTCTGCCTCTTCAATTTATTAGGGATGAGAAGTTGCTGCATGTTTGATATAACACCCAGTTCCTTGGTACTGGAATATGGTATTCTTTATGACCCCAGATAATCTTGATATTACCATACAAGGAAGAACAACTGATCAAAACAAAACAATTGTGCCACGTTAGCTAAAGTAGTGCAATCTATAATAGCAATAGCATCAAATACAGTCTAGAAAATGACAAACTGTGGCAACTGTTAATTTGCCACCTTTAACCATAGGTACAAGATGTACAGTTACATAATGAAATCTAAAACAAATCAGAAAATTAGAAACAGTAAATATCCCTTCTATAGAGAAATTTTACCCACAGTGGAGAAAAATTAAAAAGGATAAGAAGAAACAAGAGGGAAATAAAAGAAGAGAAAGAGATTAGAAGGAAGGCTGAAGGACAAGGAGAATTATCTCAACTCTGCGAAACTGGTGAAGAAGACAGGGGGGAAAGAAAGAAGGAAAAAAAAAGACAAAGACAAAACTAAACTAAACTGAAAACCATGTTCACATTCATGAAAAAAACAAAATCAAACAATCAAGAAAAAAGAAAAAGAGATTTCTCTGTTATTTCAAGGTTGTGCTTGTCTTCTATGGCTTTATGTAGTGTCCAACTCAAGGCTTATAGCCATTGTGTAGACAAAGGATGCAGACGGAGCCTAGATCCTTGCTGGATGATCTCAGCAATCCTGCAGTAGGATTTGTGTGTGACGCTGAATAATCCCATCAACTTTACAGTAGGTATAGTGTGAGGTACCAATTCTGGTGCTTTCAACTCCACAGAAATTCAGGTTGATCCTGGCCTCTGGTTGTGAGGTTGGGGCATAAATTATTCAGCCTATATCACTCGAGGTGTCTCTTGCCAGCCTGACCTCAGCTCCCTGACTCTGGAGGTCTCATGTGGTTGTTCCTCATCCAGTCACTAGGAGCCCTGAGATAAAGCCAACTAACTCATGGCTGCTCTAGACCCAGATTCAGTTGACCTCTCCCTAAAGTGGCATCTGGCCAAGCACTCTCTCCAGTGACCACCTGGACTGGGGTCGCTCACCAGCTGCTGTAGCTCAAAGCACCCCTGCTCCTTTCCACTGGTGAGTTTCTCCCTGGAGGCCTCTGGGGTCACCCACCCTCACTGGTGTCTCTGTAGATGTAAGCCTCCTATCTCATGTTTCAAGCTGGGAATCAGGGAGAAGGTAGCGTTTTACGCCTCCTTTTTCTGTGTTGAGTTCTATCTCTTCGCTTTCCCTGTGAGCTCCAACTCTCTCTTCAGACGCTTCCTGGATCCCAGAGTTCCATCTCCCTCCTTTTCTTCCCCAAATTCCACTGTCTAGATTCTGAATCTCAGAAAGATTGATTTTCTGCTGTTTACCACTCTGCCATCTTCCCAGATGTTCAATGAAACTATTTTTTAAAAAGCTGTTTTATACAGAAAGGATTTTGTCCAACATTTAAGAATGGCATTTTGTAGCTATGTGTCACAGCACACCAGGGAAGTGCAGTCTCTTTGGATGTGGACCAAATGTTCCCTAGTATGTGGATTCTCTTTCTGCTATTCATGAATTGCTAGGGTGGCAATGCTGTTCAGCAGAATACTAAGCATGAGCAGATTATATGATCTGGTAGGAAGAGATCAAGGGAACCAGCAGCTAAGAGTGTGACCCTTACTAGAACACACAAGAATATTACAGTAGGTGAGAAAAGCTAAGGTCAGAACAATAAAGAACTCAAGCTAGCCCCTTAGGACCAGAGTGGGATTATTGCTCAGAGTCTTAATAGGTTACTGTTACAGGCTCTGTGAGATATTATTATACTGATATGGTGACTGTGGCATAATTCATTGGAGGATTTCTATGCCTTCAAGATGTGCTACCAGAACTCCGCATGTACACTACATAATAAAAAGTTCAGAATACTTCTAGCGTACAGGGAAAGGCAAGTCAATGTGACATCAAATGGAATTAGGACTCGGTTCTCTACTAAAATGTCTACTCCTAAAACTAACCATACAAGGGCTCTCCCATTTAGAATTTAACAACAAATGTGAAATTAACAATACAAAAGATAATGCTTGAAAACCTAAAATGTAAAAGAAAACCAATGGTGATTTTAATGCAGTTTCGAATTAAGGATTTTACTCTAAATTTTATTTTTTGCATTTTTCCAAATAAAACTAAGAAGATGCTAGGTGAACACCTTTTCTGGTTGCTCACAGATGACTCAGAAGCTTTTTAATGTCAGCATCTCTAGAAGCAAGAGAAATGCACTCTCTGTTAATGAAATGATTTCTGAGAATGAACCAGTGTTCACCTTTATAAATTAACTTTCTGAATCAGACTCATTTTAAGGGTTTCCACAGATTCTCTTAGCTTCATTGTTCCCAGGCCCTGAGCTGTCCACTCTGCCAACATGATTGCCAGCTCTGCTTTAGCCAGAGTGTCCACCTTCTACCACCAATTTCACAATAGAATGAAATGTCACACCACAAGGCACAGATCTGACTTTCTTGGCGCATACCTGAAAAGTTGGGTCACACAGTCCAGAAGTGCTGGGGAATCGCTTCCCATGGGCAGAAATTTGATGATCTTTGATAGTCTGTTCTGCATCATGGCTTATTGTAAAGCAATGTTCAACCGGCTATGACTCTTTATCAGAGAGTGAGTTATTCAGTAATACACTTTGAATTGATTCATCTGCTTTTCTTGCCTCACTTCTCACTTTTGTTGCCCTGTGACTGAACCTAGTATTCAAATCTAGTATTCAAATCTTGCTATGAGCCCTGTGATCCAGGAACTCTTCTTTTTCTTTCTCCTTCCTTCTTTCCTTCCCTCCCTTTCTCCTGCCCTTCTTTCTTTCCTTCCTACCTTCTTTCCTCTTCTCTCCCTCCCTTCTCCTCCTCCTCTTCCTCTTCCTCCTTCTTTTCCCACTTGTCTCCTGGCCCTTCTTACTCTCCCAACCTCTTTCTTTTGGTGAATTGTTTCACTCTCTAGAGATCTGATTGTAAGGAATAGATATATATGCAAGTTAAGTGACATAAATACATCCCTAAGAAGCGTTAGTAACTCTGAGGGATCTTTAAGTACATAAATTTCAATGGGCATAATTAGTGCTTCTGTGTGATAAACTCAAAGTTCTGAGTCCTTTCTCCTATGTGTTAGATGCTACAGTGGTGAACTAAGAAAAACAAGGAGAAGCCACATATACAGGATGTCTTTATTTTTTGGTACTTTGGAAATATTTAACTGCGTACATTTTTATTGTGAAAACATATGTTTGGTCTTTATAACTGTCAATAATAAAAAAGTCAAAATTCAAGATGTCTGTAAAAACACACTCATGACTCAGAAGAGGTTCCAGCTTTCTCCTATGTGATGTGTTAAGCATATACTTGTACTAGTATTTTATATACAGTCACTTAATTACATTTTACCATAACCCAGGAGATGGGGGCCTTTGCTGTTTGCATTTTCTAGATGAGAAATCGGTGCTCAGAATGCTTAGGTAGCATCCATAGTCATAAAACACACTGAAGAAGCAGAGCCAAGGTCACTCGGTCACAGGTGTTGCTTTCTGCCACTATACAGAACCGTGTTCTCACCCAAGTCTTTCAGTCAGAATGAACTGACTTTCAGCCCCTTTGAGTTTCTGGGTAGAGAATGCAAGTGCTCCCAGGGTGAGGACAATGGCACATGCTGTAGAAAAATAAGCATCAGTGAATGACCCCACCCTGGCCCTGGTCTCTGTCCTTGATATTTCTACTCCTATCCATCCCTTTACATGTGGCATACCCAAGACCCAGGGAAAAGAGGGGCACTAAAGGACAGTTTTCTTCTTTGGGCTCTGGAAGCCCTAGAGGGAGAAGCAGGGGAAGCTAGACCACTTGGCCACTAGTTATTTCTCTTTCCACCCCTGTATCAAGCTTCAGTATCTATCACACCTTCAACCAAAATTAACCTACCATTTCACCATATTTTTTCTGGTTTGTAGCCATTATTTACTCAAAAGTTCACAGGCAACTGTTTTTTGCCTTTGATCCCACTGCAGCTGGGACAGCAGATTCTCCATCCCCCTCTGCCTCCCTGAGTATGGGTATCTAAACTTCTGTTCAGCGTCGTTTTCTGGCTCCTGCTACTTATTTTTTTTTTCCTTCCCACCCCAAGAAAATGCGCCCGGCTATCCCTGTGCCCTCCGACCTCAAAACATTAGCCCTGAGTCACATTCCTGCCACCCCGTGCCAGCACCACCCAGAGTTAGTCGAGGCCAAGCAGAGCTCTAAATAAAATGACCACTTCTCTCTTCTGGCCTTTCGTCACAGTGGGAGCCCCTAGCCCTTCTCTTTCTTTTTTTCTCAGGCTTCCCAGCACTTCATACTCTCTTTCATTGAAAACCAGCAGAACAAAAAGAAACCACATATTCCATGGTCTATTTTTAAAATGCACTCATTCACGTGATAAACGTGTTCACAGCCTCCACTTTGTCAGACACCGAGGAAACAGGAACCTTGGGCTGGCATTCTACCCAGAGAATAATGACTTCCATGTCAGGGTGAGCCATTGCCCAGATGTGGATGAAAAACCATAGTTTTGGGACAACTGTAGGAGATTTATGTGTCATGCTGGGAGGGCCAGATATGTGAACCAGGGTTGAGATAAGGCCCAGGCTGTAGAGGGAATGTGTACCCAACATGGAACATCTATATTTTAACTTGTGGTCACCAAGAGTCACAATACTTCCAGCTATGACACTAAGGTCTGAAATGTATTCTATGAATGGCCCTTTTAGTGAAGAATGGGATAACATAGCTTTAGTCATTGCTTGTCCTAGGGGGGACTCATATTCTAATTAAGACCCCAAATAAATGAAAGTCTAACATTAGAATTAAGGACTCATACTACAAGCTGGAGAGGGATTTGGGGGAAGATAGACAGAGGCACGAGTCATGGAAAACACACCAGCAGTGATATAGATAGTACAATTAAGGATGATGGGACCACATTCCCTCCACTCATCTGAACCTGGGCAACATCCCAGCCCAAACCCTCTCTGACCTTTGTCCTGGGGCTGCTACATGGAGTCAGAGATGGAAAAGAACATGCGTAGTAGATGGAGCTGAGCTGACTCCGCACCTCATCGGTAGCACTGCCAATTAAGCTCTGAAAGACCTAGCGAGAGGCACAGGTGCATACTTCAAATCCTTCAGCCCATTCTGCACCCACATCATTTTTCCTTCCTGTTCGTGCCACTTTCCTTTCCACCAGCATGAATCTGCAGGCTCCGAGCATACTTTCCCCCTTAAACTTTATTAAGTTTGGCTGTCCTTTCCATACCATTGTGTGTAATGTCCACTTCTTTGTTCATTGATCACAAGAGCCCAGAAACCCCTCTGCGACCCCATCACCACACAACAGTTAGGATGGCTTAAATCTCGACTCCCGCGTTTCCCTACACCTACCCACCCGCCTTGTTCTCCAAATCTTAAAGAATAGCATTAGCGGAAGAAAGGAAACCAAAGTCCTTGGATCCCATCCCCACTACAGATCCCCCCTTCTTTTGTGAAAACTTTTTCTGTAGAGAGCAAGGGCTGCAAGGATCAAAGTATCCACTTCTGTTCCTTTGATGTGTGGCCAGAGAAGAGCTCTGATGCCAGCTGCATTTCATTAGACCTGATATTGAGCTTCCTAGAGGTCAGGGTGCTTACTCCACTTTAACCTGGCTATAAGCAGGTGCCCTTTGCTGGAAATATCAGAGATTCCCAGCTCCGCTCTGACCCATTAAGAAGTGATACAGGTAAAGAAACTGAAATCTCAATTATCCTGCTTGGATTTATACTTTGCACTATGAAGCGTCTCTTCAATCTTGCTTTTCTGCCAAAACAGTCCTGACTCTGTGTAGTGAATTTATATATCTTCCTCATATCACATTTTGAAGCTTCATGACATTATGAGAAGGTGCAAGTTTTTGTTTGAAACACATCATTTTTGGCTGTGAGAGCCCTTGATTTCACCAGAAAAATGTCAGCCACCTCAACTGATCACAAGCACTGGCCTATTCTTTAGCCAAGCAAAATGAGCTAGTAATGGCCCTAGATTTGTTTGGTAGTATTGGAAGCCCCAGAGTACAACCTTTAGTTTGCCTGTCTCCAGAAGAAAGTTTTAACCATAAATTTTCTCCTGTGTACAAAACAAGAGGTTTAAGCTATATGAATTATACTCATGTCTCGAAGGAACATGTTTCACTTCAGGCTACATTTGGAGTCTACAGCGGAAAGCATTTTTAGTGGGAACACTGAGACTTCCATCAATTAGGTCAGCTCACTTCCCAGGCCAGACTACAGGCAAACCCCTGTATCCAACTTCCCAGGCAGACCCCTGGATCCAACTCCACTGCAGCTCAACTCACCTGTGTGTGAAATAGTGTAGGTGCTGGATTCTTCAAATGTATGCTCGACACTTTAAACAAATAGACCAGGTGTCATCCAAGGAAAATAAGGGAGGAAGCTCTCTTGGGCTTCTTTATCATCAGGTTATCCTTTCATATTTTTTACTTTCTATTGCTTAAAGAGAAAATTATCCTCTGTTGAGTGCTTAAGGCTTCTAAAATTCTTCATTTGGCCCCAAATGCTAGTGGGCCAAGTAGCCCTATTCCACAGGACTCCCTTTTTGTCCCCAAGAGTCTCAAGGAATATTTGCCTTCTTTTCAAAGTGGGTCCCAGCCATGTGGTGCTGTGGCATCTTACTCTTATTTGTGAGGTAGATGCCTTGCTTTATTGTTGACCCTAAAAGCAAAACTAAGAGCCTTTTCATTAGTGCGGGTCTTTCTCCCTGCTCAACTTTTGGAGAAAAGGCTAATGGGAACAACAAAAGCAAAAACCAGGAATGAGGACCTGCTGCAGTCTTTGTTCTTGATGGTCTCAGTTGGAGCCTAATGACCAGGGCTTAAATTCTGGCTGTCTCTAACATTCAGCTGATCTTCGTGATGCTCTTAACCATTCTTAGTCCATACCATTCAAATCACTCTCAATGCTACGTATGGATTAAGTGAACTTTCTGAGAATCATCTCCCATTTTACTTCCTCTCTCTCTCCCTTAGTATCCACCCAGCAACAATGAAATGCGTGTCCAACAAGGACTTTTGGCTCAGCTTTCTCTTTGGCCAGAATGCTGTTTCCCACTGCTTCTCTGCTATCTCGTCCTATCACATCCCAGCCACACTCAAGATTCAGCTATGTTTTCTCCAGGAGGTTTTCTTAGAGAGTTAGTCACTTCCTCTTATTTGATGCTCTAGTGTTTCAAAGTATATTATGATATGATACGTACATCAAGTTTTATAAATGTTTTAACTAGGCTTAGAGCTCTTCAAAGACAGTTCAGTCTTTGTCGGTCTATGCCTACGTGGCACTTCTTTTAATAAGAGCAGCTACTTCTGATTTACTATATGATAGACAACGTGCTACTTATTCACTTCTTTATTAGTTCACTCACAAAGATTTAGTACATAGCTTCCATTTTCCATAAAGCCTGTTTTAAATGCTTACGCATACACTTAGAAAATTTCCACATTGAGAATTTTGAATGCCCAATATTTGTGTCCATCTGTCCAAGATACTATTTAGTGGGCTTTTATAAATTGCTAAATGCCATAACTCTTGCTTTGAATGGCAGACAGGATTAACAAAGGGACAAAAGCTCTCCGAAACACATTATACGTAATGAAAATTGAGAGTATCTAAAACAGCTTGTAGAGAGGAAAGAAGGCGACAGAAGAACAAGGATTGATTCCTAGCACACTTCTCAATACTGCAAAGAAGAAAGACAAAGCTGTCTATGATCATTGTCTTAAAAATGTGCAAAGGTAGAAGGAACGTCCACCCTGACATTTTACAGTCCACCACGTCCTGAGAAGGTGTTGTGAGTTCAAGAGTATAATCACTTTATTTCTCTATTTTGAGGCTGAGTAAGAGAAATTATAAGAGGCATAAGCCTGAGTAACTACCACAGCTGAAGGTAGGAAGACAGAAGTTTCACTTCCCCAGACACACTGTTCCCTGAACAATATATACAATCTTAATTCTCTGTTCCTATTGTGCTAGCTTCTGGAACCAAGTTTGTGATGGTGGCAGCAAACCCCATACTTCACGTGCTGCCTGTAAGTCCACCAAATATTTTTCACTGTTCCTCCTTGCTTCTTAATAATTGCAGGAGCTGTAGTATTCTACACCTTTCTAATCAATGAGGGAGTGACCAAGAAACACTTCTAATCACACCCATCAAGTTTTGGAGAAACCATAATGTTGTCTCAGAGAAAAACAGCAGGAATGGCCAGGGCCCAAGTGTGGGCCACGTAATAACAGAACCCCAGCTTCTGACACGTCATTCTTGAATATATTCTGGTGGTCAGGGTAACGGTGAGAGTCGGGGGACACAAATAAGAGTTGGGAAGACATTGGTCCAGGAGGTACTAATAATTTGCTGCACAGCAACTGGAACTTTACCTTTAGCTAGTACATATAGTGTTCCTGCTGCATCCTGTACATTTTTGGTTTTAAGTAAATCTCTTATTTAAGTAACAGATTATTATAATTGTTACTTTTAATTTTGGAAAACTATAAAGAGGAAAAGCCAGCCCATGGTCTAGAGACTAAGGCATCCATTAAACACAAGGTCAAACCTAGGCATCAGCAAAGAACCGGAAGAAAGGGAGGCTTTGGTCAAGTGGATGAAGCGTTAGCTCTTAGTTAGACACTAAACCAGATGCAAGGAAAAAGACAGACCCAGTCACTTTTCTCAGAGTGCATCTTCCTGTATGTTCACATCACTCCCTTTTTGATAAATAATGTTTCTCTTGCTCTTGAATTTATGACTGCCGAGACCAGTAGCAGGTAGCAAAGGTGAAATCCTGGGACTTTCGAGTCTGGGCTATAAGAAGACTTGGCATTTTCACTTCCTTCCTCTCAGAAGTCAGCACCTTGCCATGACAAGGCCAACATGGAGAGCCCACATGGAAGTAAACTGCAGCACTCCAGGGGACAACCCAAGCTGAACTTCCAGCCGATACCCTGTTCCAATGATCAGTCATGTAGCTACAGCTTATCTCCATAGACACACCAGTCTAGCTCCCAGATGACTGAAACTCCAAATGACATTATTTATAGCAGAAGAATCACCTGGCAGAGCCTAGTCATTCTTCTGAATCATGAGAATTAATAAAACCATTTTTGTTTTAAACCACTAAGCTTTGAATCATTTGTTAGGCTGGAGTAGATAACTAAGGCTTCTAGCCTAGTAGAGAAGAGAGGCATTAAATAGCAGACAAAATGGAATGTGCGTCCAGGGCATTATGGGAGTATATGCCTTCAAATTGAGAATTTAGTTCATACATTAACAGTAGTAAAGGATCTGGAACTGTTCCAAAAAGAAGGAAAGGTATGTGTGGAGGAATTTCTTCAAGGCATACCTAGAGAACCAGCCAAATCTTCAAGTAACCCGATCCTAACATTTGAAAGGAAGTAGGGTGAGAGAAGGTCAATAGTACTTAGAGCTTAGAAATTACCATAAATGCGAGGAGAGGTCTCTGGAAGATTGCACACCTAAAAATAAAGTAAACTGAATTGTGATCAGTTTTGTCTTGACTGTCTGTGAGTACTAAAAGATTCAGAGAAGTTTTTTAGACTCAGCTTTTTAAGTGAATAGAAAATCTTCAGGGTTGTGAAATACCCCAACAACACTCTTGGTTGAGAGCATGTGGTGGCTTTGTTTTTGACCATGGGAGCTCTGGTCTCCAGCTTTGACTGCCCACAAGTTAGCTAATGAGTGGGACTAGGACTGATGGTTTCCATATGAGCTGCTTCTAAGAGGCTCTTGGCATGGATCAGTACAGCTCCATCTCCAGTGTTCGGAACTGTTGATCAGTCTATTCCAACAACCCACCAGAGACGCCTGCTGTCTTTCAGGAAATTCCACACTCCTGGACCAAGTCCATTGTTTGAATGCCCCTGAACATCTCCCAAGGAGCTACTCTAAAGCCTAGCCAGAAAGAAGAAATAGATACGGACCAAAAAAGACTGGAAAATGTGGGCAGGAAGCTATAAAATGAGATGCAGCTTAGAAAAATACAGATTGCTGCATCTGGGAGAGAAAATACTGTATCACTAGTGACCCCAACAGCCTCTCTCCTATATAAATATATTAAGCATAGGAACAGAGGTTGAGTACTATCACACTAAGGAGGCTTAGCCCTCAGGACTGTTAAGAAAAAAGGAAAAGAAGCTGGGGTACGAGCTCACAGGACAGGTATATTTCAGAACAGACCTGAGAGGCACTGCTCTGGCACTAGAGACCAGACCAGCTACTTTCTTACAGGTTATGAGGGTTTTTATAGGGTCATGGGCATAAGGTGGGGGGGGTCATTGAAAGGCAGTTGTGGTTATGAGTTAAGGACAAGGCTTGGGAATACATAAGGAGTTGTGGTTATTTGTCAGGCACAGGGCTGAGTAATGATGAGAGTTATGGATTGTAGTCATGGTCACTGGGCTTGGGCTACTTGTCACGTGCAGGGCTGAATAATGACGGGAGTCATGGGTTGCAGCTGTGGTTACTGGGCCTTATCAACCCATAATTGTACATTTCTAGCAGGTACACAAGCACGGCAAGGTGGGGAGTTGATGTTCAGCTCAGAATGGTGGCGGTCAGATTCCTTCAAGGACTCTGAATTGTGCCATTGCTAAACTTAGAATCACCTAGCAATATGTTATATGTATGTTTTTGTAAATTTGAAAATGTAAGGGTTTTTTTTTTTTTACATTCCTTTTCTTAAATAGAGCCTCCCAAATTGTATAAGCTTCATGTGGCAGAACTAGATCTGTCCCTTAAGTAGCCTGAAGTTTTCAGTGGCCAACCAACAACAATATTAGGGGACTTCTACTAAATAAGAACCTTTTTAGCCACTCATGGTGGCACATGCCTGTAATTCTAGCACTCTAAGAGCCCAAAGGAGGAAGATTAGAAGGTCAAGCCCAGCCCAGACAACTTAACAACACTGTCTCAAAAAAAAAAAAAAAAAAAAATTAAAGGATTGGGGATGTAGCTCAGCTTGAAGGCTCTGGGCTCAATCTCCAGTAATAAATACACACACACACACACACACACACACACACACACAGCCCCCTCCCCCACCAAAAAAATCCCTTTTTGTCTACCTTGTGAATTTTTGTTGAGAGAGTCCCTTCAGGAAAAATGTAATGAAGTCAGGCTCAAATCCTTTTAGGATACAGCTCTGGGTAAGGTTGTGAGCTAGATGTGTACTGACAGAGCAATCGCATCACATGACTCTAAGACTAGCTTTTGACAAAGTCATGCATTTGAAGAAATACATTCGAATACCAACCATACAGTGTTTCTTTACCTTTCACTAAAAGTCTTGGTTTAAAAGCCTGATGGATTCTATTTACACTGAAGCAGATAGGGCTGATAATTGTCCAAAGGTGTCTGGAGATGAGGGTGAATAGCTGCACGATACCAGGTCTCAAATCATTAACATTAACATTAAATAATTGTGTTCTACTAGTGAAACTAATCACAGAAGGCAGGCATGACTGAAACATCCTACTGTGATTCTGAGAGAGGCCACCTGAAGCAGCTGGCAGAAAACTAGAAATTACTTTTTTAGAACTCTCCTATGCAATTTTGATATTATTCCACAAAGAGAAATGTTTTCTACTCTTCCTCATTAGGTAAAATTGACTATATAGGAAGGAGCAAGATGATCATCAAGTGGCTTTGTGGCACTTTATCAACTGTCCCATAAGTACAGCTTCAGTGGGAAAACATGCTTTCATTCATTTAGCGTGGAACCTTGGTTACAGAGAAAAAATGATTCACAGCAGGAGACAGATAGGAATCTCCAGTATTGGAAGGTGTTCATGCTTTTTATATTTCAAATTGCAATCTCACAAAGACGTGCTTCCTAACCTGTCTCCTAATAGCACAGACATTTGACAACACAGAAAAAGCCAAGCAGGCTTCACTTAGGTGCCGTGGAAACATGGGGAAAGGCACTGTTAATAGTGGACATGTGCTCGGCCCAGTTGAGCTTGGGGTCGCCCTTTCTGTGCTCTGTAAATGCTGCTCTAAGTAGCCAGTGAAGTGCTCCTTACGGTCAAGTCTTGGAATTTGTGATTTTAACAGGGATCATAAAATCCATCCCCCATTTAGGTATAGGTGTTTTTGTTGTGCTTCATTATCTAAAGTTTAATGGCATCACATTCACCAAATAATGATTGCTAAATTAATGAAGGCAGACACTAGACTTCTTGACATTAAGCAAAAAGGTGACAAGAGTGAGACCATCTATGACTCTTCATCTTCTTCTCTCTCTGGTCCTTTGTTGTCCTCAAAGATCTGCTCCTCCAGGACACAGGGCTCTGATGAATCAGGGCTAATGACAGCCTTTTGACTGCACTGGTGGAAAACTGATCAAGGAATGTATGCTGAGCTGTCTGGGATTTGGCAGTTGGGACTTGGTTGGAAATAATCCACAAGATGACCTTGGGAAAAAAGCACACTTTATACATTCATTGGATTGATTCCGTATCTTGTGTATTGAATAATTCTGCAATGAATGTGCAGGTACAGATGTGTTAATGATATGGTGGCCATGGAACATATATGCAATGGAACAGCACTCAGGCCTAGAAAGAATCGAGTTCTTGCCGTTTGCCATAATGTGAATGAAACTGGAGGCATTGGGAAATGAAATAAGTTACATAGAAACAAAAATATTGTATAATATTACTTACCTGTAGAATAATTTTAAAAATGAAAAGTACTGAAATAAAGAAGAAATACTGGTTACCAGGGGCTTTGTATGTAAGAGGGAGGTTGGGGAGATACAGGGCAGAGGATACAGCATATCAGATGTGTGAGATAAGAAGTCTAGAGATCTTATATGCAAGGTGATGTAATAAAGCCATAGTGTACATGAAATGCACAGTAAATGAGTAGGTTTTTAGATGGTAGTATGACAAAAACAATAAAATAATGATGAGAGATGATGTATATATTAATTTACTTCACTATGGTCACAGTTTTACCGTGTACTCCATAATATCATGTGGTGTGCCCTCAGTAAAAGCAATTATTTTGAACAGGAAAATAAGAAATCTTTAATGAAAAATTCCCAAGCATCTGCAGAGGAGTTCTATTTTGTTCAATTTTGTTTTGCAGAGAAGCTACTCAGCATCCCCCAAATCATCATTCTCCTTATATAAAGGGTAGGTCCTACCAGAATCCCTTCAGCTGGCCTCCAGGGATGTGGGAGATTAAGATCTGTTTGGGGTGGAGTTTAGGCATCCCAAGCTGTCAACATCCATCAGTTGAGCCAGGATTAGTATATTAAGAAATGAAGAAATGTATATGCAAATCCCAGAGGGCAGCCCTTAGGCCAAACTCTAATCCTTCAAAGTGCAGCAATTGCTGGGACGTCTTGCCTAGAGCTTCTGAGGATACCCTTGGATTTCCCCCAGCTGCCCGCCCCTCCTGCAAGCCTGAGCACTGGACGCAGAGATCCCCAGCAAGAGAGGCCTCCTCCCAGCGGCTTCCAGGGGTCCTCAGTGAACACTGCACAAGGTACTTTAAGAAACCAGCCCGAGTCTATGAGCTGCATGGAGCGCCACGAAAGTGAGACATCTGTCGCCTTGCTTCCTACGAGACATTTGTCACCTCTTACATCTCTTCTTTGACTTATTGCTGGCCATTCAGCTAACGAGGCCATTTTTTTTTTTTTATTTTAAACCAAGAACATGTATTGGTACATTCTACATACAATGGTCACATTCATTACATTAATTCTGTACCCATACATGATGTATCTTGGTTCTCCCCCCTCTCCCCCCCTCCCCTCTGCACCCTCCCTCCCTTTTTACAGCAGGTTCATCCATCATTTTCCACACTTTCCCTTTCCCCTCTTTTTCCCCTGTTGCCTTTCTGCTTTTCCCCTTCCTTCCTTCTAGTACTTCTCTCCTCTGCTCACCATCCTCCTTTTATATAATAGATATTATATAAAACGAGGCCATTTTGTTTTCTGGCTTCTTCCCACTCTTTTCTCCAGTTCTGCTCTTCTCCCCTCCTCAGATACACACGTCTATACCACGCCTTCCTCCCTCCCTCTCATCCAAGCCACTCCTCAAGCAGCCAGCTTCGCTCCCCGGGTGCTCCTCTGGAGCTTAGCTGACTCAGAGAATGCTACCTTTGTTTTTACGCCACATCACTTGCATATCGTCTCCCAAGAATATCCTGACCACATTGGATTCTCTCTTCCTAGGTCTGCAGGGGAAATTCAGGCTCAAACAGTGGGTCTTACATGTTCAATGGCCCGGGAGTCTTGACGAAAAGATTGAATGATTTCAAATGAATCCAATTTATGCGGTGACTAGCAGAGGAACTTAAGATCAGACAAATAAAAATGCCCAGAGTAAGAATGAAAGGAGAGTGACATTGAGCATACTTACCTCTTCTTCCTTTTATTGTTATCTCTAACTGAAATTAAATGAATGTGCTTTATGGCATCATCACTCTGGTTGGCTACTGTAAGAGGTGAAGAATAAAGCAGTTAATTTCCAAGTTAGCATGACTGTAAATATAGAGATCTTCTCAGCACATTGGGGCTGGTCACGTTAGGGGGTCACTGCCCCCTATAGATGGAATCATATCTATAGTATGTACCTTAAAATTTTTTTTTGCTTCCTTCACTGACAGTAAAATTCAGTAATGTTGGATTATGTGTCAATTTTTCCTTCTTTTGTATCCTGGAACAGTACACCATTCTGTGGATATATCACTCCATTCACCTGTTGATTACCATTTAGGTTGCTTTCAGTGTTTAACTATTACCAATAAGCTCCGGTGAACATTTATGTACAAAAAATTTTTGGCAGTACTAGAGATCAAACCCAGGGCCTCACATATGTACAAGTCTTCATGTAAATGAAAGCTTTCATTTCTCCTCATGTCATATAGGCATGGAGTATTTGCTTCATGTGTTAGGTGTATACTGAACATGTTAAAAAAAACTTCCAAATTGTATTCCAAAGAGACTGTTTTACATTACAGTCCCACCATCCAGTCCCAGTTCCTCTCCACTCTTGGAGAGGAGTCCCAGTACCTCTTATACAATAGGTATAATCAGTCTTTTTACTTTAGCCAGTCTAATAGAGGAGTGATAATATTTCACTGTGCATTTCCTTAACGCACATTTCTTTAATTTACACTTCCATAATAACTAATGATATTCAGCATCATTTCATGATTTTTTTGCTATCTGTATATCTTCTTTGGCAAGTTATCTGATAATACCTTTTGCTATTTTTTAATTATATTGTTTGCTTTCTTGTTGAATTTTTAGAATTATCAGATATGCACTTTGCAAATATTCCTTCTCATCCACAGCTTGTCTGTTCATTCTCTTGGCGATATTTTGAAAATTTTTATCTTTCAAAAAAATTCCAGTTTACCAATGTGTTCACATATAAATCATGTTTTTGATAATGTGTCTAAGAATATTTTTTGATATCGGTTGTCTATACGTGTGTAATTCTATTTGTGGATTCTCTCTTCCACCAGTCTGTAGTTCTAACACCATCTTGTCTGATGGTTAATTTTATGTGCTGATTTGACTAGGCTATAGCATTCGATTGTATAATCAAACATTAATCTAGATATTGCTGTGAAGGTATTTTGTAGATTTCTTCTGAAGCTATTTTGTAGCTGTGTCTAACTTCTACAATCAGTTGAATTTAAAACTATGTGTGGGTGGGTCTCATCCAATCATTTGAAAAGCCTTAAGAACAAAAAATGAAGTTTCCTGGAGAAGAAATTCTACTTCAACACTAATATTAACTCATGCCAGACTTTCCAGTGCAAGTCTGTACTACAAATTGAATAACTGCCAGCAAACTCCAGAGTTGTGTGAGCCAATAATTTATGTACGTGTGTGTATGTGTGTGTGGCCTATTGGCTCCATTTCTTGAGGGAACTGTGAATGCTGCATTCACTATAGCTTTATGATAAATCTTTGAAACAATTAATATTAATCCTCCAAATTCACTCTTCTTTCCCAAAATGTATTAATCTATTCTAGTCTGTTCACAAAATACCTTGGATAGAAATGTTTCTACAAATAGATGGCAGCGTGTATGTTACTCTGCTATGAGAGGAGGAGAGCTACACAAACAAGTTCTCCAAAGACCAATTTTTCCAAACTATTCTGGAAATTGGAGTCAGCAGTAGGTCCAGAAAGTAAAGAGAAGACAAGAAGAGAGGGCAATAAGTTTGAAAATATAAATTAGTGTTCTGTCACTTCCAACGAAAGAAACCCAACTGAAACTAGTTTGTGTGCAAAAAAGAATTTATTAATATAAATCACTGAGCAATCCAAGGGTGATGGCTTCAGGCATAGCTGGTTCCAGAGGGGCCCATTTCTCTCTCTCTCTCTCTCTCTCTCTCTCTCCTGTCAGCTCTTCTGCTTCAGACAGGGCTTCTCCATTAGATGTACGCTGACACCTGCAAGTTTACTTTACCTGTATAACTTGCCAATTCTTGAAGGAAGAATGCTTCTTATTTTTATACTAGTTCTGGCTTTTTAAAAGAAATCCCAGAAATGAGTCTCATTGGACTTGGCAGCAACATGTCTATGTCTGTGTTTTTGAGACTGGAATACCCTGACTCTCTAGACTGGGGTCATAGGATCCTCACTGGAGGGAATGTAAGGTGGAATGTGGGGATCAAGATCCATGGAATTGCCACATCCTTCTCAACTTCCTCTTGCGGTGACTAGCTTTGCAACCACAGCATTTGCTTTTTCATTTTGTCCTCAGGACTCTTTGGTTTACTGCTACTTTCTACATTGTTCTTCCCTCACTAAGTAAATTCTTAAACTTCTGCTTCTTTCCCCGAAAGTGTCAGTGTCACATGCCCAAGTTTCACCACATTTTGTGGCTCCCTGATTGCCAGTCAGTTCTCCGTGGAGTCCTAGTTTATTGCTGTCACCACTGGAGTTTACAACAGCTTTCAATTTGGCTCCTTCGTGAATCTCATTAATATGCAGTTATCGCCTCTTTCCCTACCTTTAACAGACACTAACAAAAAACAAGCCGATAATGAAGCCCAAAGATTCTGCAGCAATAACTAAGGAACTTGATGAAGGATGAATTTGGTTAGGAAATGGAAAAGGGCCTCCCTTCTCAACACAGATTTTCATCAACCCCACAAAAGACCTCGTGAGGAAAATGAAAGAATTACAGTGTAAAGACACGGAGATAGAAAAATATGTCTCAGCATCTGTTTCTATAAATTTAGAATGAAAGTCAGACATGAGTAACTGCAAGGTTTGGAGGCCTGAGGTTACAAGCTACTGCTTAAATGAGAACTCAATTAGCCAGGCTAAATGGAGGAGCAGCTGCCAAAGAAATTTAGTTGAGGGCCATTCTCCTTCACATTCTAAAACAGAAACGCTTTGGTCTTGGAGGTTTCTCAAGAACCTCTTGTTGGTTGAGGTTCAGTTTTAGCCTGAGTGCCATTCAGAATAGTACATCTTTACATGGCTGAAAACCAAATCTTCTTCTTTCAACCCCCATTTAGGTTTGGTTTTTATACTAGAATCTTTTCCTGTCTTAGTCACTGTCTCAATCTTAACTGAGCTTCAGAAACATCAAATCATGCCCACCACTTCCTGTCACATGAGCTGCAAAGCTTCTTAGTTGCCCTCCTCCCCCCATCCTTGTCTTCACTCTCTGTTATGCCCACAACCCTTTCTCCTTACTGTCACCAAAGATGATCTCTGTAAAACACAAATCAGATCGTATTACCTGGTGTTTTCAAAACTGAATAAGCTGAAATGCACAGAAAAGCTATAAAAGTGTGGCAGACATCATTACCTGTACCTTGTTTTGTACATAGAAGTAAGAAAGGACAAAACAAGACCCATTCAGTGGATAGGATGTGACGCTTTGAAGGCACTATGGCCATGACTAGTTCTGTCCAGGGAGTTGTTGGGGGACAGTGCTGTGAGCTACTGTTTGGCTGGAGCATTTAATCACCTCCCATGTTGGGAGTATAGCAACAGAGCCTCCACTAGCCTAGTTTCTATGTCACTGCAGTGAATGGAAATGGACAGTTTTCATGAAAATCTTTGTTGAACATAAGTAACCAACAAACCTTTGTTGCATCAAATTTTTAACATTCAAGAGTTGTTGTTTACCAAAATATAACTTAAACTATTCCGCTGATACAGATAATACAACTGGAAGAAGGTTGCTGTTGCAATGAAACAAAACAAAACCAATATGACTAAAAAAAAAAAAATCTCAAAATAGGTGGCTCTGGCTTATGGACTGGTAGGTGATACGGAGCCGAGAAAACTGATATTGGAAGCTGGAAAGCTGGTAATCTATGTTATTTGGTTGTAAAGCATTTGATGAAGTTGTCACCTTCAATCATTTTGGAGCCATATCACATGCCTAAAAAATGTATATATCTATGTAAAAATGTTGGAAACTGTAGTAGTGTGCATCATTCTTGTTGGCTATATATGTCAAGTTCTGCAAGAAAGAGATGCACTCAGGAAAAGAATTGACTTATGACAAGCAGGAATGAAAAAGAATAAGATTCAGAAAATATTTTCAGTCACGTAGACTAACCTGAGCAATAAAGAAGCGACAAATAAAAGAATAAATGATTGTGGAAGGATACGCAACAAGGGTTAACAACAGTTAGTCCTGAGAAAGGGAATTGTGTTACGCATGATTTTTCTTTTCTTCTTTTTTTCCAAGAGATGTTTTGGTTGATGTGCACAGAGTTTTTATAGAGCACAGACTTCGGCAGTGTGTGTGCATACTATTTAACCAACAGTCCGCACCCTGAGTTGTCCTGTCCCTGCAGGTGTCTGTGTTCAATCTGATATAGATAGAAAATTGCTGAAGAGTTCTGAGCAGGGAATCGCATGATTGCACTTTCGTCTCCTTGGTAGTAACAGGGTACATGAGACAGGAATTAAGAATTAGAAATAGGGACAAATATGAGACTATTAATATAATCCAGAGGTAAGAGCCTGAATGAGGATAGCTGCCGTGGAGACTTAAGAATTGGAAGAACTGACAGGACTTGGCAAGTGACTGGTATCTTTGTTGTTTGCTTCTCAGTTTGTTTTTTCTGGTAGTGGTGGTGGGTAGAGAGCCACCTAGCATGACTCCAGATATTTAGGATAGGCAGTTAGGTAAATGGGAGACAGAGGTGTCATCCCAGAGAGATCCAATAGTATGCGAAGGTGCATTAGGGAGCAAGATCCTGTGTTAGGTTGGACAGGTGGAGTTAGAGGATTGTGGTGGGAATTCTGGCAAGGATGGTATCAGAGACCAGTAACAAACTGTGATGTTGAAACTGGAATTGAGAGGTTCTCAGGCAACAAATCTACTTCTTTACAATTCACAGAGGAAGGACCTTCCAGTTTGGGGTAAGAAGAATACACCAGGTCTCCCATGGCTGATCCAAAGAGTTGTAAAAAGAACAATAGTAATAATAGTCACAGTAATGCAATAGTTGCCTTTTGTAGAATTCTAACTACGGAGGGCCTGGGTTGTTGCTTTTATTCCTCAGAATAACCTTAGGTAATATATGTGCTTGTTGCTCACATTTCACACATGTGGAACCTCAAGTTCAGAAAGATTAAGTAACTGATCCAGGTCATACAGTACTAAGGGATGAAGTGAGAAGCTAACTCTGTCTGCAGAGTTCCAGAACCATTTCACTCCAGCATCTGGCAGCTTAAGCATGTCATGTATCATGATGGGGCACCAGCAAAGTTGAACTCTAGATAAAATAACCAGCCCTTCCCTAATCTGCACCTAGAATTTTAACTTCAGAAATGTATTTTGAGAGTCAAAAGGTATAGAAAGGAAACTTTCTCAAATTCACAAGGCCTAAATGCATCTGGGAGGTGAAGATCTGGTCTGAATATACACAACTTCTTAGCCTGATGTTACACTTTAGAATCATCTGAGGTGATTTTTAAAACTCCTGATGTGCTAATTGGTCTGGGGTACACATAATTTTTTGTGAAAACAGTAATTCAAATTTGCGTGGATGATTGCAAACCAATGGTAAAGCAGTAAATGCAAATTATTTGTAAAATGTAAATCGGAAACTCAGAGGGGGTGCCAAACAATGTTTCCTCAAGTTTTCCAAGTGATTCTGGTCATTACAAGTCTTCTCCAGACCCCTCTTGATTTCCAAATGCAAGTGACTTCGGTCTTCATACGACTGTTCCTCCAGGCTGCACACGACTGTTCTTCTAGGCTGCACAGAACACTCTCCACCTCCTTACAGGGGAGCAGAATACGTGCAAAGAGAGGGCTTCACTGCGGCACTCTTTTGGAGGCAGCAAAAAGAAGCTGGGAGCGGAGCCTGGCTGGAGATAGGATTCTCTGCTGCATGATTTGAAAAGTCTTGTCTGTACTTCTGTACATGTGCATGTGAGTTTGTCAGTTGTGTCTGTTCATGCCAGGAGGTCTTGGGCAGAGTCTGTTCTTCCTCCAGGGGTCTTGTGCAGGATGAACAGAAGCCTGCTGGGGTACCCCAGAGAGAAAGGCCAGAGCCCCTCTCCTGCTTGAGTTGGAGCTGCTAAGTAAGAAAGGTGAAATTGCAAGGCATAGCCAGAAGATGGTGCCACGCTCAGCCTCTGTCAGTCTTCCTGGGACTCAGGAGTGTAGGAAAGGAAAGACTCAGGGTGAGGCCTGGGAGTGGGAAAGCCAGCTCAGAGCAGAAACTGCAGGAATGGAACTCGCAAGCTGGGGGAACAATCAAAATTTATTTTTTCATAGTTTTCTGGGGGAGGAAACAGAGATACCACTTGCTGGGAAAGTTATGTGAAGGAAGGATGCCTCCTCCTCATCCCCAGAGGGCTAAATGGAACCATATTGGGCCCTTCCTATGCCACTCGGGGGAGAAGCTTTTCAAGGGAGGGAAATGTTTTATTGAAGAAACTCCAAGGAGGGAAGAAAGAAGCCTAAAAAAGGCAGGCTGACAGGTCAACAGATGGAAACAGCCCCTTTCACGCATGTGGCTGAAAGCTGAAAGTCAGCTCCTCTGAAGGTAGAGTGGTAGTTCACAGATCCCTGAGGCCTTTCATCTGCCTGCTCACATCTTTGCACTGATGGGAACTAGGAAATTCTCGGCCCTCCTATGAGAAGTAGAGATGGGGGCCCACGTTCAAAGTCTACTAAGCTGATGGAATGGAGACATTGGAGTTTGTAAATCTGACTTCTATTCAATTTTGCTCTATAATACAATGAGGACAAAAGAGTTCTTCCTCTGAGACATTGTGAAGATTAAGTAAAATTATGTATGGTCATTGTGTGGCAAGTAAGGGGTACTTAACAAATTTGTTTTCCATGTTCCTCTTCTCCAGAAGTGCTCAATAGCTGCATGGTCCAGATATTCATGGCCAATCATTTTACTTCTCAGATCAGTTTTCTCAAATGAAAACACGCAAAAAAGGAAATAATGACATCCTGTTCTCCTGGATGAAAAAACAAAACAAAAATGTTAGTTATCAATTCAATCGAAGAAGTATTATTAGTTGGCAATAACTCCATTTTGGATAAACTTCCTAAGTCATGATATTGCCATTCTATAAGAATATTAATGAATAAAGATAAATATCTCTTTTCAGCTTACACAGCTAAACATCCATTTCAGGTATTATGGTCTGTATATTCTGGTCTAATCCTTGGCAAGTCTTATCTCACCTAATTTGCTAATCACTAACTGTGAACTTACTAAGTATTTTCAATAGTATTGTAAGATAAGGATGGACTGTGTAACTCAACTGTTGTCACTACTTTCAGAAGACTTCTAGGGGCCACGGCCTCAGGGACACAGACTTTTCCCACACCAATCTAGCATGGACAATTTTGTAAAGTTAAAATCTAGTTCAGCATTCTGTCCAAGAAACACTTCGATTAAAATCTTCTGCAGACCCTTCTTGATTTCTAAATGCAGTTGGCTTCAGTCTTCATGCTATTATTCTGCCAGGTGCCACTGGCCACTCTGTACCTCCTTATAGACCTATCTACTTTCCTGGCTTTGGTGACTCTATTGGCTTCTAATTCTTATGTCTTATAACGTCGCATCTCAGTCTCATCCTTGGTCTACCTCTTTATTTTGGATTCCAGGAGGTGTTTCCCTAGGATTTATCTTTTATCTCGTGTTCACTGTGTGGGATCTATCTGGATTGAGCCCCTCTCTTCTCTCCTGGGTTTAACCTCCTTCTATGCACTGATGGCCATACAACAGAGATGACGATGTTCACCAGTAGTAACTTTTGCACCTCTGTATTTCCCAGGCCTTGCAGTTGCTGAGGCCATAAAGCCAGTTCTGTCAAAGAAATGGGAGCAGACATAATGTGTCACTCACAGGCCGAAAACTCAAAAGGACCATATGTGATTTTTCAGTCTGTCTCTTCCTTTGACCAGATGACCAAGGAGGACTCCTGTTCTAGGTGTAGAAGTTACAAGATGAGGCAGTCTTCTCGACTCAGATCCCTATGTGATAATGTAGACCACAGTCCCTCAGCAACAGATAATTTACATGGTATGTGAGTGAGAAATAAACTTTTTTTAGGCTTAAATCACTGAGATTTAGGGATTGTTTGATAGTGAAATTTATAAAACTTATCCTAACTTCCAAATCTAGTACCTAGTCTAATATCAACCTATAATAACTAATAAATTATTTTTTAACAAAGCAAATAAGTATTTTAGCCCTGATTGCTTCCCAGAGTTTTGCACAAACACACATCATCTCTGTGAGATGGCCTTCCTCACCTTTGTCTTCACTTTCCTCTGTCTTTCCACAGCACTCTGTTTATATTTCCACCACTGTGGTAGTGGCTTCATCTTAGTACATTAATGTGAAGGAGAATGTGCTCTACCTGAAGGGCAAAGAGGGTCTGAAGGGCAAAGAGGGTCCGAAGGGCCTATTTTGATTTCCTAGGGATATGTTTCATTTGGGGACTATTTGGCTCTCAATTTTTGTACAATTTCTTCCCTAGAAATCTGTCTGAGTCACTTTCTCATTACTGGAACAAAATATCTTACACTTACACCTTAAAAGAGGAGAGATTCAGTTTGGTTCATGTTTTAGAAATTTCAGTCCTTGTCTGGTTGGTTAGCTCCAGGTAGAAGCAGCATGGTGGAAGGGTCTGGCGGAGGAAACCGGCTCACCTCGTAACGTCCAAGCAGCAAATAAAGGGAGGAGCCAGGCAGGAACATATGCCCTTTCAGGCCGCACCCTAATGACTTGTCTTTCTGACCACCTGCCTCCCAACAGCAAGTCAGCCACACCACCCCCATAATCCAACAATCTTCTAAACACATGAGACTTTGAGGGCCTTTGTAGATATAAACAATGACAGACTGAGAATAATCTAAATGGGGTATACTCAGTAAAAAAAAAAAAAAGAAAAGAAAAGAAAAAAGAAAAAAACAACTTCCTTTCCTTTCTTTTTATTTCTTTTCTTTTCTCATCCCATTTCCTCCCTCTTTCTATCCATTCCTCATTCTTTCTAGCTCAGGGTCAGAATAACTGAATTCAAATCCCAAGTTCTACCATTTGTTAGCTGTGTGACCCTAGAAAATCTATTTAACTTCTCTAATCCTTATTTCCCTCATTTGGAAAATAGGAATATCATATTCCTCATAGAGATTTTTAACTCACTGAACTACTATAAATATTAAATAATACGTAGAACTACTCCTGATATGAAGTAAGTATTCAAATAAATATCTGCCAATATTATTACTCTCTGATATGGTCAACAAACAACTAAATGGTAATCAACATTTAAGGAAAATTCATAATCCCAGAACCTAAATTAGACTGACTAGTAGTTTGGATTTGGGCCCGTCCTCTATTCACTTGCACAAGGCCTTTATCTGGAGTGCTGCACCAACATTTCATATTAGAGTTTTAGTCATTTGACTTAAGGCTTGTTCCCCCTTCAAACACAAATACCACATAAAGTCTTATCAATCATTTATAATGCCCTCTTGAAGTAGGCCCAGACAAACCCAGCTGGAAATAATAATACCTCATATTTGTATAGCTCTTTACCGTTGACAAAGCTCTCTCACATACTCCTGTTCTTGTGAGTCTCAGAACCGCTTGTGGGTGAGGAGGAGCAGGGATAATTATGATTATCTCCATTTTAGAGAAGAGAACTCTTTGAGACTCATGGAATTTAGGAGGTGCCTATGGATGGCATGCCAAGAAGCTAGGATTCAGTGTCAAGTTTTGTGGCTCCCGGGTGCAAGCTCTTTCCACGCTTATGTAACTTCTGAAACTCTAACCAGCTGCAATGAAGCATTTACAGCCAAGATTGATTGAGTTCATGCCCATCTCCATCACTTACTGGTTAGTTTTTGGAATGGCATTTAATCTCTGTGTACTTTAATTTTAGTACTTATAAAACAAGGCTGAGGGTAGTTACTGATTAGAGTCCCTGGGAGATCAAATGAGATTATTTATTTACAATACATAAATAAAGATGTTGGCCTTCAGTGCTGATATTGTTATGTAATTATAACCTGTGATAGCAAGGAAACCTGAGGCAGCACCTTTTTGTGCAAGAAGTTTTTAAATGAGAATTGCAGGGTATTGAAGAGACTGCAGAAGGAAATCCTTAACGAATAGATGGTGGTGGAACTGAAGAGACTTCCAAATGGTGTCTAGGACTGGCCCTGCTGGGTTGGGGAGGAGGACTGGGGCAGCTTTAAATTCTTCTTCCAAGCTATTATGTTTAGCAAGAGCCCTGACATCTGGCTGGCTGATTATTGTCTGACAGGTTGTATTAATCAGGTCTCTCCATAGAAACAGAACCAACTCCTCTCTCTCCCTCTCTTTCTCTCTCTCCCTCTCTCTCTCTCTCTCTCTCTCTCTCTCTCTCTCTCAGTGAGCGTACGTGTGTGTGTGTGTGTGTGTGTGTTTTATAACCAAAGACTTAATGAGTTCGTGCTCTTTCTGATAGAGAGAGAGAGAGACTGAGAAAAACAGAGAACTACGGAAGCTAAGAAGATCAGTACTAAGCAAGCTAGAGATTCAGGAGACCAAGCCCGCAGGTCAGAGGAACAAGACCCAAGAAGACCCAGTTAGAGTCTGAAGGCAGGAAAAGACCGATTCCCCCTTAGGGAAGGATTAGGCCTGCTTTGTTCTATTCTGACCTTCACCCAGTTGGATGAGGGCCACACACATTAGGGAGAGCAGTCGACTCAATCTACTGATTTAAGTGGATTCATGAGAGTTATTTTGTTTTGTTTTGTTTTGTTTTTTGAGAAAGAGTCTTGCTATGTAGTTCAGGCTGGCCTTGAGCTCATTATGTAGCCCATTCTGGCCTTGAACTCACAGCAATCCTCCTGCCACAGCAGCCTCCTAAGTGCTGGGATTACAGGCATGTGCCACCATGCCTGGCTGGATTCATGAGGTGTTTTAGTTAATATTCAATTTTCAACACACAGTAGTGGGTGAGGATACAGAGAACTATTAACTGAATTGCCGATGTGATCTGTGCCACTTAATGTTCTCCTGTCTTGAGTGAAGAAACACAGAAAGTGGTATTTCCTGGCTGGGGATGTAGCTCAGTGGTAGAGTGCTTGCCTAGCATGCGCACAGTCCTGAGTTCCATCCCCAGTACTGTGAAACAACCAAATATTATTTCCATCTGCTCACCTTGAACAGTGGAGCCACAACTTATCAAGTTACACCTGATTAGAATATTTATAAATTCACTGCCCTGTAAAGATATAGAGGACCTAGCAAATGAAACAGATTCCTCCACATATTTTACAGGGAAGGCAATGAAGGCGCAGGAAATGAAGGTAACAGGCTGAAAAGAGGAGAGACTGGAACCCAAGCCTCTGAATCCCTGTCTGGGACCTTTTACAAAATTTACTGCATGCTACATTCTTTACTAGGTCTGTAGGAAGATAAGTCAGTCACTCAACAAAGAATTATGCATGTATCTAAAATATCTATTTTGGAAATCGTGACTATTTACAATCTAGTTGTATGAGCATTTGAGCATTTGTTTAGTTTTAGCAGCATTTAAATCAGCATTAAATTGAGAAGGATAAATAGTATGAAGCCATCAGTGAAGTGCATCAGGCATATGGGAAAAATGAAGTGCTTCATTAATTAAGAAATTAATAATTAACAAATATTTTGTCGAACTCCTAAATGTGTGAGACATTTTATTTGACTTCTGAGCTACATGGTGTCTTCCCTGAAAGATCTTTATATAGATGGGACCATAGAGAGATAAATAAACAGCTGCAGTACACTATGTTTAACTCTTCATAAAAAGGGTATTTATAAGGACTATGTAGGTACAGATGACTAAGGAGATTGTTTGTAAGTCTGTTTTGGGAAGTGAAGTTCACAGAAGTGACACTGGAACTGGGTTCTGAAGTATAAATAGGAGTGAGCTAGTTGGCAGTGGAAGAAGCCACGTCCAGGAAAAGAAAGACAAGGCTTTGCAAAGGCCTACACAGGAAAGCATGGCTGTTACTTAGGGAGCTGTAAGATGACTACGTACAGCTGCAGTTTGCAGGGTGACCTAGATTGTGTGAGGCAGAGTTGGGAAAAGTATGCAAGGCCAGATTATAGGAGCCCTGACTACTCAATTGTGGAGTTTGTATTTTAACATGCATAAAATGAGAACCTTAAATTTTTTGAGCAGAGAAATAACCATGGAGGCTTGGAATTTCTTTCCTTTATCATTGTGGGAATTTTCTACTATTTTCACAAGGCAAATGGATTTCTAGGCCCATCAGAGGAAGCAAGTTATTTCAAAAGAAAGGAAGACCGCATGGTGTCAGTGTGGAGTAGGGGACACTCAGGGTCAGGGATAGAGCAAGAAGACAAATTAGGAGGTTGCTGCAGTCCCTCAGATGCACATTTATGAATAAATGGGCCAAAATGGGAGATGGAGCAATGTGAAAGGAAGTGAAGGGGTCCAGCACAACTCCCAGAGGTTCCGGCCCAGAACTCACGACAAGTGTCTGGCAGCTGCCTGCTGAAATCTCTTTACGCTTAGCCAGACTGAGAATTTTAGGCCAAAGACTTCTATGCATTGGGGTCTCCGACCAGACCTTCGTTCTTGCCACCATTCTGGTTGCAGCAACTTGTTCTATGATTCAGTTCGTGAACCGAGGCAACATTGTATTTCATTCCAATCTTGATCTCTCTGGCTCTACCTGCTGGTGGGTGTGAAGGCTGAGGAATATTGGAGTGTGATAAACTCTGTTTAGAGTTGTCAGGTGAAACACAGGACACCCAATTAAATTTGGAATTCTTGGTAAAAAAAAAAATTTTTTTTAAATATAAGTATGCCCTGTGCAATATTTAGGATATGCTCACAGGAAAAAGTCATTGTTTATATAAAATTTAAATTTAATTGGACAGCCCTAGTTTTGAGGTGTGTGTATGTGTGCCTGCACGTGTGTATGTGTGTGTGTGTCTGTGTCTATGTGTATAAGTGTAATAGCAAGAACAGGATTGTGTAGAAGTAATGGAATATACAAAAGAATAAAATGATCTTAATAGCCTTTATTCTCACAAAGGATTCAGGCAAGTACAAGAAACAAAAAACTGAGTCACATTAAGGGAGACGAGAGCAGAGTCACTTGCAAGACACCCTTTCTTGAGGTCGCTAGCTCCTTTGCTGGGACAAACTGATTTCTTCTTCCAAAGCAATGGTTGGCATCTGATGTAAGCTGGTGACAGAGAGACTATCCTTATCTGATCTACTTGAGCAGGAAGTAGAAGACACTATTAAGTGCGTGAATTTTGTGACCAGATGGTCTGACCGCAGTGTGGCTTTGAGCAAAATTTCATACTTTTAATCTATTTCTGCCATGTAAAATAAAATTAGTAGAACCTGCCTCAAGAGAATTGTTTCAAAATGAAAAGGATGTGCATACAATGTCTTAAGCCTATTGAACAAGATCATTATTTTCACATAAAAATAACACCTTACCTTCAGAATCCACTCTAGTATATTCACAGCCACTTTAAAAAATTCATCTTCACACTTGCTGTATGACATAGTATTGGTCAAATTTAACTGTTTTCATAATACAGAATTTTTAAAAAGAACATTAACCAGGTTGGCTAAAATCACAGCAGGGGGGATTGTTTACTACCTGAACCAGCATTCTTTAACTGATAAATGTTAGGACCAGAAGGAAATGGGTGTTTTCAAACTCTTGGTGCTTGGAAATGTGGGGATCCTGCTGATATTTAACGTCTGGGCCCAAGATGCTCAATGTTCTATACGCAATGTGCAAGACAGTGCTGACTTCAGATCTCAAATAGCTCTTCACTGAAAAACACCAGTATTCCTGCCCCTAATCTCCCAGCTGAAGATCCTGAGACCTGTCAGGTTCTTCATGGGTTTTCACATAGGAAATGGTCAAAACCTGTTTGTTGATGGAGAGAGTCAAAAAGGGAAATAGAGTCCATCAAGGGAACTTTGATTCCTATACCTAAAGAATGTGGCACCTGAATGTGGTGTCGCCACGGAAGAAAAGAAAAAAGCAAAAGAGCTCCCACTCAAGTTCTCGGTGGGAAACACAGGGTCTCCTACACACACCCCGTGGTTTTCCAGATGCAGATGCGACCACGACGTAGAAGCAGCAGCCTCCAAACGGTGCCAAAGAAAGGTGCTGGTCGGAAGCCAAGGGGGACTTCCCAGACCCAGGGCTCCTGCCACGGGCTGTACTCGCCAGGGCCAAGCTCCTCGGCGTAGGAGGAGCTGCTGCCCAAGGGGCAGGATTGCCTCGGGGCGTGCAGCTTCCTGCTAGAAGAGCCAACACTGTGTAGAAGAGGAAAATAATAATAATAAAAAAAAGCAACTATCTCCATGATTTCACTGGCCGCGGCACACGGCTAAGCAATGGACAGGTATTGCCCCTTTTCATTCTCCCGCCAACTCTCTAAAGTAGGTGTTTGTCTTCGCATTTACGCTCCGGGAAAGTGAAAGTAAAAAGTATAAGTAAATGTACTCAAGTCCAAAAGGTGGAAATAACGGAAGTGGGATTTGAACTGCAGTCCCTGAGATTCCACAGCCACTACCCGATCTCTGGAAGAAACCAAGAACCCTTTTACTCAGTGGAACTGGCACCCCAAGTCTCCAGTCCAGGTTGACTCCGGATCTGGCACGGAGGCCTGAGATGGGGCAGCATGGCGTGAAGTCACCCCCTTCCCTTTGGGCCGTGGGGCGGTCGCCCTGAGTTCCCTTTATAGCGTTCATTCCTCCCAAAGTAGCCGCAAAGGGGACGTGAGGTGAATATTAAAGGCCCCGGGCTGGCGAGCTTGCTTCCCTCGGGCCGCCCCGAGCCACGCAACTTCAAAGCGAAAGGAAGCGCGCGCGGGCGGGGCGCGGTGTAAATTTCGCGGCCCCGCGGAGCTGCGAACATCGGCCGTCCGCGCCGCTCGCGCCAGGTGTCCGGCGCGCGCCCCGCCCCCGCCGCGCCCCGCTTTCATGTGGATCAAGGCCGGGAAGATGACAAGCCTCCTGACTGATAGATACACCGAGACCTCGCTGGTGATTTATTGGCTTTCCGCACCTGACGGGAACCACTCGGTCTATCTGAGGAGGGAGATATATGGGCTTTCCTGACTCCAAGTGGCGGCCCCGGGGCGAGCACGTGATGTCAAGCTGGGCCAGCGAAAGCGGAGCTGTGCACGGCCTGTGTCTTGTAAGCTGGCCCAGGTCATAAAAGTGTCAACACGCGATATATTTCTCGCGGGGGATCCTCTCTGGGCCCTGGCCGGCGTTTTCTCGCCCCTGGCTGGCAGCTGAGTTGTTGGAGGCTGACGTCGGTGGTGTCCTGTGGTCCCCGCCCACTGCAGGGATGGAGGCTGGCGCCCTCTCCCTTCCTTAGTCAGGGCACAGTTTTTGTCGTGACAGGCAGGGCCTGGGCACGGTGCAGGGCTGGAGTTACTTGCTCAGAGCCTGGAAAAGCTAATTCCTATCAGACAGCTGCATGGGAATTCTGGACCCTTTACTAATTAGATGAAGGATTGCGTGCAAGTCACTCGTTCTTCTGCATCTGCTTTCTCATCTCTAAAATGGAAGTAACGATCCATACAGAGTATGGTGGCCGCCGTGGTTGATTTAGGGAGTAAAATTCTACCCCTATTCTGAAGAATGAAGTTACTAGGAAAGGAGGCAGAATGACCCCAGAAAAGCAGAAGGGGAGCGATGGAGATGAAGTTGGTAGCCTGTCCTCTGCATTTCACGTGTTATGCTATGAAGTGGCAAGAGACTTAAAAGACTCCTGGGTAAGGTTGTTGTGTTCATCTAAGAACGAAGGAGTGGCTGTTATGTAGGACAATGGGATCGCTGACCCAGAGATGGCAGAAACAAGACTGGGCCAAGTACTGAAAAGACACACGCATACATTTACACAAGCAAAGCTTTGCTGGGAAGAGGGATTTCAGATGAATCAGGGTTTGGGCCCAACAATTAGTTGAGAGAGTGACCACGGTACTGCCCCTCAAACAAAGACAGCAGCCGGATTTTATTGATTTGCCGAGGGGCATTAAACTCTGATAATTTCCACTGACTGGGGGCACAGTTTCAAAAGAAGTTTCTTCTTGTGATGGACTTGGACAACTTGGATGGTCACTATCAACTGGCCTAGAGATCGTTGAAGTTTTGTGCATCGGATGCCATCATCGTGTGGAAAACATCTTGGCAGTGTACTTCGTGGCTCCCGGGTAGTCAGTTTTGCTCAGAAACTGCGAGTTGCTGTTAACAGTAGGACTCATCATTTTGCATAAACATGCAGCCTCCATAGGGCTAAAGGCCTTTTAGAGTTTGAGCTGTTGAGAAAGCACAAGAGTGGAGAAGAAACACATGCCAATTCCAATGACATTAGGCCAAATTAATCCTGTATCGTAGAGTTATGACTTTTGTCTAGACGTCCCTCCAAAGCCTCATGCAGTCATAGGTGGAGCTTTTTCAGAGGTGGCTGGATCTAGATTGTGTGATGCTGGGATTAAGGGTGTGTGATTACTAAATCAGTCCACAGATTGGTTTGGCACCACTCTAATCCCAGTAGTTTAGATAGAGTATAACAGGGGCAGAAAGAACTGCTAAAGTCCCTTGATTGCTTGTTTTGCTACGTTCTGCCCATCACGAACTGTTTCTCCTCTGAGATTCTTGTCTGCCAGGCCTCCCTGCCTTGGAAGCACCCAATTATGGACTGAAACATCTATAGACTGTGAGCTGAATAATCCTTTAACTTTGGGTGTCTGGTGTTTTGTCTTAGCAATGAGAAAAGTAGTTGTAACAGAATTTGGTACCAGAGAGGTGGGATCATTGCTGTGACTATACCTGACCGTTTCATTTGGTTCAGCAGCATTTGGAGCTGGTTTGTGGGAAAAGTTAGGAAAAATTCAGAGATGCTGGCTGAGAGAGCAGCCCTGGAATGCCTTCAGCTGTACTTGATGGAAGATTCTGGTCAGAGCTCAGAAGACCAAGATGCTGATAGAAATGCTGCCAGTACAGACCAGGTTCAAGAGGTTTCTGCAGAGAAGAAGGACACCATTGGCTGTTGGACTCCAGGCGATGTGTGTTAAGCCTTGGCAGAAAGTTTGTCTGCATTTTGCTCTTGTCCAGAGACTTACCGAGACTGAGATTGAGGACAGTGGAGAAATTAATCTTGCAGAAGAAATTTCAAGGCAGTCTAATGTTGAGGCCTTGGCATAACTACTTTTGGTGGCTTTTAGCCAGATGTATGTTGAGAATCAAGAGCAAAGACCTCAATGGAATGATTCAAAACAAGTTTGGCCAGAAAATAAGCTCCAGTAAAGTTGCAGCCTACAAAGATGGAACAGAGGAGAAACTGGTCACTGAAAAGACCAGCAAGAAAAAATCAAGCATTTCAGAAGAAGACAATGGAAAAGATGGCCTGAGGACATCACAAGAACCAGCATGACTCCAGCCTGTGCCACCTCAGAGATGGAAAGGTGAAAGACTTTGAGATGAGAGCCCCAGAGCCCCATGTTCTAGAATAGCAGCAGCCTAGAGAATTTGTTCCTTGGGATCGGGTTCAAAGTGCTCAGCAATCCAGGAACTCAACCCCAACAGCCAAGAGAGAAGGAAGCCTGGTTCCTGTTCCAACTAGCAGCAGGCCCTGGCATCATCCACATGGTGCCAGTTTTAGGCACATACAGAATGCAAGAGTTGTGGGGTCAAAAAGGATTCCACCCAGATTTCAGAAGAAGGCTTGTGAGGCCAAGCAGTGTGTCCCTGAGAGGGCAGCGTGTGAAGCTGTGAATGTGAAGCCAAAGGTGCAATGGGGACCCCAGAAGTTTGGAGAAGCCAGGAACATGGATCATCTGAGGAAAACTGCAAGGAGAGCACAGAGCCTGCCCAAGAGAGAAGCCATGGAAGCTACAACTGCCAGCAGTGCTGTAGGGCCAGCCATCCAACCCCCTTGGAGTTCACATCTTGCCACAGATTGCCTCAGATGCTGGACATGGAAATACAGGACTTAATCCTTGCCTTGCTGGATTTTGGACTTGCTTTGGTTCCATTACTTTAAACCTGCCTATTTGTACCTTTTGGAATAGGAATGTCTATTTTGTGCCATTGTGTATTGGAAGTGTTTAACTTTCTTTTCATTTGTACAGGGGCTCACAGCTAAGAGATTGCCTTAAATCTCAAAGACTTGAGACTTGAACCTTTCAGCAATGCTGAAACTGTTAGGACTTTGGCAACTCTTAGAGATGGACTAAATGCCTTTTGCATAAAGGGATGTGCATGAGTCTTTGGGTGTCCAGGGGTAGAGTGCTATGGTTTGTGTCTAGATGTCCCCCCAAAGCCTCATGCAGTTGTACGTGGGGCTTTTCAGAAGTGGCTGGATCTAGAGTGTGTGGTTAATTTATGGTACATTGCTAGGATTAAGGATGCTGGGATTAAGGGTGTATGATTACTAAATTAGTCCACTGATTGGTTTGGCATCCACTCTAAACCCAGTATCCTAGATGGAATATAAACGGGGCAGAAAGGAGCTGCTAAAGCCCATTTCTTGCTTTGCTACCTTCTGCCTTCCATGAACTGTTTCTCCTCTGCCACACCTGTCAGCCATGCCACCCTGCCTTGGGGTGGCCGACTATGGACTGAAACTTCTACAACTGTGAGCTAATTAAATGTTTGCTCCTTTAACTTTGGATGTCAGGTGTTTTGTCTCAGCAACAAGAAAAGTAACTAAAGACGCAAAGCCTTGGGCAAAATATTTGTTAAATGACCAACATGTTTATGTGCAAAGTTAAGTAAAATCTGACTCAAGGTTAAAATAACAAAGGCAACAGACACAATATGAAAACAGAGGTGCCAAATTTTTGTCCCATTTTAGTCATCTAAGATATCTGTGGGCTCAAATGAAGTAGTATTTTAGAAAAAGTTGCTTTTAAATTTCTGTAAAGTAACCTGGGCAAATGTCCTAATCTACATGCTAGAGGTGTTATTTTAGAGCAAAGCTAGTGGGTAGATAATAATTCAATGCTGACCTATGACCTCCAAAAGTAGTGATTTTTTTTTTCGGTGTTGGGGATCGAACTCAGGGCCTTGTGCTTGTGAAGAAAGCACTCTAACCACTGAGCTAAATTCCCAGCCCCTCAAATTAGTGATTTTTAAGTTGACTGAGAGTAAATGAAATGAGAAGTCTTATTTAGATATTTTCTAATAATTTCTCATTGCATGCAAACATTCTGCTTCTGTATTTTATCAATGTCTCATGACAGGTTGTGCTACAAAGGGCAGGTAACACTTTATTGAGCTCAGGGATTTGCTTTGTTATCCCAGATTTCTGTCCCATCATTATGGTCTCTACTTGTCTCAACTGATCCAACTTTACTATAAAATCTTTCTCCTTGATACACATATTTCTGGGCCACACCATCAATACCCAACCACGCAGTGTATATAGTCTTGTTCTCTAATCCCCCTACACACAATTTCATAAAATATTAACCTAGTGTATGTGGCAGAGTTCCAGTGAAGGCAAAGGTGATATTTATTTTCCCTTATGTCTAGAAATTGAGACTCCAAATCATCCAGAAGGATTTTTTCTCTCCCCCTGGGGAAAAAAAAATGAATGTAATGGTTCTTCTGTGATCTGCCAACGTGGATGTCTACTATGTCCTGACCTAGGGCGATATGAGAACCTTCTGTTACTGGAACAAGGTTGAAGTCCCCAAGGCCACTGGCATGCCATGCCAATGCTGGAGAAGGGAGTGTATTAATTTGTAACAGGAGACCAAGAGCTTCTGTGCAAGAAGATGCTAAAGCTGCCAACCTCTGCTTCCCAAGATTTGAAAGCTGACCTGAGTGCATCCACTGGGCACTCTCACCTGAGATCTAGAAACAGAGGAATGGTTATGACTCAAAAACAAAATTAACTTGGGAAAGGAAGCCTGAGTTCATCACCCCCTCCCTTAAAACAAAAGCCAAAGAATTAAGAGGGTGTCTGGAGTTGTGTAGCTGATGCTATTTGCTTCTTCAGAACCACCTACACTGACACAATTTGGAGGAAGATGCTAAGCGTGAGAATATGACCTAAGTTTTTAAAGCTAGTACATCCATATGGAACAGTGCCACCAAGCCTGTTCCTTCAGCCAAACCCAAGTATCGGTTTCTAAACTACACAAAATCAGTATTCAAAGGCATCATCAAGCGTCGAGGTGCAAGGCAGTGATCACCCATACTCCATGGCCGGTGTCTTTCAACTTTAAATGCTCAGCATCTTCAGACAATTCCATGTGAAGATAGTGACAAACAAGAGGACGTGGATAGGCAGGGAAGGCCTTGAAAGATAAAAGAGGTTAAACTGCATCCACACTCCTAGTTGACAAAAACAAGTTTGTGACTCAGATGAATTCCACTGGTTTCATCATCCATTTTCCTATCTTCAGTTAGAACACAAGCTTAGTTCTGAGCCCACAACACTGAGGAAAAATATTTGTTGATTATTCTTTCCTAGAACTCCATTCTGACGTGTTATTTGGAAATGGGCTAACTCTATATTTTGTACGCAGGGCTTGGTGAAGGCTCTCGTGTTGGGCTGAGCTGAACCGGAGCAGTGAGGATGACCACTCTTCTTTCATTTCATTGCAGACCTCACTCTCAGCTGGGAGCTCTTAAGTGAAATAAATCAGACACACATGAGTACATATCAAATTATTTCTCTGATATGAGAAACCGTAAGTGTAAATAAGAACAAAAAAGTATAAAAGATACTAAGTAAAAGAAAGATAATATTCATTAGGGAGGAGAATTAGAAAGGAAGGAGGGGGAAAAGAAGGAAAGGAAAAAGAAAAGAAAGGGGAAACATGGAAAAATGTAAATAAAGCTACTGTAAATAAGGAAGGGAGGGGAGAGGAAGAGAAGAGTGGGGTAGATGGGGTGGGGGAACCAAGATGTGTACAGGTACAAATTGATTATGATGAATGTGATCACTGTGCATACAATGTACCAATACATGTTCTTGGTAAATAAAAAAAAATATTAAAAATAAAACTTTCTAATGAGAAGGCCAGTCTGTGGTTTGGATCTTGAGGAGGAAACCAGTAAATCTGAATATATTTCCTATTTGACTATTGCTTCTCTACTTCGAAATGGGCAAATCTTTTATACCAGAGCAAAACTATTCTGTAAAGGGCCAAATTGTAAATCTTTTAGGATGTATAGGCCATACAGTCTTTGTTTCAACTACTTAGTTTTGCTGGTACAGTATACAAGCTATCATAAACAATACTAAAACAAATGGATACAGCTGTGTTCCAACAAAACTTTACAAAAATAGCAGGACAGATATGACCCACAGATGATAGCTGGCAGAACTTTACTTCATACAATCTGTATTTTTCATACTAGTTTTTTCTAAGGGATGGAACTGGCTGTAACTAACCATTCTTCCTGGCCACCCTAGATCCTGGCCAAGCAAGAGGTTTTGGTGTAGAGGGACAGAGGCTCACTATGAGAACAAGCCAGGCCAGAGTTCCATGGTGAGGCCTGAAGATAGAAGAGACTGGTGTAATATATACCTCTAGCAAAATGCTTGGCCTGCAAGTGCCATTTTACTTTCTGAATAAATAACTGATTAACTGGTTTCTGGCAATGTGAGTTTATTTTCTAGCTGTTCCAGAGTACTTTGGGGCTCCAGGTCAATCACCAACTTTATTATCTTACCCACAATCCACTTTCTTTGCCAAAATCAGGAGTAACATTAGCCAAAACATCAAAGTGTCTATGCTGTGATCAAGTCAAATAGTGCCCCAACTGACTAAAATTTCTGAGACCAGTGTGACCCAAACACATACTGAATCCTCTGATGCACCCTCGGAGACCTGCCCCTGGCTGCGGGGCCTCAGGGATCCTAGGACTAGGGTGCTGCTTATGTCTCAGGTGAAGCAAAGGTCAGCCCGCATTTGAGAGTTTAGAACATCTTGTTCCTGTGGCCGCACTGGTCAGTCCTGCCAAAGTTGCAGCTGATGACTGAGCCCAGCTTGGAATTGAGAAGAAAGGGCCTGAACAGAAAAAAGAGGCACCTTCTTGTCTTCTATGACTCCTGTATCACCTTCACCTTTGTCTGAAAGGAAAGTCTAGCTTGAAGGCTGGTCAGGCAGACAGATTTCTGGCTCTGCCACATATTTCCAACATTACTTATCTGCCGTGACTTACCATGTGTGACTTGACATGCTCTACACACATGGGCATGTTGTGCACATTAAGACATATTTCCTCCATCAGAAGATATTCCCAGATTAAGGGCATTTTCCTGAAGCCAAATTGAGGAATGAATCAAGGCATTCAAGTTGACCTCGACATCGACAGGTTTAGGGGAGGTTTGAGACATCTTCCTTCATTTAAGGTCCCACCCCTTTCTTCAAAGGGCAACAGTATTTATGCTGAAGGCCCCAGACATGCCGGAGGGAGAGTTTGCTGACTCTATAGTGACCGTTGTCTCCCTCATCGACAATGGCTGATACTCTGGCCGAGGTCTGCCTTTCTCCTTCCCCTTCCCCATGGGGAAAGGCAGCAGGCTGTAGCTCACAGCTCACCTGGAACGCCTCTGGTTGCTGAAGGGCTGGATGGAGACCCTGAGACAACCTGATGGATCATCTCATAAACAGAGCCTGCAGGAAGGAACAGAAAATTATGCCAGCAGAATGCACTTATGAGAAATAGATACGTGCGGTGCAGGGAGAAATGCTTTGATATTAAAATTTTTTGTAACTTAAAAAGGCATGAAAAATGATACCGACTGCTAACTAATCAACATTCCTTTGCGAATGCAGCTTCAGTTCCTAACCAAAAACACATCCCTGCTATTGTCTTGTCTGGATCCAGATGCAAACATGATTAATTAAGTTCCAGGCGAAGAGTAGGAGGGGGATGGTCAGGACGGATGGCTCGCTGAGTATCCTCTTTGTGCACAGGCCTGAGGCGAATCGCCAAGGCTGGGTGCCTATTTTCCCTCGCGGAGCAGGGCTTGCCTGCTGTGCACTGATGGCCACAGGTGCAGGAGTAGCCTGGACCCAAACCCACAAAATGAGGTAGAAAGAGGCTCAATGGGCAGTAAAGAGAGGCTCTTGGTACTTCCCATTGCCACTGCCTAGAGCAGCATGTGGAGTAGCAAAAGTACATTAGATGTCTTGTTAAGAGACCCAAGATCTGCTCTTCGCATTGCTGCCAAGCAGTCTGGGGCTTGGACAAGATGGTTCGGTCTCTGCACTAGTAAAATGAAGGTGTCAGTTACTTTCTACTTGCTGAGACACCTTCCCCTACACCCACAACTTAAAGGAGAAGAGGTTAATTTTAGCTCGTGTTTTTAGTCCGCAGTTGGCTGGCTCCATGACAGGCAGGCATGACAGAAAGGTCTGGCAGAGGAAAGCTGCTCACCTTATGGCAGCAAGGAAGCAGAGTGAAAGGAGGAGCCAGGAAAGGAGATGTGCTCTTCTGGATCCTACCTCCACTGACCCGCCTCTTCCAACCTGACCCTACCTCGCAACAACGTCAGCTATAATGTCCTCACAATTCACACCTGCCGAACACATAAGGCTTTGGGGGCCATTTTAGATCTAAATCATAACGGAAGGGTTAGAGTAAGTGTTCTTTACTAGGTCACTTCTGTTCCTGACTTTTTATTCTGGTGCCCGAGGTTCCTCTCACACAACAGGTGTTTCTCCATTGAGCGCAGGCAAGATGGCGATTATCAACTGTGTACAAAGGAGCTCAGTGATGGCGGGGATGAGAAGTGTGCTCGGCGAACACCTCTGAGGCGTGTGGCTGACCCTGAAACCCCTGAGCAGCACGGCATGTGGGCCAGCAGACCTGCTTGCTGACTCCTGCTCTACCAGTCAACCTAGAAGTTAAGAATGAGACCTGTCTGCCCTGTGCCTCAGTGTCCCCATTAAGAAACAGAAACTCCAGACCCAACATACACTGGAGTTTTAGGAAACTAAGCAGTGCCGTGTTCTCTTGCTAGTTGGTCAGAGGAGACAGTGGTACAGTACACAGAGCCACGCTTTCTCCAGGACTCTGGTTCTCTAGTAGGAGTCACAGATTGTTGCAACCACAGCGCACTACTGAAGCACACTGTAACTGAGTGGTGAAAGGGAGTCTGAAGTCAAACTGTGTGCATTCAGATCACCTGGCATCCTATCCATTAGGCCAGGTACAGACTGATCCCCTTTTGGTCTCATTGACTTCCTTCATAAAATAGGAATAATTGTAATAATGCATAACTCAAAATTGTTGTGGAGGGTAAATGAGTAGCTAAGACATCTACTGATTCTATTAGTGTTCAGCCCCTCTTGATGTCAGCTGTAAATGGCCAATTTTTAAACACACCAAGCATTCCCTCTCAAACACTTGGAACAATGATTGCCCAAATATTTTTTACATGTGTGTGATTTTGTCCCTGCAAAAATCTTTAGAATATACAGTATTCTCTTATCTAGTGAAATCACATTTAAAATATTATTTGTAATTCATCTTTGTGTTTTCAAGAGTGAGCTTATTATTCCCATTTCCCAGATGGAGTGACTGAGAGCATAGTCAGGAGGCAACTTGCTCTGGGACCCAGAATCATAGAATGATTTCATGATGGGGACAAGAGTCACTCATTTCCTGCCTGACAGTCCAGAAATATGACCATATGAAATGAAGAATTTAGATTACAATCCTCTGGAACAACTTCACGACACTAAAATGAGTGTGCTGCTATTGTGAAATGCATTCTAAGAGTTATTTACTGTTTCTAAGGTAATCAGGTGGAAGAGATTTTCTATGGAGGTTTCTGGCTAATCTCAGACCCATGGACAATGACTTTCATTTCATGTCAACAGAGATTTAACCCCTACATTATGCAGGGTAGTGCTCTGATGGATGTTTTATAAGGAAACCAAGAGAAGATGGAATTTCTCTTGGCAGAACAGCATCAAGATGTACAGAGATGAAATTTGGCTCATAGCCTGTACATGACCTCCAGGTGCAGATTCATGGCCCTGTGCTTTCGCTGGCCTATCGGAAAGCAGCTGCTAGGTGTTTCCTCTTCTTCTTCTAGCTTGGCTCCCAGTTTCCTCCAAGTTCAAATGTTTTCTTACCTCAGGGTGCTTCTCCTGTACTGGACTTGGCCTCAGAGCTCGTGCCTCAGTTTCTCCTGCCATATGTTCTCAAGGTGTTAGGCTTGGGCTTGTCTTCCTGGCATGCCTTCCCCTTCCCCACTCCCAGAAATATCCGCCTAAATTTTCCTTTCTCATGACCCAAGCCTCAGCAGCGAGCATCTTATCTCCATCTCCAGAAGAGGGACATGGGCATAGGTGGGCCAGGAAAGGCTCCACCAGGCTCTGGAGTGCAAGAGTCTGAGAGGAGGGCACTTCTCTCTGCTTGGAGAGGCCTTTTAGACCTGGATGCAAGTCTGAGGCCACCTTGTTGTGTATCTCCCTGACTCAAGGTTGCATTAGTCCTCGAGGTGTCTCTGACCCCTCCTGCCCACCCTCAGCACCAGCAGCTGTGCTGCACACACTCCGAGCCTCCCCAATCCTGAGAGATTCCTCTTCCCCTCAACACCTGCACGGTCTGCAGCAGGCCTTTAACTTCAACAGGGTTCAATTTCATTTGGGGTAAGTTAGGGATACCTTCCCTTTGTGGATGTACTGAGAATCAATTAATGTGATAAAGATCTCCCCACACTCTCTTGAATACTCACGGGAACCCTGCAGGGGGGCACATTTGTTTTGTGGATGAGAAATTTGCTTCCCCAGAGAGGATGTGCAAAACTCCCAATCACCGAGTGACAACTGAAAGACTAAGAAGAAAACTGAGATTAGTCTGATTCCAGAGCCAAAGTTCCATGGATAAAAGTCAGAATAAGAAACCTTATTGCGGAAGCCCGAAGTCCAAAGCAGGGATGGTAAATTTCTTCTCTACAGGGCTTGTTATAAGATGACATTATAGGCTTTCCATGGCACATTTAGCCTGGTCACATATTCTTTTTCTTTCTTTCTTTCTTTCTTTCTTTCTTTTTTTTTTTTGTACCGTGTTTTTTTCCCACATAAAAACCAGGGATCTTTCCTTTCAATATATTATTGTTTTACTGGTGCATTGTAGTTCATTGTGTGGATGTGCCATAATTTATTTCCCTACTACAGTACTGATAGATAAGCAGCTTTTCTAAAGTACTTTTCTATTTGAAATAATGCTGTGAGATTCTTCTATCTTTGCATATATATGTCTCCATATGTAACATAATGTCCAGTTGTGAAACTCTTAAATTTATCTTTGTTTCAAATTGATAAGTATTGTAAAATAAACCTCCTAAGAATTTGTACCCAGTCACACTCCTGTTTAGCAGGTATGAGTAAATACATCTAAACAGCATGTTACATGAAACACTTTGATTTTTGCCATTCAGGAAGGTGAAGAATGCTTTTCACTTTTACTTGTTATTATTTGTGTTTAAGAAATTTTTAATAATTTAATCATTAAAAATGTTTTTAAGCCCTTATTGTACCTTCTTTTTGTTTTAACCACCTTTTGAAAATGTAAGAACTATGCTGACTGCGTAGACTGTAGCTTACTGTCTTTGTCTGAAGAAATGAACACAAGATTTGGATTTGGAAATGAATTCAGGATGAGGTTGGGACATCAGGATATTAATTGTACATCTTGAATTAGAGGCTATTTTGTCAATAATTGCTCAGTATTGGCAATGAAATCGACTTCTGAAATGTTGCTGTTGTCCCATTATTTTTAACCTTGCAGTAAAGTTATATAATCACCGTACATCCCTAAAATATGCAATCTTGTTCTTTGTAAAATTCATTTAGGAAGACCTTCAAGTAACTAGTAAAGGTAAATAATTCATGTTATTGCAAATATTATCTATTTCAACACCCAGTAAATAATTCTGATAGTTAACATAAATTATACATACACACATCTATATACGTTACCTAGTTTTTTCATAGTTAGCCTACATGTTTTAAAATATTGTTTTTTTAAAAAGCATACAAAAATCATTGAAAACAATGTTTCCAGATCCAGCATCCCTAAAACACTGGGTCAGAGGGATGCAGCCCAGGAAACGGATTGTCGAAGTTCTGAAAGAACATAGGTGGACTTTGGAGGACTGCTGGTGTGTGCAAGGATATCTTGGCTGTGCACAGGACAGGGTGCCTCTAAAGGAGCAAGTCAGCAGCACAAAGACAAACCAAGGCTGAGAAGTAGGTGCCCGGCCCGCATTCTCCCTCCCTGTCCAACGAGGTGTTGACATGTGTAAGAATAACCAGACATCGGGGCTGAACAGCATTCTGCCTGCTGGAACAGAGAGCAGCCAATGGTAAGAAAAACAGGAGAAGAAAATCTTGAGAGTGACTTGGTTATTAACAACAACAACAAAAAATTCACAGTGGCTTGGAAATCACTGGGTTTAACTGGACTTACTCAAAAGTAATTACATTAATTTTTCTGTATCAATTTGAATTAGGAGTCAAGATGGAAAATAAGGCCAGGCATAGGAAGAATAAACAAAGATATTTTCTTATCCACCCGTGTCTGTGTTCTGTGAAGAGAATAGTCATTATAGTAGCTATTGTTTATCAAGTGCCAACTTTACGCCAAGTACTATATATATATACATATAAGTATATATATATACTATAGCTCCTCCAAGACACATGTATATATGTGTATAGATGTATATATATATACACATATATATAATCTTCTCATTTAATCATAACTTTAGGATACATAGATTACTGTTTCCAGTCTAAAAGACCAAGAAACAAAGTTACTAATTCAAGATCACCTGCTAATCACCAGGAAATCCAGGACTTGTTCTGTATCTATTTGACCCTAAAACATGCATTTTTTTTTTAGGATTAGAGAAAAGTTATCTAGTATACCACCTACACTTTTGACTTTTAAACCATGGGATTATATTGCATGCAGCAATAAATATAATTAAAATAAAACTAAAGCTCATTTTTTTATGATATAATATCCATATCCATACCCTCCTTGCACAAAAGTAGATTGATATTCACAAGCCACTGAATTCTTTTCACATCTCTTTTAAGGGTCCATAAAGCACTGACCCTGAGAACCAGACTTCAGCTGGACAACAGAGCTATCCTTTCCTTTCATAAGGGTGAACTAGCAGTGCAGTCTGAGATAGACTCCTGGCGTGGAATGAAAGCAAGATTATAAGACCTGGAATGTACAAGCCCTTTAAAATGCCTGAAAGACCTGCAGTTTCTTCTTCGCTCATCACAAATGTTTACTCTTTACTCTAGACTTCGAACAAACTGGGGACATGAAAAAAGGAATCTTAACTGATCCCATTTACTAGAGGGAGGAGGTAACATATGAGCAGTATGAGATCTTTGCTCTCAGTTCTAGGCTCTCCTCTGACCACACACCCGCCAGCACTACTGGCTTCCTATCAGATAGCCTGTGGCCTTTTAGGAAAAAGACTCCCCATCTGAGCAAGGAACAGAAACAGAAAAGTGTGCTCTGATTCAGTGAAGCCTTGAGGGCTCGATTTTTCATATCATATTCGAATTTTGGAAGTGGAAGGAAAGAGTTATTCCAAAACCGGGACAAAATGATTCCTTTAATCTCTCTGATCCAAAACATTGAACATCGCTCTTCCTGCGTCATGGTGCCAAAGTTCCGAGAGATGAAAAGGCATCTTCTTCTGTAAAGCAGCATATTGCTGGGTCCCAAAATGGTGAAGCAGTAATGGTCAGCAACTCAGCTCCTCCAAGACAAAGTGTCTAGAGTCTGGAAAACAATAGCTCAGAGAGGAACCAAAGTGAGGTTACCCGGGAGCCACTAGGGAACAGACAGGAGAGAAGAAAATAGGATTAAGTGATACAGAATAAATAGATCACACCGCAGAGGAGAGACCTCACAGCTCTGCCGACAGCGGATGGCTAACTGCCAACTGGGAGGCAAAGTGAAACTAACAACTCATCTAATCTGAAAGGAGAGTCACGGACTAAAAATTGAAGGATGGAAAACATTTCATGCACCAGGACCCTGAAAACAAGCAAGGTAGCAACTCTAATATCAGACATGGTAAACTGCAAGCTAAAACTGATTAGGAGAGACAAAGAAAGTCACTACATACTAGTTAAGGGAGCAATCCAACAAGAAGAGAACATTCATAAATATATATATGGATATATACTGCAGCACTATCTTAATAAAACAAAAACTGCTGAAATTAAAAGATCAAATAAACATTAGCACAATCATAGTACAGGATTTTAACACCGACTTTCACAGAGGGATAGATAAACTAAACAAGAAACCAATACAGAAATTTCAGAGCTGAACAACACCTTTGAACACATGGACTTAATGGATATATACAGAGTATTTCATGCCTCTACAACAGAGTATATATTCTTTTCAACAGCACAAGGTACCTTTTCTAAAGTAGATCACATACTAGTGCACAAAGCCTGCGTAAGTAAATATAAAAGCATAGAAATCACCCCATGCATTCTATCACAGTGCTTATCAGAGCACTGTGCAGTGAAAATATGAATCAACAACAGAAGAAATTTGAGAAAAGGCAAAAGCTCCTGGAAAATTAACAATATACTCCTAAACAACCAACAGGTCGCAGAAGAAATCAAAGAAGAAATTTAAAAACTCCTGGAAGTTAATGACCTGATGGTACAACTTGTTGAAACTTCTGGGATACATTGCAATCGGTAAGCACGTTAGGAAAACAGAGCAAGCCCAAATAGACAACCTTGTGAGAAATTTTAAGACACATGAGAAACAACAACAAACTAGCCCTAAACAAAAAAAAAGGAGGGAAATTATAAAAATGAGAGGGGAAATCAATGAAATAGAGACTAAAAAACAGTGAAATAAACCAACAAATCAAAGAGCTGGGGCTTTTTTGAAAGAATAATGAAAATATATAAGCCTCTAGCAAGACTCATCAAGTGAAAGTGAGAAAAGTCTCACATCAACGCAACTAGAAATGAAAAAGGTGAAATCATGACAGACACTGTGGAAATCTAGAAGATAGTAACTACTTCAAAAGAATTTTTCCAACAGATCAGTAAATTTTGAATAAATAGATAGATTCCTAGACATACAAAATCTATCAAAACTAACCCAACCAAATAACAGGCAATGAAATTGACACAGTAATAAAGAAACTACCAACTGAAAAAGATCCCGGAACTTGATGGATTCACTGCTGAATTTTACAAAACCTTAAAAGATGTTATATTACCAATATTCCTCAAACTCTTCAAAGACATTGAAAATGAGGGCATGCCACCAAACTCATTTGTGGAAGACAGTTTCATCCTGATTCCAAAACTGGATAAAGATCCAACTGCAAAAGAAAACTATAGGCCAATCTCCTTAATGAACGTAGATGCAAACTTCCTCAACAAGATATTAGCAAATAGAATGCAGTGCATTTTCAAAAGGATTATATATCATGATCAAGAAGGTTTAATCCCAGAGATGCAAGCATTGTTCAACATATGCAATTCAATAAATGTAATACCTCACATAAGCAGAAGCAAGATCAAAAACCACATGGTCATATCAATAGAAAGACTTTTGACAAAATCCAACACCCTTCATGACAAAAACCCTGAAGAAAACAGGTTTAGAAGGACCATACCTGAATAAGATAAAAGCTGTATATGACAAACCAATAGCCAGCATCATATCAAATGGGAAAAAACTAAAAGCATTCTCTCTAAAATCAGGAACAAGACAGGGAGGTCCACTATCACTTTTTCTATCCAGAATAGTACTTGAAATATTAGCCAGAGCAATTAGAAAAGAGAAACAAATAAAAGGATCCACAAAGGAAAGGAAGAACTCAAATTATCATTATTTGCAGATAACATAGTACTCTACATAGAAGACCCAAAAGTTCCACTAAAAACTCTTAGAATTAATATCATTATTTAGCACTTCAGCAATGTAGCAGAACACAAGATCAACACAAAAAAATTATTAGCATTTATGTACACCAAGTAAGGGGCCAAAACTATATGTTAGAGGAAAGATAGCCTATTCAACAAGTGGTGCTGAGAAGCTACTTATCTCTGTGCAGAAGACTGAAACTGGGCCCTTATCTTTCACCATACACTAAATTGAAATAAAAATGGATCAAAGACCTAAACATTACAACAGAAACACTAAACCTCCTAGAAGATAAATAGGTAAAATAATTGAAGACATAGGAGTAGGAACAAGTTTTCTAAACAGAACCTTAACTTCAGAAGAAATAAGATCAAGAATCAACAAATGGGATTATGCCAGACTAAAAAGCTCCTGTACAGCAAAAGAATCAATCAGTAAAGTGAAGAGACAACCTACAGAATAGGAAAAAAAAATTGCCAGGTACTCCTCAGACAGACAGCTAATATATGGAATGTACGAAGAACTCCAAAAAATTAAACCACCTAAAGTTGAAGATCTGGTCAAGAAATGAGCAAGATAAATGAACAGATACTTCACAGAGGAACAAATATAAATGGTAAACAATAAAAAGTGCTCAACATCTCTGGCCATTAGAGAAATGCAAACTAAAACACTGTTAAAAATTCCATCTTACTCCAGAATGAATGGCAAATGAGAAATAATGCAACAACCAGTGCTGACAAAGCTGTGGTTAAAAAAGGAACCCTCTTTCATTGTTGGTGGGAATGTAAATAAGTACAACCATTATAGGAATCATGGAGCTTTCTCAAAGACCTGAAATTAGAAATAGCATGTGACTCAAGGATCCCCCTGATAGGTATCTTCCCCAAAGAGCTTTAAGACATCATATTGCAGTGATACATGCATACCAATGTTTATTTTTATTTTTATTTTCCAAGAACATGTATTGATACATTGTATACATAAATACATAATGTTCACAATCATCAGGTTATTTTGTACCTATACATGATGTATCTTGGTTTTTCCCCTCTTTTCTCCACCCCTCCCTTCTGCTCCCTACTTCCCTATTTACAGCAAGTTTATTTATATTTTCCCATTTTTCCCTTTCCTCTTTCTTTACTTTTGCCCTTCTTTCTTTTCCCCCTTCCCCTTTTCTAGTTCTCTTCTCTTTTCAATATTATCTCCATTTTATATAATATCTATTACACCTCTCTGACCTTATTTACCCTTATGGTTACTCATACCAGACAAACAATGTGTCTCACTTACTTCGCTTAAGAGTATGTTCTCAAGGAACATCCATTTACCTACAAATGACTCTAGCTTATACTTTTTTACGGCAGAGTAGTACTCCATTGTGTAGGACAACTACATCTTCTTTAGCCATTCAATAGCTGTTGGACATTTAGGTTGTTTCCAAGAGTTAGCTATTACAAATTGTGTTGCTATAAAAATGGTTATGCATATATCCCTGTGGTATGATTATTTTAATTCTTCTGGGAAGATGCCCAGTAGAGGAATAGCCGGATCAAATGGAACCTCCAGTTGTAGTTCTTTGAGGAATCTCCATACTGATTTCCACAGTGGCTGGACCAATCTACATTCCAACCAACAGTGGAGGAGGGTTCCTTTTCCCCCACAGCCCCACCAGCATTTGTCATTGGTTGATATTTTCATAATCACTGTTCTTTGTGGAGTGAGATGGAATCTTAATGTTTTGATTTGCATCTCTCGAATGACTAGTGATGTTGAACACTTTTTCATGTATTTATTTGCCATTTTTGTTTCTTCATCTGAGAAATGTTCATTCATTTCAAATGCCCATTTTGGACTGGGTCTTTGAATTTGAGAGATTTGAGGTTTTTGAGTTCTTTGCATACCAATGTTTATAGCAGCACAACTTGTAATAGCTAAATCCTGGAAACATTGTGTATACCCATCAACAGATGATAGGATAAAGAAAATGTGGCATCCAAATATAGTGGAATACTACTCTGTTATAAAGTGAAAGATCTGAGACATTTGTAGGAAAACAGATGCACTTGGAAAATATAATGTTGAATGAAATAAACCAGGCGTACAGGTTTAAATACTATATGGTATTTCCCATTTGAGTGAGGCAAAGTACAAACAAAGAGAATAATAAAAGAAGGATAGAAGGGGAAAGGGGATGAATCTCTTACAAAAGGGAAATGGTGCAAGGGAAAAAGTGCAAGGGGTGAAGAGGAGGGGAAGGGGAAACAAGTAAAGATGTGCATGTACAGGACCCTATAACTTTGGAGTTCCTCCACTGAAGAGATAGAGCGTATTTTCCATTCAGACCTGGCTGTGTGACTTGCACTAGTCAATAAAGAAGGAAGTAAAAATGTGTCATTTCTAAGACTAGACCTCAAGAAACCTCATTCATCTTTGTGAAACTGAGTTGAGCCAACACAGCCAAGCCCTCCTAGATTAGCTAAGTGCCAGTAGACTTACACATAGATTAGCCAAAATTTAGTCAAATAGCAATCTTGAGCTAAAGAGTGCTTGTGGAGTTTGCCACTGACATTCTGTGGTTATTTGCCCCAAAGCAGCAGTGTAATAAGAATGATAAGCTTGAGATATTTCTAGGTAAATAGATGCATCTTGAGACTATACTCTTAAGTGAAATAAATCAGACACACATCTTTAAATACCACATTGTTTCTCTGGTGTGAGAAACTGAAAGTGTAAATAAAGACTAAAATGTATTATATTGGGAAAGGGAAGAAAGTGTTCAAATGGGAAAGGGAACAACGGAGGGGGAGGGGGAAGGAACAGAGGACAGGAGAAATAAGAAACGGAAGGAAAAATGGAAACAAAGCTTTTGTAAATAAGGAGGGAGGAGGGGTGAAGGGAGGGAAGGGGAATGG